>CM076570.1:1565343177-1565696473 GCA_034641835.2 Pinus albicaulis | reverse complement strand
AAACCACTTCCCCGCACATGCCCCGGCGCTGGGACCAAGCGCTTAAGTCCCAAGCGCTAATCGCAATCGGAAGTCGGGCGGGTGCACAAATCCTTTGTAAATAGTCAAAACTCCGATGCGATTTATTTATAACAATAAGTTTGGCGATGCGTTCCACACCGTTGATCTTCCGCGGAGATCTGACGATGGAGCGCTAATCGCAACCTCCCGCTCGATCGCAATCGCAATGCTTCAAATGTGCCCTCCGATCAATCGCAGTCCATACCTCCGATCTTCCGATCCTGCTCTCCCTCCGATTTATTCTTGACCGGTGATCTAATCCTTGATCCAACGGTCCGCGCAAAATCGCATCGCAATGTTTCACCCCCTTGCGATTACCTCCGATTCATTCCCCGCTGTCGATCTGGTCCTCAGATCAACGGCCAGCGCTCAATCGCAAAGGGCTCAATCGCAAAGTTTCAATCGCATGTTGTTTGTAGCCTCCCCGATTGCGATCCTCCGATTAAATCTGGGCCGTCCATTTCCCGCATATCCAACGGCCCTTATTCCCTCCGATCGCAAGTCCTACCCCCATTTCAAAACCCGCCGATTCGTTTTCCGCCGTCGATCTGATCTGCAGATCAACGGCCAGCGCTTAATCGCACTGGAAGTTCAATCGCATCCCCTTTTGTGCCACCCCTGATTGAGACCCTCCGATTAGATCTGGACCGTCCACGTGTCCAAATCGGACGGTCCAAAACTGCTCCTCCTTATTCTTCTCCTGCTATCCTTTTTTCCTTTCTATGCAGATCTCCACCATTGGTTGCCCTCATCTGACGGCTACGCTCCTCCCACACCATCCGAAGCAGTTTAAACCTATTTCCGCAGGATTTCTTAACTGTTGTTGTGTTTTGCAGGCGTTTTAATGGTTTTCCATTATAGAATGAAGGAAAACCGAGGGATGGGAAAGAAGTTTCCTGTGCCTTCGGGCTATCTTAAGGAGGCCATTCACGGGGTTCTATTCCATGTCTCATCAGTACTCTATGAGTATTGATGCCGTAAAGCCCAGTGCGGGTCTGCACATCGACAAGACACTGTTTTAAATCAAACACAGTTAAAGAGTATCAGTTTTGAGAATAAAGCACGGCAGATGAAGATTGAAGACAGTTTTTATGGGGATTACGGCTAAGACAGTTATCAAAAGCCTAATCCCCAATCTAAAACACAGTTTAAAGGAAAAACCTAAAGTGTTTTATCAGACAGAAAGCCTCCACCGCCACATCTGAGGCAAATTGATTCCTCAGCTACCACCGAGCCACCTGTTGTCTCAAACCATTCAGAACAGAGGCCAAAGTTATTGCTCGAAGAAATATCTGCCTCCAACATTGCCAAGAGGTTATTTCTGCAAGGAAACCAATGAATAAATATCTGCAGAGTTATTCCAAAACATACACAGAGCCTCAAAGTCAAATAAAGCTTCCACCGAGCTTTGATATTTATTGTGAAAAAGTTAATGTAGTGATCCACCTGTAAATTTTTCCCTCGAGCCTCTCAAAGGGCCGATAATTCTTCACTCTGCATTAACTGTCCTTGAGATATTTTGTTAAAATCTCACCTCCTCATCTTCCTATAAGTACTTCTACATAAGATGAGGAGTTGTTGGTTGCAGAACTTTGAAATACACTTGAGCTTGAGACTTCTATTTGTACATAGTATTCACTGGCCCTTGAAGCTCTGTTTGTGCTAAAGTAGTTAGGTTGAATAGTGAAGATGATTGCTGAACTGAAACATTGGACTTGAAGTTTGTAGCTGGTTTGACATCAATATAAAAGCTGTTTCATGGGATCCTGATCTATATTGATGGTGATGTTATTCTCATTTGTAACTTGTTGTTTTATTTATGTTTTCATGTTGTTTCATTTTCCACTGTAAAGAACAGTTTAAACAGGGTTAGGACCTGCTGTATATCAGTAACCTTCTCTGGCTGAGAAATCTTTATTTGAATGTTTTCTTCCAATCTGTGTTATTAAGGAATGACTTAATTCAGTTTAGGCATGAGAATGCTGGCGTTCCCTCATTTTATCGTCCTAGCTGAATATTATTTCTGAACGTTACTTTCAGTATATGTTATGTGATGATGAAATGAAGGAAGATATGGTTAGCCCTGGTCCCAGACTTGTCTGCATAACTAACAGATTGTTTCCCTTGGAATGTGTTAAAAGCTGGCTAGTTTAGAAGCACTTGCTAGATCTTAGACCATTTTGTGTTATCGTTGTGTTTCCCCTTGTTTTGTATGTTTTCTATTGGAAGTGTGTCAAAGGCTGGTTGGTTTAAAAGTACTTACCAGATCCTAGTCTGCTTTCGTGTCCTTCTTAAAGTGTTTGTCAAAGGCTGATTGGTTTAAAAGTACTTATCAGATCCTAGGCTGCTCTTCGTTCTGCATCTGTTTAATTCCCCTTCTTGATGTATCACTCCATTCCATAAATCAAAATTTAAAGAGATCCTTAGACATAGATGACTAGCCCCTTGGATCACACTTGATGTTGTGTTCAATTAAAGCCCAGATATGACTCCATAGCCCAATGGACTAAAAACCAGTGTTATATCTATCTATCTGCCAAAACTGTTCTATTTGCTTGCAACTTCTCACTTTTGAAACTTTGCACTTAGGAATTTCCCCTCAAGTAACATTTCATGCTCAACCATCCAAAACAAAACAAAACAAAACCCTTGGCCTTCATAACTAGCCTAATATCATTACCTTAATAACTAGCCTAATATCATTACCTTAAGCTTTTCAAAGACAATATCCATCTTTGCACATATTGGAGAGATCCCTCTCCGGATTCAGGAGGGCTAGATCCTAGAATCCCAAAGTTTGGTTGAAGTGATGTTAACTCTGTGATTGGACTCTCCCAATCTTGCTAATAAATTACAGAGACCTAACATTTATGGCGACTCCGCTGGGGAAACTTTAACCCAGAATCTCTGGTTCCATGACAATTGTTTTATTTTGCAGCTGAGCCACCAGAAGCTAACATTTCTGGCAACTCCGCTGGGTACCCTTACCCAGAATCTTCATAACATTTTGAGAGTCAAAAGCAGCCTTTTCAAGCACTACCAAGAAATGGTAATTAAGATGAAACTCAATTGAATCAGTGACAAACTAGGTCAGTCCTAGGATTCTTTCGAGTTTTTATCTAACCTTGGAAAATCAACTAGCTTAGCCATAAGGATAGACTGTCTTTGTTTCATAACCGTAGCTAAGTTTTGAGGCAAAGTTAGGATATTCTTCCGAACCAAAAATAAAAGCAATTTAGAAAATACCAAAAACATTTCAGATTGGTAGTAAAACACTAGTTTTGATATCTTTTGTACGTCTTTGATGTGTTTTACTTTATACTCTTAGACAGAGTCTGGAAAGGGCCAGGTAGCCTCTGGGTCTCATCCTCTTTTGGGGGTGACATATCTGGTGAATGCCCTCCCAGTCAACCTCTGGTTAGAGTTTGTTGTGTTTTGAGATATCCTTGAAAGGAATGTTTCACAAACACTGTGGTGGACAATGTACTCCTTTGAAAAAACTCTGAAATTTCCACCTGGCGACTCCACAATCCTGAACAGACCTTAAGACTCCACTGGGAAGAACCCTTATCATTATAAAATCATTCAAACTCAGTTAGAGGATTGTGGGATTTGAAATCGTAAAACAGATTGGTGAACCTCTCTAAGATTGTCATATCTGGTTGAACTTCTCTTGTTTTAGGTCTAAACAACATAGCATAGTGGCTTCTAAAAAGATTCACACTAGAGCCCATCCAGACCCTAACCCACCTGAGATAGTTGATAATCCAGAAATTATCCTTTGGAAGTCTCCTAAGGTTAAATTATTAACTGTTTTCAGATCACCCTTGAGAGCTAATTCAGTCCCTGAAAATCTTTCAGCTCTGCAACAATCACAAACCGACTTAGTGAACCCATTTAGGACTAGGTCATTTGATGATATAATCCAGTTAGACTTTGAATCTTCACTTTCATCTCCTGAAACAAGTGAACATCCTGGTAGCAGGGAAACAACACCTCCTGATTTACATTTCCTTCACAATTTAGGTGTCTCTCATCCAAGATCATCTCAACGGTCTACTCCTGGTCCATCCACTTCTACTCACCCTACATCCACTGTTCAAACCACTTCACCTCAGCCCACTTTCCCTTCTGTAAATCCACCTCCACCTCCTGCCATGGCAACATGGTATGCTCCCTTAGTCCTTCCTGTACCATTAGTCAATCTTCCATAGGACTATCAGTCCAAAATTCCATTATATGATGCTAGTAATACCATAACAGCATCTCAACATGTGGACAAGATGAATGACTACTTTGACAGAAATGAAATTGATAATGACTCTGTCAAGTTGAGACTATTTGCTCAAATTTTGGGGGGAGAAGTAAGAAAATGGTTTAAAGGTTTAACCCCCCATAGTATTAACGATCTCCAAGCCTTCCATCAAGCATTCTTAAACAAATGGGAAGTGAGGAAGAATCCTCTCCAAGTCCTTGCTGACTATAAAAATCTCCATAGGAACCCTGGGGAAAGTGTACAATCTTATTGTACCAGATTTAACAGCGTCTATAATGCACTTTCCCCTGAACTAAAACCTCCTCAGGGCTCAGCTTTAAACAAATTTCCTGAAGGGTTTGATCTAGACATGACATATTCACTTAGAGAAAGAGTCTTTGCAACTCTTGAAGACATGCAAAGGGGTGCTCTTTCTGTGGAAGTAAACTTGATGGAGAAAAGAGCAAGAATGAAGAGCGAGAAGAGAGTATATTTTAGAGAGGAATCCACCCCTTCCACTTCAAGCTCAAAGATGGAGAGAATGATGGAAGAAATGATGAAAGAGATGAGCATAATTAAGAGAGCACAAGCAAATCAAAATCAAACTGCTCCTCAAAATAGAAACCAGAATCAGAATGTTAGAAGGAACCAACCTCCAAACAGACCCAGGGAAGATGATCAACAGATCACTCATCCCTTTCATCAAAACTATGTAAGTGAGGTTGAACAAATAGAAGACATAGCAGAGGAAGAGGATATCAACATGTTTGGGGAAGAGGATGATGACTTTGAGGTTCATTATGATAATAAACAAGGTCTTTACACACCTTACGACGACAAAAGAAATGATAATGAAAATTATTATCGAGACATGGAAAATGTCGTCATAGAACCTCAAAGAGAATATGAACTTAGAAGCAAGACCAGTCAACAAGCCCCCAACACCAAAACCTCTGACAAATCCTCTCAAAGCAGCACCGCAGCTAAACCCAAAACAACCAAACAAAAAGACAAAACAATGGCTGTTAATTTTGATAAGGATAAGGAGAAAAACACTCAAAATTCTGAAAAACAGAGTGAAGACATCAGCAGTACTAACGCTTCAGCTAGTACTCCTTCTACAACAGTTGTGTCAAGTAAAACAAATCAGCAAGCTGTAATTGTTGATAGAGTGACATCTAATAAGGTTGAAACAAGTGCTTCAAAGAATCAAACCCCTTTCAGCCTTGAACAGGAAATCTTAAAGATCAAAATCTCTGTTCCATTAACTGAGTTAGCTTCCCAACATGTATATAGGAACCAAATTTTGAAGGCTTTAAATATAGAGGAAAATGGAGATACAGTTAATCTTAGTGACGACCTACCAGAGTTGATTTTTGGCCCTAAGATTGAAGGGAAGTTTCAAGAAGGACCAGTTCCTCCCTTTTGTGTGAGTTTGAACATTCATGACAAAATTCTACACAACGCTATGCATGATTCCGGGGCTTCTCATAATTTAATGCCTAAAGCTGTGATGGAGAGCCTTGGTTTAGAAATTACCAGACCCTACAAAGACCTATACTCCTTTGACTCAAATAGAGTAAAATGTCTAGGATTGATCAAAGACCTCTATGTTAACCTAGCCTAGATTCCAGCCAAATGTTTACTCATGGACATTGTTGTGGCTGATGTCCCCCAAAAGTATGGAATGCTATTATCAAGATCCTGGGGAGCTAAGTTACAGGGGACTATGCGGATGGACATGACATATGCGACCATCCCGGTTTTCAATCAGACCAGAAGACTTTACAGGGAGTCTCATATGCAATACACGGTTACAAGTCAAGACAGACCACGAAACTCTCCTATATATTATGTCAATACAGGCCTTGATTCTTTTATCATGTTTAACAATGAAACTCCTAGTGAACAAGTCACTTTAACAGAATTAAAGGCTGACAGGGAAGAAGAGTATAATAACGCAAAAGTGTCCAAACAGTTTGCCACATGTGAAAACATTAGTAAACAAAGCATAGGTCTTGATTTTCCGGTTATGAGCCCATTGTTGTTAGGACTTAACAACCCAGAAAATACCCCTAACATTTCCGGCAACATCCCTCAATCTATTGAAGAATTTGAGGAGTCAAAACAAATTCAATTGGGTGCTGCTAATCATGAGCAGTCAGAAGGCACCATAGTTAAAAAGGACAATCGCCAAACAGATGAAACCAAAGACAGTCCTTTATGGAGTATGTATTTTGATGGGTCATGCACTAGAAATAATGCTGGTGCAGGCGTTTGGATCATTAACACTGAAAACAACCACACAGAATGCATCTCATGCAAATTAAACTTTCAGTGTTCCAACAACATAGCGGAATATGAATCCCTTCTCTTAGGCTTGCATCTCTTGAAGAAATTAGGAGCCATAAGAATTAATGTGTACGGGGATTCTGAGTTAATCATTAGGCAAGTCAATGGGGAGTATAATGCGAATCATCCCAGACTTAGAGCCTATCGGAATGATGTCATGGATCTGTTGACAACGTTTGAGGAGTCAAACCTGAGTTTCATCCCAAGGAAAAAGAACATTATGGCCCAAAATTTAGCCTTTGCGGCCAGAACATGTCTAACGCCATATGAGACTGGAGACAACACAACTCCGATAAAATTTAGACCGGCAGTGCCTGATAACGAAAAATATTGGCAAGTGTTTGACAATGACAAACAAATAGAAGACTTCATGCAATTCAGAAATGAGTTCGAACTGCACAGTTCAGATTCAGATTATGATACAGACTGCAGTGAAGAAAACTTTCTTGGTGAAGAAGAATCGTCTCCTCAACCTGCCAATATTAACCTATTGTCTAGCGAACTTAGGAACAAAATAGAATTAAGTGCAGAGTTAGAAACGGAAGAATTACAAACTCTGCAGTCTAAAGATGAAAATTTGCCGAGTGGTCTAACGCCTTTAGAGGAGTTGTTCGATTTTAACGATGTGGCCAATAAACCAAAACTGGAACCTATAGAGACTGAAGTAGAGGAGTGCAATATAGGCAGTGAGGAAAAACCGAAAATGATCAAACTGTCCAAACCTTTGCCAGCTCACATTAAACTCAAATACATAGAGCTGTTCCAAGAATTTTCTGATGTTTTTGCTTGGAGTTACGAAGATCTCAAATCCTATGACACTGAAATAATACAACATAAAATCCCTCTTAAAGAAAACCAAAAACCATTTAAACAGAAACCGCGCAGAAAAACCCTGTCCAGTTGCCATTGGTTCAGAAGGAGATCATGAAAATGTATGATGCTGGCATTATTGTCCCTATTAGATATTCTGAGTGGGTATCTAATCTGGTGTCCGTTAGGAAGAAGACTGGAGAAATCAGGCTTTGTATAGACTTTAGAGACTTAAACAAAGCTTCGTTAAAAGACAACTACCCTTTACCAAAAAATGGATCACATTTTACAAAGGGTGGTGGGGTCTAAAAGGATTTCGTTGCTTGATGGCTATTCAGGGTATAATCAGATTTTAGTTCACCCTGCTGATCAATTAAAGACAACTTTCACTACTCCATGGGGCACTTTCATGTATGTGAAGATGCCTTTTGGTCTAATGAACGCTGGAGCAACCTTTCAGAGAGCCATGGACATAGCATTCTTGGAAGAATTGGGCTTCTTCATCATTATCTATCTAGATGATGTCACTATGTTTTCAAAAATAGATGAAGAACATTTAGAACATTTGAGAAACGTTTTCGAGAAGTGCAAAAGGTTTGGAATATCTTTAAACCCTAAGAAGACACTATTTGGTCTCCAAGAAGGTAAGCTTCTTAGACACATTGTTTCAGAAGAGGGTATAAAGATAGATACAAAGAGGATTGAGGCTATATTGCAAATCTCTCATCCTCGAAATATCAAAGAGTTGCAGTCTTTCATTGGAAAGATTAACTTTTTGAGAAGGTTCATCCCTAACTTGGCAGAGCTCCTTAGAAATATCACAAACATGTTGAAGAAGGAGTTATATTGCAAATCTCTCATCCTCGAAATATCAAAGAGTTGCAGTCTTTCATTGGAAAGATTAACTTTTTGAGAAGGTTCATCCCTAACTTGGCAGAGCTCCTTAGAAATATCACAAACATGTTGAAGAAGGAGTGTTAGCCACCTATATTTTTCAAATTATATCAGTTGGTGGCTAAATATTCTTTGCAGCCTTCAAGAAACAAATTCAATCCTGAAAACTTGTTGGTGCTTGAAGACTGTTAGTCAGATCACAAACTACTGATTGGTTCTACATACTCTTCATCCTCTCTGCCTCTGATGTTCCATGAAAATCCTAATCAAACATTGCTGCATCCTCCTCCTTTTTCTCTTCCCTTCTTCCATCTCTTCCTCATTCCTTCAACTCTCCTTTCATCCTTAAAAACCCCATCAAACCCTTTTATATTCCTTATTCCTCCATTAACCTCATTTCCTAAGGTTAAAAACCCACTTTTTGACCTATCGGAACCTTTCTCCGCTTGCAAAGATTATTAAAAAACCATAGAAAAACATGCGTTTCTATGCGTTAGGTTTTATCCCCTCAGGCTAAGCCCCTTTTCGTTTTTCCTCCATATGCCCCAACGCCGGAACCGCGTGCTTAAACCGCCAGGCGCTTAACCCTCAGAAATGATTTATTACCCGAAAACATTGAAAACCTTTGTAAAATGCAAAGTCGGGTTTATTTTATTTTCCACCAAAGAAAAATCGTATTTAAAAAACTCCGACGTCGATCTGTCCCACAGATCAACGGTGCGGAGTGTACCCCTTACCTGGTGGACCCCGCCATCGCCGCGCTGTTTTCTTTTCGCACCGGTTTTTGTGCCCGCACCACCTTTCGTCCGGAAGCGGTTTTATACCGTCGGCCAGCGATCCCACACGCTGGCCGACACGTGTTCTCCACCTCACCCCGAAAACCGCCGTGCCATGTCTGTTTCCCGCGCGTTAAACCTCGTCCTATGGCCCCGCAGCGGGATTCATCCCCACCATCGGATCTGGGCCCTCCCATCCGACGGTCCTTGATCGCCTCTTCCGCTCACCCTTTAACCAACTTGCCCGCCCGTTAAGTTTTCCCCGGCGCATTCAAAAGCCGATCCCCACCGTCGGTCTCCGCGGATCGACGGCTCTCATTTGTTCTCCCGATTCTGTTGTACAGTTCACCTTTTTCCCCGTTGACTGTTCAAATTGCTCCCAACCGTTGATCGCGATACGATCAACGGTCCCGATCTCTCCATTTTCTCGCACGACTTCCGATGCAATCTATCCATATAACGCAGGATTTCCTCATTTTTCTTGATTTTTGCAGGTTTTTAAGGTTTTTTCTTCGTATTCTATGAAATCTAAGGGATGAGGGTGACGACTCCAATCCTTCCGATTTATCCAGGGAATCGATCATACGGAGAAGAAAAATGATATCAACAAAGTTTCATGAGCTTTGGTTGCCGCATATCCCTGTAAAGTTTGAAGAAAGCCATCGATGTCAGAGAAGAGAAAGAGTATCAGGTTTTGAAGACAGAATGAACCAGAGCAGCAGTTTTATGAATAAATTGGCGGGGATTACGGCTAAGACGGTTATCAAAAGCCTAATCCCCGACTCAGAACACGGATTAAAGCAAAACCTAAAAGTGTTCGTCAGACAGATCGCCTCCACCGCCATACTTTGAGGCGAATTGATTCCTCAACCACCACAGTGCCACCTATTGCCTCAGAACAATCAGTCAGAGGCCGAATTTATTGAACAAGATCAGATACTATGCCTCGGAACAACCAAGAAGTTATTTCTGCACCAGATTTTATTCCAGAATATTTGCAGAATAGCCCTAATAGTATGCAGAGCCTCAAAGGTCAACAAAAGCTCTCCTCGAGCTTACTTCTTAAATATAAACGCATTAATGCAATGTAACACCTGTAGAATTTCTTCATTGAACCTCACGGGGTCAGGAAGACATTAATTCTGCATTGATTGTGTTTGAGATCTTTTTATCAGATCTCACCTCCTCATCCTTCTATAAATACTTCAGAAGAAGATGAGTGAGGGGTTGGATTAGTTGGTTGTCAATGTAATTGCTGAAGCGCTGTAGCTGTTTCTGAGTGGAAAACTCTTGACTGTAAATAGCGGTTTCATGGGCCCTTGGAGCTCTGCTTGTAACAGATAGATTAGGTTGTGAAGAGAGGTGAATTAAAACATTGGATGTGAAGATTGTAACCGGTTTGAAGCAATCAATACAAGCTGATTTATGGGATCCTGGTCTATGCTGATGGTGATGTTATTCTCACTGTAACTTGTCATTTTATTTTTGTTTTCAATTTGTTTCATTTTCCACTATAAAGAACAGTTTAAACAGTGTTAGAGTTTGCTGCATATCAGTGACCTTCTCTGGCTGAAAAATCTTTATCCCAATGTTTTCTTCTAATTGTGTTATTTAGAAATGATTTAATTCGGTCTAAGCACAGAGATGCTGGCGTTCCCTCATCTTTTCGTCACTGCTGAATGTTATTTTTAAATGTTACTTTCATATATGTTGTGTAAGGAATGAATTGAGGAAATCAAAGGTTAGCCCCGAGTCCCTTTCTTGTTTGCTCAACTATTTGTCTGTTTCCCTTAGAATGTGTCAAAAGCTGACTAGTTTCGAAGTACTTATCAGATCTTGGGCCATTCTGTGTTATCTTGGTGATTGTCTTGGAAGTAACTGAGTAAAGGAGAACTAAGATGAGGAGAAAGGTGAGCCCTGCCCGCTAGTCTCTGCTCCAAAGGTTGCCTTCAAGTTTCCCTTTGTTTTTAATCTGTGTTCTATTAGAAGTGTATCAAAGGCTGGATAGTTTCAAAGTACTTACCAGATCCTAGTTTGCTTCTATGTTTTCCTTAAGTGCCTGGTCAAAGGCTGGCTAGTTTCAAAGTACTTACCAAATCCTGGGCTGCTCTTTGTTCTGCATCTGTTAATTCCCTTTCTTTTGTATCACCCCATTCCATAAATCAAACTTCAAAGAGATCCTTAGGCCTAGATGACTTGCCCCATAGATTACTCTTGAACCTGGTTGTTTCAATTAAATTCTCTTATGACTCCATAGCCCAATGGATTGAAAATTTGTCATCATCTTTCTTTAGAATCAAAGTTTATTTTGTTCACTTGCAACTTCTCACCTTTGAACCTATTTGCATATAGATCTTTCCGTCTTAGACAGCAGCTATGTTCAACCATCTGAGAAAACCAAACAAAACCCTTGGCCTTCATAACTAGCCTAATATCATCACCCTAAACTTCAAAGACAATATCCATCTTTGTACATATTGGAGAGATCCCTCTCCGGATTCAGGAGGGCTAGATCCTAGAATCCCAAAGTTGGTTGAAATGATGTTAACTCTATGATCGGACTTTGCCAATCTTGCTTGTTACAGAGACCTAACATTTCTGGCGACTCCGCTGGGGATCGAACCCAGAATCTCTGGTTCCATGACAATTGTTCTATTTTGCAGCTGAGCCACCAGGAACTAACATTTCTGGCGACTCCGCTGGGGACTCCTTACCCAGAATCTTCATACAACATCTTGAGAGTAAAAAGCATCCTTTCCAAGAACTACCAAGAAAATGGTAATTATGATGAAGATCAATTGAATCAGTGACAAACTAGGTCATCCTAGGATTCTTTTAAGTTTTTATCTAACCTTGGAAAATCAGCTAGCTTAGCCATAAGGGTAGACTGTCTTGGTTTCATAACCGTAGCTAAGTTTTGAGGCAAAGTTAGGACATTCTTTTAAACCACAATATAAACAATTCCGAAAATACCAAAAACATTTCAGATTGGTAGTAAAACACTAGTTTTGATATCTTGTCTACGTCTTTGATGTGTTTTACCTTATACTCTTAGACAGAGTCTGGAAAGGGCCAGGTAGCCTCTGGATCTCATCCTCTTTTGGGGGTGACATATCTGGTGAATGCCCTCCCAGTCAATCTCTGGTTAGAGTTTGTTGTGTTTCGAGATATCCCTGAAAAAGGAATGTTTCATAAACACTGGGGTGGACAGTGTACTCCTTGGAAAATACTTTAAGCTTTCCACCTGGCGACTCCACCATCCTGAACAGACCTTAAGACTCCACTGGAAAGAACCCTTATCATTATAAAATCATTCAAATTCAGTTAAAGGACTGCAGGATTCGAATTAAGAAAACAGGTTAGTTAACCGTCTAAAGATTGTCATATCTGGTTGAACTTCTCTTGTTTAGATTGGGTCTAATCACATAAACATTGTGGCTCCTAAAAAGATTCACACTAGAGCCCATCCTGACCCAGATCCTCCTGAAATAGTTGATAACCCTGAAAGAATTCTTAGGAAGTCTCCTAGAATACAATCCTCAACTATCTTCAGACCACCCCTAAGAGCCAATTCAGTCCCTAAAAACCTTTCAGCTCTTCATAAATCACAAATTGACTTATTAAACCCATTCAGAACTAGGCCATTTGGTGATTTAGAGCAGTTAGATTCTGAGCCTACCCTTTCATCTCCCGAAACCAGTGAGACTCTTGGGAATAGAGAATCAACACCTCCTGATTTACATTTCTTACATAATCTAGGTGTCTCTCATCCGAGATCAGCTCAGAGATCTACTGCTGTTCCATCCACTTCTGTTCATCTTTCACCCACTGTTCAAACCACTCCACTTCAACCCACACCTCCTCTTGTAAATCCACCCCTACCACATACCATGGCAGCATGGTATGCTCCCTTAGTCCTTCCTGTACCATTAGTCAATCTTCCACAGGACTATCAGTCCAAAATTCCATTATATGATGCTAATAATACCATAAAATCATCTCATCATGTGGACAAGATGAATGACTACTTTGACAGAAATGAAATTGATAATGAATCTGTCAAAATCAAATTGTTTGCTCAAAGTTTGGGGGGAGAAGTGAGAAAATGGTTTAAAGGTTTAACCCCCCATAGTATGAATGACCTTCAAGCCTTCCATCAAACATTCTTAAACAAATGGGAAGTAAGGAAAAATCCTCTCCAAGTCCTTGCCGACTATAACAATCTCCATAGGAACCCTGGGGAAAGTGTACAAGCTTATTGTACCAGATTCAACAGTGTGTATAATGCACTTTCCCCTGAACTGAAACCTCCTCAGGGATCAGCCTTAAACAAATTTCCGGAAGGATTTGATCCAGACATGACATATTCACTCAGAGAAAGAGTCTTTGCAACCCTTGAAGATATGCAAAGAGGTGCTCTTTCTGTGGAGGTGAACCTTATGGAGAAAAGATCAAGGATGAAAGCTGAAAAGAGAGTATCTTTTAGAGAAGAATCACCCCTTCTACTTCAAGCTCAAAGATGGAAAGAATGATGGAAGAAATGATGAAGAAAATGAGCATTCTAGAGAGAGCACAAGCAAGTCTAAATCAAAACGCCCCTCAAAACAGAAACCAAAACCAGAATCAGAATCTTAGAAGAAATCAGCCTCCAAACAGACCCAGGGAAGATGATCAGCAGGTCATTCCTCCCTTTCATCAGAACTTTTTAAGTGAGGTTGAACAAACAGACCAAATAACAGAGGAAGATGATATAAACTTGTTTGGGGTAGATGATGATGACTTTGAGGTTCATTATGATAATAAACAAGGTCTTTATACAGCTTATGATGACAGAAGAAATGATGCTGACAACATCTATCAAAACATGGAGAATGCTGTCATAGAACCTTTAAGGGAATATGAACTCAGAAGTAGATCTAATCAACAAACCCCCAGCAATAAAACCTCTGACAAACCTTCTCAAAACAGCACTGCAACCAAGTCTAAAACAGTCAAACAAAAGGACAAAACGGTGGCGGTCGATTCTGGTAATGGTAAAGAGAAAGACACTCAAAATATCGAAAAACAGACTGCCAACGATAGTAGTACTAGCACATCGGTTAGTACTCCTGCGAAAACAACTGTTTTAACTGTAGATAAACCAAATCAGCAAGCTGTTATTGCTGATAAAGTGGCAGCAAACAGGGCTGAAGTCAATACTTTGAAGAATCAAAACCCTTTCAGCCTAGAACAGGAAATCTCAAAGATTAAAATCTCTATTCCTTTGACTGAGTTAGCTGCCCAACATGTATATAGGTCCAAAATTTTGAAGGCTTTAAACTTAGAAGATAATGAAGATACTCTCAATCTTAATGATGACCAACCAGAGCTTATTTTTGGTCCAAATATTGAAGGAAAATTCCAAGAAGGTCCTGTCCCTCCCTTTTATGTAAGCTTAAACATTCATGACAAAATTCTGCATAATGCTATGCATGATTCAGGTGCTTCCCATAATTTAATGCCAAAAGCTGTGATGGAAAGCCTGGGTCTTGAAATTACCAGACCTTACAAAGACCTGTACTCCTTTGACTCAAGCAGAGTTAAGTGTCTAGGATTGATTAAATACCTCTGTGTTAATTTAGCCCAAATTCCAGCCAAATGTTTAGTCATGGATGTTCTTGTGGCTGATGTCCCCCCAAAGTATGGAATGCTTTTATCAAGATCTTGGGGGGCTAAGTTACAGGGAACCATGCAAATGGACATGACCTATGCAACTATCCCTGTTTTCAATCAAACTAGGAAGCTTTATAGGGAATCCCACATGCAGTACACAGTAACAAGTCAGAATCCGCCTCAAAACTCCCCTCTCTATGCTATAAACACGAGCCTTGATTCTTTTATCATGTTCAATGATGAAGCACTCACAGAACAAATTGTTTCAATAGAATCGATGGTTGAAATAAAAGAGGGGGAGAACAACGTTGAAGTGCCGAAACGGTCTATTATGTCTGAAGATCCTAGCAAACTTAACACAGACCTTGAACTGCAAGTCATCAACCCGTTGAACTTAAAACTTGACAGTCAGAAAGACAGTCCTCAACCCAATGAAGTACTTGAGGAATCGAATGATACAAAGTCCCTACACCAAACGGAAAATCTGCCTCTCTGGACTATGTATTTTGATGGGTCGTGCACCAAAACAAATGCAGGTGCAGGTGTCTGGATCACTAACACTGAAAACAATCATACAGAATGTATCTCATGCAAATTAAACTTTCAGTGTTCCAACAACATAGCAGAGTATGAATCCCTTCTCTTAGGCTTGCATCTGTTGAAAAAATTAGGTGCCAAGAGAATCGATGTATATGGGGATTCTGAATTAATCATTAGGCAAGTCAATGGGGAGTATAATGCAAATCACCCCAGACTTAGGGCCTACAGGAATGATGTCATTGATCTTTTAAAAACATTTGAGGAGTACACCTTATCTTTTGTCCCAAGAAAAAGAAACATTGCAGCCCACAATTTAGCCTTTGCCGCTAGAACCTGTCCAATGCTGTATGTTGACACCTCTCAGATAAAATTCAGACCAGCTATCCCAGATAACAATAAATATTGGCAGGTATTCGATGGAGATAAACAAATAGAAGACTTCATGCAATTCAGAAATGAGTTTGAACCCCATAGTTCAGATTCTGACTATGATACAGACTGCAGTGAAGAAAATTTTCTTGGTGAAGAAGAACCATCTCCACAGCTGGTAGATATAAACCTTCAGACTATCATATCTAGAAACCAAACAAAATTAAGTGCAAAATCTGAAACAGAAGAAATGGAAACTCTGCATTCTAATAATGATAGTCTGCCCAAGGGTTTGGCCCCTCTAGAAGAACTGTTTGATTTTGATGATGTGGCCAACAAACCAAAACTGGAACCTGTGGAAACTGAAGTGGAAGAATGTAATATAGGCAGTGAGGAAAAACCGAGATTGATCAAACTGTCTAAAACTTTACCAGCTCACATTAAAATCAAATATTTGGAGCTGTTTAAAGAATTTGCTGATGTTTTTGCATGGATTTACGAAGATCTTAAGTCCTATGACACTGAAATAATACAGCAAAAAATCCCTCTTAAAGAAAACCAAAAACCATTCAAGCAAAAACTGCGCAGAATCAACCCTGTCCAGTTGCCATTGGTTAAGAAGGAAATTATGAAAATGCATGATGCTGGTATTATTGTCCCTATTAGATATTCTGAGTGGGTATCTAATCTGGTGTCAGTTAGGAAAAAGACTGGAGAAATCAGGCTTTGTATAGACTTCAGGAATTTAAACAAAGCTTCATTAAAAGACAATTACCCTTTACCCAAGATGGATCATATTTTTCAAAGGGTGGTAGGTTCTAAAAGAATTTCTTTGCTGGATGGCTATTCAGGGTATAACCAAGTCCTAGTCCACCCTGATGATCGATTAAAGACAACTTTTACTACACCCTGGGGCACTTTCATGTATGTGAAGATGCCTTTTGGTTTAATGAATGCTGGAGCAACCTTTCAGAGAGCCATGGACATAGCATTCTCGGAAGAATTGGGCTTCTTCATCATTATCTATCTTGATGATGTAACTGTGTTTTCAAAAACAGATGAAGAACACTTAGAGCATTTGAGGAAAGTTTTCGAGAAGTGCAGAAGGTTTGGGATATCTTTGAACCCTAAGAAAACATTATTTGGTCTCCAAGAAGGTAAGCTTCTTGGGCATATTATTTCCGAGCAGGGCATAAAGATAGATCCCATGAGGATTGAGGCCATATTGCAAATCTCTCATCCTCGAAAGAGTTGCAGTCTTTCATAGGAAAGATTAACTTTTTGAGAAGGTTCATCCCCAACTTGGCTGAGCTCCTTAGGAATATCACAAACATGTTGAAGAAGGAGCAAGGGGTAAAATGGACCTTAAAAGAAAAGACATCCTTTGAGCTGGTGAAACAAGCGTTAACCAAAACACCGGTTCTCATAAGTCCTGATTTTTCAAAAGATTTTTATATCTTCTCATTTGCATCAGAACATACTATAGCTGCTGTCCTTTTACAGAAAAATCCACAAGGACAAGAGCAACCCATTGCATTCTTTAGCAAGGCATTGAGGGATGCCCCTTTGAGGTATAACATTATGGAAAAACAGGCTTTTGCTTTGGTAAAAGCTTTAAAAGACTTCAGGGTATACATCCTTCACTCACACATTATTGCCTTTGTCCCAAATTCAGTTGTAAAGGACATTCTAACCCAGGATCCAGATGGTAAGAGAGGTAAGTGGATTGCTGTTATTCTTGAATATGATTTAGAGATTAAACCCACTAAGCTTATCAAAGGACAGGGTCTAGCTAGGCTAATGGCTGAATCAAATTGTGAGGTTCTTGATATTAATATGATTAATGCTTTAGATGACCAAGAAGAATTCTCAACCCCCATTGTTGAAGATTATTTTGCGAATTCTCCTTGGTACACTAATATTGTTTATGTTTTGCTTAATTTAAACACTCCTCCTGGTTTATCCAAAACAAAGGCAAGATTCCTAAAGTTAAAAGCTGTAAACTATTGCATTATTGATAAATGTCTTTATTGGAAAAATGCTAGTGGTATATTGCTTAAATGTTTGCCTGAGTTTGATGCAGAAAAGATTAAGCAGGAATTCCATGAAGGAGAGTGTGGAGGCCATTTGTACTGGAAGTCAACAGTCAACAAAATTTTGAGGGCTGGTTTCTATTGGCCCAATCTTTTTCCTGATGTGCACAAACTTACAACCTCTTGCCATAAATGCCAATTGTTCGAGGGCAAGAGAAAATTACTGCCCCTTCCTCTGCGTCCAATTACTGTTGAAGCCCCTTTTCAACAGTGGGGACTTGACTTCATAGGAGAAATCCATCCATCATCTTCTGCTCAGCATAGATGGATCCTTACTGCCACAGACTATTTCACTAAGTGGATAGAAGCCATTCCATGTAGACAGGCCAATGATTCAGTTATCATAAAATTCATAGAAACCAATATCCTTTCCAGATTTGGCTGTCCTACCAAAATCATTACAGATAATGCTGCAGCATTTGGGTCAAAGAGAATGGTAGAATTCTGTCACAAATACCAGATAGCCTTGGGACACTCCACCGCCTATTACCCTCAAGGTAATGGACTTGCAGAGTCTTCCAACAAAAGCTTAGTGAACATAATAAAGAAACTGTTGGAAGGCAACAAGAAGTCTTGGCACACAAAGCTGGTTCATGCACTTTGGGCTGACAGATTGACTTTGAAGAAATCTATTGGTATGTCACCTTTCCAGCTTGTATATGGTACAGATGCAATTTTTCCTAACAGCCTTGGTGTACCAGTTATGAAGTTAATACAAGAGTTGCAGACTGAAGAGAATGACATGATCAGAAGAATAAATCAGACCATTCATCTTCAGCAAACCAGGGAGGAAGTGTACAACAAAGCATTACAGAAGCAAGACAATATCAAGAAGATATTTGACAGAAGAACAAAGGTCAGCAATTTCAAAATTGGGGACAAAGTCTTAAAGTGGGACTCCAAAAGGGAAGACAAGGGAAAGCATGGTAAATTTGACAATCTATGGCTTGGCCCTTACTCCATTCATTCAGTTGCCGGGAACAATGCATTCTTCTTACAAGAACTGAATGGAACAGAATTGTTTGGGGGTCCTGTCAATGGCAGGATGCTTAAACATTACCTTTCTTAAGCTATTCTAAGTTTTGAAGCCTTTTTACCTTTTCCATTGTAAAAACTTCATCCACCATTGCATTTAAAGTTATAAAAAATCAAAAAATACAAAAACAAAGAAAGAAAGAAAAGAGGGCAGAAATGAAAAACAAGAAAGGCAAGGCCCCATGCCAAAAAGAGAAATGAATCTGAAAGTGTGCAAGCTTAAATGCCACTCCTTGAAACACACTTCTAATTGGTCAAACCGTTTAATCTTGACCAATTAGCTTTCAATTTTCTGCTGATAGGGTAGAAAATTTGATTTGCCAAACTGTTTAATCTTGGCTTATCAGTAGATAGATTAGGGTAGAAATGAAGGTTCAAACAAACTCAAAATCTGAACCAAAGTTTCCAAAAAACTGACTCAAAACTACTCCCATTTCTGAGTCAAAGAGAAAACACCTGGTTCTAATTCGCTCAAAACTTGAACCAGAAGAGAAGCAAAGATAGCTCACTGAAAAGAAAAAACAGAGCTGGGAATATGAGAGAAGGCCATAATGAGAAAATTTTTAGATCTTAAGCCTTCTGTTTTGATTTAAATTTTTCTGCAAATAATAATCTATGTGCAGCTTGTCTTTATGCCATAGATCATAGCAAGACAAACAACTCAATCTTGACTTGGCTATTTTTAAATTTCTGTTGTAGAATTTAGAGAATAAAAGTTTGTTGGACTATTTAATCCCAACAAACAGTAGAATAGGTAGAGGAATATCTGAGCTCAACTGTTTAATCTGAGTTCAGGGAGAAATAAGGAGTAGAAATAGATTAGATTTCCTGTTTTCAAAAGAATAAAATGTTGTGTTAAGAGTTTGCCAATCCAAGTGCACTCTGATGAAGAAAAAATGTTAGATCAGTAGGATTGGGGTAGGTAGAAGCTGTATTGATGAAATTCATCTCTTTTTCATGACTGACATTATTTTGTCTAGAAGAAAAGCAAGAGCAAGTGCTGGGTCAGACACCAGTCAGCATCCCAGAGAAATCAAGTCTGAATTCTTGATGCCTTCAAGAAGGCACCATCCCCAAGTGGAGCCACTGTTAGCCACCTATATTTTTCAAATTATATTAGTTGGTGGCTAAAATATTCTTTGCAGCTTCAAGAAACAAATTCAATCCTGAAACTTGTTGGTGCTTGAAGACTGTTGGTAAGATCACAAACTACTGATTGGTTCTACATACTCTTCATCCTCTCTGCCTCTGATGTTCCATGAAAATCCTAATCAAATATTGCTGCATCTTCCTCCTTTTCCTCTCCCCTACTTCCACTTTTCCTTCGTTTCTTCAACTCTCCTTTCATCCATAAAAACCCCATCAAACCCTTTTATATTCCTTATTCCTCCATTAATCTCCTTTCCTAAGGATAAAAACCCACTTTTTGACCTATCGGAGCCTTTCTCGTCTTGCAAAAATCATTAAAAAACCATAGAAAAACATACGTTTTCTATGCGTTAGGCTTTAGCCCCTCAGGCTAAGCCCCTGCTTTCTCTCCATCCATATGTCCCCTTGCCAGAACCGTGTGCTAAGACCGCCAGGCGCTTAACCCTCCGAAATAATTTATCACCCGAAAACATTGAAAACCTTTGTAAAATGCAGAGTCGGGTTTATTTTATTTTTTCCACCAAAGAAAATCATATTAAAACTCCACCGTCGATCTGTCCCACAGATCAACGGTGCGGAGTGTACCCTTCACCTGGTGGACCCCGCCTTCGCCGCGCTTTTTTCCTTTCCCACCGGTTTTGTGCCCGCACCACCTTTCGTCCGGAAGCGGTTTTATACCGTCGGCCAGCGATCCCACACGCTGGCTGACACGTGTTCTCCACCTCACTCCGAAAACCGCCGTGCCATGTCTATTCCCCGCACGTTAAATCTCGTCCTATGGCCCCGCAGCGGGATTCATCCCCACCGTCGGATCTGGGCCCTCCCATCCGACGGTCCCTGATCGCCTCTTCCGCTCACCCTTTAACGAACTTGCCCGCCCGTTAAGTTTTCCCCGGCGCATTCAAAAGCCAATCCCCACCGTCGATCTCCGCGGATCGACGGCTCTCATTTGTTCTCCCGATTCCGTTGCACAGTCCACCTTTTTCCCCGTTGATTGTTCAAATTGCTCCCAACCGTTGATCGCGATACGATCAACGGTCCTGATCTCTCCATTTTCCCGCACGACTTCCGATGCAGTCTATCCATATAACGCAGGATTTCCTCATTTTTCTTGTTTTTTGCAGGTTTTTAAGGTTTTTTCTTCGTATTCTATGAAAATCTAAAGGATGAGGGTGACGACTCCAGTCCTTCCGATTTATCCAGGGAATCGATCATACGGAGAAGAACAATGATATCAACAAAGTTTCATGAGCTTTGGTTGCCGCACATCCTTGTAAAGCTCGAAGAATGCCATCGATATCAGAGCAGAGAAAGAGTATCAGGTTTTGAAGACAGAATGAACCAGAGCAGCAGTTTTATGAATAAATTGGCGGGGATTACGGCTAAGACGGTTATCAAAAGCCTAATCCCCGGCTCAGAACACGGATTAAAGCAAAACCTAAAAGTGTTCGTCAGACAGATCGCCTCCACCGCCATACTTTGAGGCGAATTGATTCCTCAACCACCACAGTGCCACCTATTGCCTCAGAACGATCAGTCAGAGGCCGAATTTATTGAACAAGATCAGATACTATGCCTCGGAACAACCAAGAAGTTATTTCTGCACCAGATTTTATTCCAGAATATTTGCAGAATAGCCCTAATAGTATGCGGAGCCTCAAAGGTCAAAAAAAGCTCTCTTCGAGCTTACTTCTTAAATATAAACACATTAATGCAATGTAACACCTGTAGAATTTCTTCATCGAACCTCACGGGGTCAGGAAGACATTAATTCTGCATTAATTGTATTTGAGATCTTTTTATCAGATCTCACCTCCTCATCCTTCTATATATACTCCAGAAGAATATGAGTGAGGGGTTGGATTAGTTGGTTGTTAATGTAATTGCTGAAGCGTTGTAACTGTTTCTGAGTGGAAAACTCTTGACTGTAAATAGTGGTTTCATGGGCCCTTGGAGCTCTGCTTGTAACAGATAGATTAGGTTGTGAAGAGAGGTGAATTAAAACATTGGATGTGAAGATTGTAACCAGTTTGAAGCAATCAATACAAGCTGATTTATGGGATCCTGGTCTATGCTGATGGTGATGTTATTCTCACTGTAACTTGTCATTTTATTTCTGTTTTCAATTTGTTTCATTTTCCACTATAAAGAACAGTTTAAACAGTGTTAGAGTTTGCTGTATCTCAGTGACCTTCTCTGGCTGAAAAATATTTATCCCAATGTTTTCTTCTAATTGTGTTATTTAGAAATGATTTAATTCGGTCTAAGCACAGAGATGCTGGCGTTCCCTCATCTTTCGTCACTGGTGAATGTTATTTTTAAATGTTACTTTCATATATGTTGTGTAAGGAATGAATTGAGGAAATCAAAGGTTAGCCCTGAGTCCCTTTCTTGTTTGCTCAACTATTTGTCTGTTTCCCTTAGGATGTGTCAAAAGCTGACTAGTTTCGAAGTAATTATCAGATCTTGGGCCATTCTGTGTTATCTTGGTGATTATCTTGGAAGTAACTGAGTAAAGGAGAGCTAAGATGAGGAGAAAGGTGAGCCCTGCCCACTAGTCTCTGCTCCAAAGGTTGCCTTCAAGTTTCCCTCTGTTTTTAATCTGTGTTCTATTAGAAGTGTATCAAAGGCTGGATAGTTTCAAAGTACTTACCAGATCCTAGTTTGCTTCTATGTTTTTCTTAAGTGCCTGGTCAAAGGCGGGCTAGTTTCAAAGTACTTACCAGATCCTGGGCTGCTCTTTGTTCTGCATCTGTTAATTCCCTTTCTTTTTGTATCACCCCATTCCATAAATCAAACTTCAAAGAGATCCTTAGGCCTAGATGACTTTCCCCATAGATTACTCTTGAACCTGGTTGTTTCAATTAAATTCTCTTATGACTCCATAGCCCAATGGATTGAAAACTTGCCATCACCTTTCTTTAGAATCAAAGTTTATTTTGTTCACTTGCAACTTCTCACCTTTGAACCTATTTGCATATAGATATTTCCGTCTTAGACAGCAACTATGTTCAACCATCCGAGAAAACCAAAAAAAACCCTTGGCCTTCATAACTAGCCTAATATCATCACCCTAAACTTCAAAGACAATATCCATCTTTGTACATATTGGAGAGATCCCTCTCCGGATTCAGGAGGGCTAGATCCTAGAATCCCAAAGTTGGTTGAAATGATTTTAACTCTGTGATCGGACTTTGCCAATCTTGCTTATTCTGAGAGACTAACACACTAGTTGAGGTTCAAAGGCATTTTCCTTCGAGGCTGGGGGCATCACGCCGCTTTGGCATTATCCACGGCTTTTACTCACGAATTTTTGGCATCCTTAAAGATGGTAGGCCAGTAATAGCCTGTTCATAAAACCTTATGGGCGGTTCTACGGTTCCTAGTTAGATCCCCTTCTTCAATCTTCTTATCTGTAGCTTAAGGATTCTTAAGTGCCCTTTTGCTCAGATTCCATCCACTCCATCAAATCAAGCCTATACATAGCCTTAGAAGGTCACCTATCTTGCCCTTAGCACATTTGCATCTTTGAGCCTTATTTCTTAGTTCTGCTTGCCTAGAGAGTTGACTCCATTGCCCAATATTCTGGTAGATCCTTCTGGTTTACCTTGAAATCTCTTTATTCCCACCAATCTTTTAAAATCAAACCCAAATACAAAATCATAGCTAGCCTCATATCTGTTACTAAAACAAAGCTAAATCATATGGAGAGATCCCTCTCTAGGGTTCAAGAAGGCTAGATCTTGAATTCCCAAAGCGGTTCTTGGTTACCCCTGGTGTTCTTAACTACAAAAATCCCTATCCCACAACCTGAGAATTACTAGGGTGATAACAGGCCTTGGGGGTATTATGATCCTTGGAGGAAACTCCCACGGCTAGAAGAGTTGACAGAGAAAATTGGATCGAGTACAAAGGTGTGGCAGGTGGGTTTTACCCTGTACCAATTGTTATGGTGCATATATGATGTGTATTACAGTTTATATTATAATTTTGTTGAAGTAGCATACAACAATTTACATAGTGATATGAGAACCACCCTCTAGAGTATACATCGATTTTGTACACATGGCTTTTCAGTTGCTTTTTAAGATATATCATTGGTGATGATCACATGATTATATAATGAACCATTAAGTTGAACTATGAAATTATTCCTCACAACACACACACACACACATTGATGAATTAATAATTATTCTCATATAATTTTTTTAATCTATTTTGGAAAAAAAAAAAATTATATATAATTATTTCTAAGAAGAACAAGAGAGAAATCCTTACCATATCTTCGTAAAACATATAATAGCAAGAAAATTAATCTATTGAAATTTTATTTCCAAACATATTCATGGAGTAAAATGAAGATTCAAGGAGATATTCATGGATTTACCTATAACATCACCTCATAATTAAGAATGTAAATGTACAATATTGATGATACATAGGTTAGGAGAAAATTAATCTATTGAAATTTCATTTCCAAACATATTCATGGAGCAAAATGAGGATTAAAAAGAGATATTTATGAATTTACTTATAACATCACCTCATAAAAGTGTAAATGTACAATATTGATAAAATTTATTTATATATGATAAATAATAAACCTTTATCTCACATGTATCATATAATCTTATAAACAAACAATTGCACCGGGGGTGCAATCCTCAAAACTTTTAAACTGTCTAATGTATATGTACCTATTTAAAGTATTCAGGGCCCACATTACAAATGCCCAAAGTGAAATATTTTTGCATATGTTATATATGAGCCAATGGTTTAAATAACTATCGGGCGGTGAAACAAAACTTATAACAAAATATTAATAAAACTATATCATACGTCCGGACTTCAAAAAAAATAAACCCGATTTCAATCACAAATTCGCGTTCCAAAATAGCCTGCTGATGTCACCCTAATTTGTGACGTGAAAACTTCATAGAATATGCCATATAAAAATTCGGGTCCGTTTTTTGGCTTTGCGTACGGAGGAAAACTGTGACGCGAAAATCAAATTAATTCCGCCCTATAATGTTTCGGGTCCGGAATTCCACAATGCAGACGGGCCAAAAAATAACGCGATCGAATCGCCTGCTTCCACGTGGATGGCTGATTTGGTCTGTGGTCTGTGGGACCACGTTCTTCTGATTAAAATCTCCCGCGTTTACTATTAAATTGCTCTGTTTCCAAAACAATACAACGCTCTGTTTTTAAGTGTGCAGGGATTGTGATTTCAAAACCAAAATTGACTGTTCATCAGTTTTAGAAAGCGGCTGTTTGACAGAGCCATTCAAACAGATTTAGAAAGCGGCCAGAGGACAGGGTAGTTGAAATTAATATTTCAACATCCCTCATTCACTGAGAATACCCTCCTTGGTGCCTTCTTCGCCGGACTACGATGTGTTCATCAACAGTCGTGAACCCGATGTCCGTTTCTTCGCCAGGCACTTCACAACAGTCTTGTTTCCAGAGGATTGCGAGTCTTTCTCAACAGCATAGAATTGCAAGCTGGACAATCCATACCTTCACAAATCAAAGACGCAATTAAAGGATCCTCTCTCATTATTACTATTTTCTCTCCAAATTATGCGCAATCGCAAAGGTGCCTCCATTAACTACTCCTCGTGCTGCTCTGTAAGCCGACCATTTTTGCAAAGGCATATAATTGTCGTTTATTGCATATAAGTGTCATTTTACCGACGGCGGCCAAAGCGTCGCTATTGCGACGGATCCCTCTAAACGTCGTAATTGTGACACCTAGACATTGTGTCACAAAAAAAGAGTCGCTATTGCGACGGATGCCTCCAAACGTCGCAATTGCGACACTTAGACATTGTGTCACATCAATGGATGCATGATTTGTAGCTCAAAACCTGTGTTTGGTTTGTTGTAGTTTTCGGTCTTAGCAAACTGTTTTTACAGTTCTATGTAGTCTTCCTCCTCCTCTCTATCGGCCATTAATTCATTTAAAGTCACTTGTTCACTGAATGTTTTGTCGTTAAAAAGGATAAATGAATCAAGGCCTGTGTTTAAATAATAAAGAGGAGAGTTTTGTGGTCTCTCTTGGCTAGTAACCATGTATTTCATATGGGACTCTCTATAAAGTCTTCTAGTTTGATTGAAAACAGGGATGGTCGCGTATGTCATGTCCATCTGCATAGTTCCTTGTAAATTAATTCCCCAAGATCTTAATAAAAACATACAGTAATTTGAGGGCACATCAGCCAAAACAATATCCATGACCAAACACTTGGCTGGAATTTGTGCTAAGTTAACGCAGAGGTCTTTGATTAAACCTAAACATTTTACTGTACTTGAGTCAAAGGAGTAAAGGTCTTTGTAAGGTCGGGTGATTTCAAGGCCTAGGCTCTCCATTATAGCTTTGGGCATTAAATTTTGAGAGGCCCCTGAATCGTGCATAGCATTATGCAAAATTTTGTTATGAACATTTAAACTAACATAAAAAGGAGGAACCAATCCTTCTTGATATCTACCTTCAATCTTAGGACCAAAAATAAGCTCTGGTTGGTCATCATTAAGATTGACAATATTGTTATTCTCTTCTATGTTTAAAGCCTTTAAAATTTGAGATCTATATACATTCTGGGCAACTAATTTAGTGAGAGGAACAGAGATCTTAATTCTGGAAATTTCCTGCTCCAAACTAAAAGGCATCTGATTCTTTGAAGTGCTTTTTTCAGCGTTGTTAACTGCCACTCTATCAATAAAATCGGTTCGCTGATTTCCTCTATTTACATTTGTCAAAATTGTTTTAACAGGAGTACTAGCTGAGGTACTAGTACTACTAAGGTCTGCACTCTGTTTTTCATTGTTTTGAGTGCCTTTCTCTTTGTTTTTATCAGAATTTACAACCACTTTTTTGTCTTTCTACTTTGTAACTTTGGGTTTATTTACAGTGTTGTTTTGTGAATAATTTTCATAGGTTTTGTTGTTGGGGGTTTCCAGATTATTTTTACTTCTAAGGTTATACTCCTTTGTGGTTTCTATGATGACATTTTCCATTTCTTGATAATAACTTTCATCCTGATCTCTTTTATCATCATAGGGTGTGTATAGACCTTGTTTTCTATCATAATGAATTTCAAAGTCATCATTATCTACTCCCAACATATTTATATCATCCTCCTTTGTTTGTTCTAATTTTTCTTCAACCTCACCTACATAATTTTGATGAAAAGGAGGAGTGATCTATTGATCATCTTCCCTTGGTCTGTTTTGAGGCTTGTTTCTCCTAAAATTCTGATTTTGGTTTTGATTTCTGTTTTGAGGAGTCGTTTGATTTTGACTGGCTTGTGCTCTCTCAAGTATGCTCATCTTTTTCATCATCTCCTCCATCATTCTTTCCATCATTGAGCTAGATGTGGAAGGTGTATATTCCTCTCTAAAGGACACTCTCTTCTCATTTTTCATTCTTGCTCTTTTCTCCATTAAGTTAACTTCCACAGCGAGAGCTCCTTTTTGCATATCTTCAAGGGTTAAAGGATATCTCTCTCTTAGTTGATAGGCCATTTCAGGATCAAATCCTTTAGGAAACTTTTTTAAAGCTAGGCCTTGTGGAGGTTTTAATTCTGGGTGAAGTGCATTGTACACACTATTGAACCTAGTGCAATAAGCCTGTACACTTTCCCCAGTGTTTCTGTGGAGATTATTGTAGTCCGAAAGTATTTGGAGAGGGTTTTTCTTCACTTCCCATTTTTTTAAGAACAACTAATGGAAGGCTTGGAGATCATTAATACTGTGAGGGGTTAAGCCTTTGAACCATTTTCTTACTTCTCCCCTTAAACTCTGAGAAAATAGTCTAATTTTGACAGTTTCATCATCGATTTCATTTCTATGAAAGTATTCATTCATCTTATCCACATGTTGTGAAGTAGTAATAGCATTACTGGCATCATACAATGGTATTTTGGACTGATAGTCCTGTGGAAGATTGACTAATGGTAAAGGAAGGACAAAGGGAGTATACCATGTTGCCATGATAGGGGGTGGAGGTGGATTTACAAGAGGTGGATTAACAAGAGGGAAAGTGGGCTTGTGTGGAGTGGTTTGGATAGTGGATGTATGAAGAACAGAAGTGGAGGGAACAACACTAGATTGTTGAGCTAATCTTGGATGAGAGACACCTAAATTGTGAAGGAAATGTAAATCTGGTGGTGTTGTTTCTCTACTACCAGGATGTTCACTTTGTTCTGGGGATGAAAGTAAAGACTCTAAATTTAGCTAATCTAAATCATCAAGTGAACTATTTCTAAATGGATTTCTTAAGTCAACTTGTGATTGTTGTAGAGATGCAAGGTTTTCAGGAACTGAATTAGCTCTAAAGGGTGATCTTAAAACAATTGAAAATTTAACCTCAGGAGACTTCCTAAGGATTCTTTCAGGGTTATCAACTATCTCAGGTGGGTTTGGGTCAGGGTAAGCTCTGGTATAAATCTTTCTAGGAGCCACTATGCTGTGTTTTTAGACCTAAATAAACAAGAAAAGTTTAACCAAATATGACAATCTTTAAGAGGCTAACTGATCTTTTAAATAAGAAAAATTTAATCCTAAACTCCTCTAACTAAGTTTAAATGATGTTATGATGATAATGGGTCTTCCTAGTGGAGTCTTAAGGTATTTTTAGGATTTTTGTGTCACCAGGTGGAAATTTTTAGCTCTTTTGGAGGTAAAAGGTTTTATGGTCCACCACCATGTTTATTGAATACCAATCTGAAATATTTTTGGGTTTTCTGAGTTATTTTTCAGTCCTATGGGTTCTAAAAGTATCCTAAATCTATTTCAACACTTAGATACGGTGATGAGACAAAGAGAGTCTACTCTTATGGCTAAGCTAGCTGATTCATTCAAGGTTTGATAAGCTCTTATAAGAATCCTAAGGTTTCCTTAGTTTGTCACTGATTCAAACAAGTTTTATCATGATTACCGTTTGTTTGGTAGTGCTGGAAGAGGGCTTCTTGTACTCACTGAACACTGAGTGTTTGGCCAGAAATGTTATGCCTGGTAGGCCAATTGGCTAACAGAATAAATGTCATTGAATCAAGAGGTTTCCTGAGGTTTTATGAATGTATAGGAATAATTTCACTCAGAAGTC
The DNA here is from genome assembly GCA_034641835.2 of Pinus albicaulis. NCBI lineage: Eukaryota > Viridiplantae > Streptophyta > Pinopsida > Pinales > Pinaceae > Pinus > Pinus albicaulis. The sequence goes on along the minus strand of CM076570.1, from coordinate 1,565,667,376 downwards.
CCCAGCGGAGTCGCCAAAAATGTTAGCTCCCTGTAATTTTCAAGATTGGAAAATAAAAAATACAGAGAGAACACTTGAACCACTTTGGGATTCTAGGATCTAGCCCTCCTGAATCCAGAGAGGGATCTCTCTATAAGTGCAAAGATTGATTTATCTTTAAAGGCTTTTTCAGTGTGATATTAGGCTAGTTATTAAGAACGAGGTTTTTTGTTTGGTTTTGGATGGTTGAGCATGATTTTAGCTGAGAGGAAAGTCCTAAAATGAAAGAGTTTCGAAGGTATGAAGCTACAAGCAATCAAAACAAGCTTCAGCTGATTGGATAGATATAACGCTGGTTTTTAGTCCATTGGGCTATGGAGTCATAAAAGGGTTTAATTGTGCAAAAATTTCAAGAGTGGTCCAAGGGGCAAGTCATCTATATCACAAGATATTTTGGATTAAATGATGGAATGGAACAATAAAAGTGTTGAAGGGGTGGAAACAGACAATAATTTCAACTAGGATTTATCAGTCTATCCAAACAAGAAAAGCCTTTTAAGTAACTGTTTAAAACAAACCAAAGAACAGGGCTAACCATAGAATTCTTTGGGCAAGTTCGTATTTAAGCTAACTCAAAAGACAAACAATCTAGTAATCCACATAATTACTTTCAGAAGGGATGAAAAACAGATAAGAAAAACGAAGGGTAGCCTAAGATCAGGAAAGATACTTTTAAATCTAAACTTCTTTCAGCATACTCTTAGGGAAACTTTTAGAACTACCTTTGGAGAGAGAAACTAGAAAACAGGGCACACCATCACTTTTATAGTCTAAATTTACTGAGTAAATAATGAAAATAACATTCAAGAACAATTTTTAAAGTAAAAAGTAGGACGAGGGAACGCCAGCATTCCTAACTCCTTGAACTGTATTGAATCATTCTTAAATACACGATTTGGAGGAAAACATTGAGATAAAGCTATTCAGTCAGAGAAGGGTACTGTAAACAATAAATTCTAACTCTATGTTTACTGTTCTTTATCAAAGAATAATGGAAAAAATGGCATACATGAAAGGAAAAAACAATAACATAGAAAGAAGCACTTCACTAGTGATATAGACCAGGATCCCAAGAATCATCTTGTATATTGATGTCAATCCAGTTACATTCTTCAAGTCCAATGTTTCAGTTCAGCAATCATCTTCACTTCTCAGCCTAACTTATTTTATTACAAACAGAGATTCAAGAGCCTGTGAATACTATTTACATGTAGAAGTTTTGAGCACAGGTATATTTCAAAGTTCTGCAACCAACCCTTTACAATGAGCTCCTCGAGAAGATTTTATAGGAAAATGAGGAGGTGGATGATAGAAAATATCTATGGGTTCAATTAATACAGTTTAATTCTTATCGGCCTTTGAGGGGCTCAATGGAGAAGATTACTAATATTTACTCTGTATTAATTATTTTACATTAAGTATTAAGCTTGCTGCGAAGCTTTTGTTGACTTTAAGGCTCTGTGTCATCTTTGTAATAACTCTGCTGATATTTTGAAATAAGTCTCTGGCTTGGAATAACTGTTCGACTGTATTAAGGTAGATATGCTCCGTTCTGATAATAAATCGGCCTCTTTTGAATACTTTGAGGCTACATGTGGCCTTTGGTAGCTGACGAGGAATCAATTAGCCTTTGATGTGGCGGTGGAGGCTTCTTGGTTTGTTGAATTGCTTCGTCCTTCTTTAAAAACTATTAATTTTATTTAACTCTGTGTGTTAGCCTTAATTCGACCTAATTTCCTGTCTTCTGTTCTTTAACTATTTTTAATTCAGTGGATTAGACTTTTGATTCTCGATCTTTAGCTGTAATCCCCCAAAACTGGATAAAAGATCTTCAATTCTTCATCTCTGCTATGGTTGGATTACTTCACACTGATACTCTTTATCTGTTTTAATTTTTCTGTGTCTTGTTGATGTGTAGATGTTTACAGGGGCTTTTATAATGTTTCCGGCATTCATGAGGCACTGACAAACGCTGATGGAAAACCCATTGGAATAATCACTTTAATGAATAAAGGCCTAGAGGGTTGTCACCTTCGCCCTTTGATTTTCTTTTAAAACATTTGAAAAACCTTTTAAATCCTGCACAAACCAAGAAAATTTAATAAAATATTGTGTATTTGGGTCAGACTACTTTCAGAGGCTTAGGTTTATAGCATGGTCGTTGGATGAAAGCATCCAACGGAGAAGATCGCGCGCTGAGGTTCAAAGGAAGGTGGTCGATGAAATGGTGGGGAGATTTAAGTCAGGGTCATTGATCTGCAAAGATCAACGGTCGGGATTAATCCTAAATATATAATGCGGAGGGGACCACACTATACCAAAATGAGAGAAATTGCAAAGGAAATAGGTTTAAAACCTTTGGTGGATGAAATATGCATTGGAAAGAAATCTAGGGTTTTCGAACGATCCTGGGCCGTTGGATAAGATTAGCCCCAGAGATCAACAGTTGTGCTTGTTCGATGAAATCCTTTGAAGGATGGTGGAGGGAAATTAAGAAATGTGAGATCGAATGCTGGCCATTGATCTACAAAGATCAACAATGGATGTTGAACGCGATGAGACACAGTGTAAATGGAGAAAGCAGTTTCGGCTTTAGAAACCAGCAATATCACGCAAAAAAAGGGGAGGAAGGCGGTTTCACCTTTTTGAATGAGATATGGATTTTAGCCCGACACATGGCATTTCAAAACCACTTATATCGCGTAGCTCTGGAGAATTAACCTTCATGCTTAAATTTACGTGAAAATGCGCGTCGACTGTCAGATCTGGGCTCTTAGATCGGACGGCTGTGAGAGAACGCGATATCGATAAGAAGTAAGGACGAAAAGAGGTGGGGTGTTTCAGGGAAAATCACCCTAGAGGTTTGTTGGGCTTAAACCTCCATAGATCAGGGCATGCTACTTAAGAAGGACTCACACAACCATACATGTTAATGAAAAACTAAATAGAGTAGATCGAGGAAGTTACCCGTAGGTCCTACGGTTGAAGCAGATCCCGCGGGGTCCAAACCCCCAGCAACCCTTCTTCCTTCTTAACCTGAAAGACAAGAAGAAACAAGCACGAAGAACTGGTTGTATAGCATATATCTACTCTAAATGTTAGTGAAATCCATATGAAACATTAGATAAACCATAATGAATGCTTAAATAACAATATTCTCATATATGTAAGGAGACACTAACACGTATATTTCGGGAACAAGATGGTACTTCTGTATTATAAATAGCATGTACAGAAATAACGAGTGGAGAGATCACCTGAATCCTTCCACGATCTTCGAGCAGACCGTCGTTCGGATCCGTCCCACCCTTGCCTCGCTAAGATTCCTTCCGAACTGGTGCATACGAGATGATATATAAAGAGATGAGCATCTCCAGGAAACAAAGGTTTCCTGTAATGAACTGGGAAGTGCAGGAGGCACGGGAATTCAGACTTGGATAGGGAATACCAACAGAGTATAATATCAATAATTTCTCTCTCTCCCTTAGGCCATGCACATGAGGGGATTTTATACTCCCTCAAAGTAGTTTCAACAGTTGGAAACAGTTGGCCACGTGCTGGGGTGGTTGAACTACCAGAGTAACCATCAACCCAGCCCGAAAATAGGGAATTTTTATATATTTTTTAATTATTTTAATGGCATATGCGGAAAAGTGCATGTGGACTCGCGTATACACGCGGAAAAGTCTGGGCATAATCGCGTATGGGGATTTTTACACTGTTTTTTAGTGAATTTGTCCAAGTCTGTAGGAATGGGTGCCCAAAGCCATAAAAGCAATCATGAATCATGTGAAGGTGAGAAATGATGCTATAACAGATGCCCCCTAATATATGAGGTCAGAACGGGTACATGATGGCCGAAATGTATTATGCACATAGAAAGAACTTTGCAAGGACAAGAGAGGACTTCACCAAATTTCAGCCTGCCAAAAACCAATGAAAGAAAACAGAGAGTCAACTCATGCTGAGGCGGGCATACCCATGCTCAGTCAAAAATACATCATATAGAAAGTACTGAATAGACCCAACATGTATACAAGTATAACTGAACTGAAAGTACATAATGAATCATTTGAGCATGGCCTGGAAGTATAAGTCTGAATCAATGTCCAAGTATCACATATAGAAAGCTGATCAAGGATGCTGCAACTGGATGTCTGATCAAATAAGTAACTGAATCTCCAAGTACCAAATCATAAGGGGTGGAAAAAATGGTACTATCACGCAACTCGGAAGCCAACATATAGGATGTTGTTGTACTGAACTGCAACATATAAGAGTGGACAACATCACTGGAAAAAACTGAATGGACTGTCAAAAGTGAACCTAGAAATGCTGATGCAACCCGAGGTCTTCACCGATCACTATGGCACAATTCTACACAATGGGAATAAATGAGCTGAAGTCGACCATGTGAGAAATCGTTGGATTACCGGTCAATGATGTATACCATTAACCAATGCGAGACAACCCACCAATAATGAAAATGAGTGTCAAGGTGCCCCAGTACAATCTAACAAGTGCGAATGAATGAGTTGAAGTTGAACACTTGAAAGAATCTACCAATCAGGAGGCAATGATGAATCCCCACTGTCGATAGAAAAGAGTCTGCCACTGATGACTGCAAACCCTAAGGTACTGACAAAAGGACTTTAGACCTTATTCCCAGAGCAATGAGTTGGAGTCGATGGGAAAAGATCTGCTGGAAGGAAGGCATTAAGGCATCCCACATCAGTCCAGCGCGAGTGTAACCCGTAGGCCAAGATTTGGAAGGAATCGGACGAAGTAGAGTGATGGAACCAAAACCAAAGTACGTTTCCGACATGCACAAGATGAAGCTAGCACACGGAAGAAACCCTATGAACCAACCAATAATGAAAGCTGACACAGAGGCGAGAAATCCACCGATAGGGTCAAATGGAAATCAAGGTACTGCATGAATCCCAAGTGTGATAATGTGTGCTGACGTCGAACACAGGGGAAACCACTCAGTCAAAGACCCATAATGATGATCAAATGCTGAGCACAAGGTCACCCATCAATGATGGAAATAGGGCCAGGGTGCGCCTATAGGTTTTCTCTCAGAGCAATGTGTCGTAGTCGATAAGAGACAAACCCGCCAGCAAGAAGTCAATGGGGACCTTCTCAAACCAGCACGAGCAGAAAACCAAAACATCTGATGTGATAGAACAAGATATTGACAAAATCGGGAAGGCCGACTGAATAATGAGTCAAGAGACACCGCAGAATGGCCGACTCTGGTTAGACTTCCCTTGAACAAAAACACGACTCATGATGACCATGGCAATAAAAGTGACACTGTATAAGTCTGTTATGCAGGAGGCAGAACAAACTCTCCATATGATTGGAAGAGATAACCAACCGGGGGAGGACTGACAAGTGAAACAAGGTAAAGGCTGAACCTAGGTCAAAACTAAAACCATCCCAAATGTAGGAGATATATATAAGTATATGTGCTTTGTTCAAGGGCGACAAACTGACTCTGTACTGCCATCAAAATAACGAAGATACATCCCGTTCCCGCTCTTTTTGTTATATTTGATTTTTTTGTCTTTTTCATATAATAAGCCTGAAAAAGAATAAAAGAATGCTATGGTACAATGGATAGAACGAGTATCAAAAAAATCAGATGCACTAGTTCCTGGGATTGGAACAATCCTATGCTCAATGCAAGGTGGCAGAAACTGGTAAGCGATACTCAAAGGAACGTTCCATCCATGGGTAAAAGGGTGTCAAGTCGCGATAGCTAAGTGCATGCAATGGTTAACTTGTACAAATAGTCAAGGTCAAAAGTTGGCTTAAACACTGAGTCCAAATGAAGCCGGCTAAACGCCAGGATAAACAAGTAGCCAATATGCAATGCAGTAATACAACTTAACGACACCAGGGAGCCTCTAGGGTAATAGCCAGAAAAAATGATAGTGAGGAAGAAGAAGAATGAAGCTTCAACACATAAGTCATGGCGGGCCTAAAGAGGACTCCCGAGCCTACATAAAACGCAGCATGGGCAACAAGTGATAGCGAGGAACTAACTAGGAAGCCCATGTAAAGGAAGGCTCTACCACCAAGTCATGATTAAATAATCGGTGAGTGAAAAGGGTGTAATACTCATGACCTGATGGGATCAACCCTATGGCAAGTGATCAGTATGGAGGCTAGTAGGCAAGATGCAACGGAAAATTATTTCCCTAACCTATATGCCAGTGAAGATCATATACCTGCCGTGACGAGTTGGTAACCATGGATCAAAAACGGGAAAAATCTCAAATTCGTCAAAATGTACCTGAAAACATACCAAACTGGGCACTTCCAAGCATCCGGGTTATGCAGCTTAAGATAGATCGAAAAAATGAGCATAGCAAATTTTTGCGAAAATTTTCAACTTTTTAGGCATAAATAGACAAATTACCTCATATTTGGTTCATTATTGCATTGCTGATTTGGAAAAAAGTGCTCTGGAGCAAAAAACTTCTTTCGTCAAATCAGGAACAACCGGCCATCGAATCGCACCGAATTTGTCAGGTAGGTTCCTCAATCATCTTTGCAAATCATTTTTTCCGTTTAGAAATTAAAATTTAGTGATTTTCACCATTAAAAACCTTGCTAAAAAACTCGGACTTGCGCATATATACGTGTCAGTGTCTGCTTACATATATGAGAATATTTTTATTTAAGCATTCATTATGGTTTATCTATTGTTTCATATGGATTTCACTAACATTTAGAGTAGATATATGCTGTACAACCAGTTCTTCGTGCTTGTTTCTTCTTGTCTTTCAGGTTAAGAAGGAAGAAGGGTTGCTGGGGGTTTGAACCCCGCGGGATCTGCTTCAACCGTAGGACCTACGGGTAACTTCATCGTTCTACTCTATTTAGTTTTTCATGAACATGTATGGTTGTGTGAGTCCTTCTTAAGTAGCATGCCCCTGCTCTGTGGAGGTTTAAGCCCAACAAACCTCTAGGGTCGTTTCCCAAAACATGGGGGGGAGAAGGAGGTGTTTTAATACGGATCGTTCGATCGGGGATGGATGTGAGATCTGATCTAGGAAAGGGTAGGACCCGGAGGCTGAGCCTGTTAGGATGTTTAGGGCCATTAGATGAGAAATGTATCAATGGTGGAGTTGAATGCGGGTTAATGGAATAAAATTTGGTAATATTTGTTTGAATATGAGTCGTTGATACGCAAAAGACGATGGAAGAATTCCTGAAGAACATTATAGAGTGGGATTTATGAAATTAAGAAAAGGTGGGAGGATCGATCTGGACTGTCAGATCTTAGGGCATGGGCGACCCAGATTTAATCGGAGGTTTTGCAATCGGCGGGGCCAAAGGTGCAAGGCGCCGATGCGATTGAGCAATGGCCATCGATCTGAGGATCAGATCGATGGTGGGAAATGAATCGGAGGAGGCCACAGGTGGGGGAAAGGGCTTAGGGATGGAGTGATAAGGGCCGTCAGATCAGGGAAAGGTGGAAAATATCGATGGCTGATAATCCATCGGGAGACTTCCAATCAGGGGGGGGGAATAAAAAATTAAACGTGCCCAATGGAAATCTCCAATGCGAGATTGCACTAGCTGTTTGATTGGTTCAAGATTAACGGTGGAGGAAGGGCTTCAACCAATGAACGGCGGGCCACGTTATAACATTAAAAATCAAAATTTTTACGAAATAAAAAGGATATTTTGCATCAGGGAGGGTTTATTTATAGGTTTTAGCACCTGATTACGGCCTCTTGGATATATGGAAAAGAAAAAGGGACCGAGGTTTATAACAAAGGGGCCCATTGGCGTTAGGGGTTTTTATGAAATAAAAGACTTGCGCTCGATGGAAAGTTCCGATTGCGATAAGCGCTTTTGGCCTTTGCACTTGGTTCCAGCACTAGGGTTTATGGTGGGGAAGTGGTTTAGGGCTTAGCCCAAAGGGGCTTAGGCATTTACAAGAGCTCATTTTTGTGAATTTTCAGGTTTTCAATGGATTTGGGCGTTTCGGTAAGGTCTAAAAAGGATTCTTAAACCTTATAAAAGGGATTTTAATGAAGGGATAATGGGAAATAATGGAAAATAGAGGAATTTTATGAGGAAAAAGGGAATAAAAAAGAGGTTAATGATGAAGGGAAGGAGGAGTGAAAAATGATGAAAAATGATGTTTTCAACAGTCTTTTTCTTCAGGGAAAACAACAGAATTTCAGAGTTTAAGAGGGAAACAACAGTGAAGATTAATCAAAGAATAAGATGTCTTCATAAGACTTCAATAATTAACAATTTTTGCAATAAAAATTGTTTCTTGAAGGCTTCAAAAATGATTTAGCCACCATTTGATATGACAAATTTTATAGGTGGCTAACACTTACTACTTGAAAAAGGAGAAATACATGAAAAAAAGTGAGTGTAATCACATTTTTCATGTATTTGTCATTTTTTTTGTAACAAGGTCCACCAAAAGTATGCAACATGGGTTCTCCTTGGATTGTGAATCAAATTTTGCATCTAATGAGTGTTTCTGCTTGAAATTTGAGTAAACCCATAGGGAGATAAGTTTAAAATATGAGTTGAAAAGATAGTTTTTTGTTTTTCCCCTCTAAAATTTAATAAGGTAATATAATATTATTTTATTATTATTATTTTATAATTTACTCAGGAGGCCCATTTTAGACCTCAAAATTCCCCCTAGTGACACATTTAACTTTATGAATATGCTGATAATTAATTTATGTATAGGGACTTATAACAATAGACAATTTAATAAGTCATTCTCTAATATAGATAATAACCTCAGAGGATTTAAGATAGACTGAAACAAGCTTTTTTCTTACCTAATTATCTCCATAAACATTAAACATATGCATAAAACAAGATGTAATGAAAACTTGAAAACTTACTAGAGAACAAACTGATTGAAACAAATCCAGAATCCTTTTATTATCATAAATGATCAAAGCCCATACACTTCTACTTACAAATGATCATCCAAGGGTGCAACCATTAATAAATATAATGGAGAGTTATTTATACTAGTTTCTATCACTTAGAAGTATCTAAAACTGATTACAAAAATAGTATCAAATAATAGGAAAACAAAACTGATGAGGGATATGTCAATGTTTTTGAGGAAATAATTGAAGATGTTGCCCAAAATTGCTGCTGTGTTGGCATGTTATTGGAGTCAGAAGTTACTCGATGGTTTCACATAGCTTATCCCATCTTTCTTCACTCGGAATTTCTAAATTTACCACCTTTATGAACACTTCATCCACCTCTGTGTACGTTTGAAATGTTGGTTTGTTGAGGAACGCGTGTTTGATTTCATGTTTTATAATTAAATCAAACTCAAAAGCTTCAAGAAAATCTTTTCTTGTTACATGTCCTTTAATCCCTGCAAACATTCCCTTGTCAATTTCAATGCTATATAGTTTCTTGCATTATTCCTCCAGATTTACTAGTTTCTCATTTGGAGCTACCAATCCAGGCAATCCCTTATGGTTCAACACATTAACCTTTGTATGAAACCTCTGGACAACAATGTCCAAGGTTCGACATTTTGTTCCTAATTGATTAAGTAGATTCTTATTTTATAGAAAAAATTTTATCCCTAGAATGGTGGTTTTTCTTTCTGAAATGTTTATCTACTCTAACTCTGATTTTCTCTTTGAATTGAGCACTTTAATAATATCTGATTCTTCTGCTGGTTTGGTCTTGAGTGCTACCTTTTCCTTCTCTATGACTATCTCGCATTTCTTAATCAACTCTTGCTGCTCAAAAATAATCCACATGGATTTCCATACATCTGTGATTGCTTGACTAATCTATGTCCATATACTTTCCTTGGCTTAGGCTAAGGTGTCTGCCATTAACAATTCACTTTCCAACTTATAAAATTTAACTCCCAACCTATGAGACTTCTGAATTTACTCCATATATAATGTGTGATTTTTAATCTTTTGAGTTTCTAAATTCTTAAATTTCTCTTGGAGCTTCTCATTTTCTTGTTTTTGTATGGCCAACTCCTGCACTATTATTGTTGGATCACCTGGTGTTGGTGTAGATTCAATCGCCGTTGATGAAGAAATAGGTTCTGTACCTACAACTGCTATAGGAACTGCTGTAACTGGAATGATGGCAAGCTGAGCAGATTCCTTTTCCTTGAGAAGTCCTTCATTCTTCTCCTCCATTTTATTTATCTGAATATTCTGCTCAATGATTAACTTGAGCATATCTTCTCTATTTTTTTCATTCTCTACAATCTCCTTTGTTTGTGGATCTTCTGTATAAGGTAACTTAAGATGTTTTTGCAGAGTTTCAATGTCTGTATTTTTCTTCTTCATGATTTCTTCTACAGATTTACAATCTTTTGGATCATATCCAATTTTCACCACAAAGTCTTCTAAAGACTTTAATTTTTTGTCTTCAGCTAGAGAAGAAATTTTCTCAATTTTTAGTTGAGACTGTACATTAGATAAGGTGGTTCTAAGCTTAGAAAAAGACATGGTTTTATTAGTCATGGTTGAGAAAATCATCTCACCAGATTGTCTATGCATATCCATTTGATCTATTGGATGAATCTTATTAGTATCAAATGAAAGTATTGTCTTCTTGTAATCTGATGGATACTTTGGAAAAGGAACTTGAGCTTGTAAGAAAGTGATTTTCATCCTACCTTTTTCACTGTCAAAAGCAAAGAGAACTCTGTGTTGTGAAGTGGAGGTTTGCTTCCAGAATTGACTGTAAACATTTGATTTCAGTGTTTCATTTTTCTTCTTTATCTCCAAGAATTTTGAGAATATATTTTGATCATCAGATCAATTGGTTCCCACATTCTGAATGATCTCCAGAGGTTCTTGAGAAGCTGAAGTAGTTGATGGAGTAGTTGGAACATTCCCAACTGTTGAGCCCTGAAATTGTCTTCTATTTTTCCAAACTTCACTTCATTTCATCATTCCTTTATCATTTCATAAACCTAAAAATCAATGAGAATGATTCAGATTGCATAAATGTTGCATACAATGATTAAGTTATTGTACTTTTCTGATTTTTGTTGTCTTAATGATTTTTGAACAGTTTAGCTACAGAATACAATCATTCTATAGCCAGTCAAGCGTTTTGTAGCAGTTTTGGTGTCTAAGTATGTTACAGGTGTCATCTGGAGAAAAGGAACACATGGGTGGATTCCAAATCTTACCTATATCATTCCTTCCTATCCACAAGGACTGAATCGATAGCTAGAGGTGTCTAAGCACATGGTCAAATCAAAGGTCAAAGAAGTTGTTTTCTATAGGAATTAGGACTCCTGATTTGCTTTACAACAAATCGCGAGTCCCAAAAGAGTTTCAATTTGATTTTAACTTCAAAACTACACCTATACCTATTTTTGTTCAATGTTACTTATGAATTTGCAAACAAGTTAAGCTTTGTAATACCGAGAAGGACAATTGATACATATTTTATCCTTACAGTGATACGTTGTTTTCAAGTCTTGTGTTAATAAAAAGGATTTTTAGCCTTGATGATGTTCTGAATACATTCTTAAGGAGTTAAAGGATTAATGCTGAATTGATAGCAGAGGGCCCCTCCTATTCGAGGAGGTTTTACATGTTTTCTAGATAAGTCATTTTCACTTCTTTTTTGTCATATTTCCTTACTTAGACTGCTTTATGAAATCATAGCTTTTAGCATTATGTTTCATTTCATTTTCTCAGATAAAGGATCCTCATGATATTGCAGTTAATATTTTTCTCAAGCTCTTCCAACAAACATCTATCAAATGAATGAGATTTCAATGTAATGTTATAAGTTACTGTTTATTTCAGCATTTCCTTTTATGTTTTAGGAGATCCTCATTGCATTAGAATTAATATTTTTCACAAGCTCTTCCAAAAAAAATCTAACTAAATGAATCAGATTAAGTTGTAGTTTTTTGAGTTACTTTTCATTTCATGAATGTTCATTTAGAAGATGTAATATCCATGGATTGGGACTCTCTGTTTTCATCATTTTCCAGTTAGGAACATAACTTGCAAATATAATATGTTTTAATTCATTTATTAACATTTCCTTTTCTCCCTCTTGACATAGATTTAACTTCATCTTTTTAGCATAGAGTAGCATACTAGGAATCAAACATAAAAACCCCAAAACATCAATAAAACCCTAAAAAAATCGAAGTAAGAAAAGGGGATACTTAGGCACATATGGTGCATTACACTTCATCAGTTTACTAGCCCTGGTTGATAATTTATGCTATCAATTTAGGACACTGAATTGACTAAACATTTTGGTGCCATTGCCGGGGAAGTGTAACTAGGTAGCCTTATTTCCTATTTCCCGAAAAAAATGATATGTGTAGAGAAAGAGACTCTAGGGGTAGATTTATAAGAGGCAGAAGCTTAATTCCCACAACACCACTCACTCCACCAAGACCAAGAAGTATCGCACCTCCAACTCAAACCCACATTCCATACTATACTGTTCATAGACTTACAGAAGTCCTAAGATCAGATATCCAATCAGAAAGATATCCCACTTCATCTACTGAAGCATTTATAGAAGAAGAAGATCCAAGAACACCTATAGGACGAATAACCTTTTTCACTTCTACAGGAGAATATATCCCAGTAGAAGAATTAGAAACTCCTAGTGAAGAAGAGGAAGAGGATCATTTCGTCAATATACCTTTGATAGAAGAACCAGTAGAACAACTAGCTCTCCAAACTGAACCATATATTAGTTCAGAAGAATCTTTCATGGCAGAAGAAGGGGAAGGAGAAGTCTTTAATGGAGAACATACACTATTTGGAGGAGGTAGAGGTAGAGGAGGAGATAGTGGAGGAGATAGAGGAAGAGGTAGAGGTACATAAGAAGGTAGAGGAGGAGGAAATGCAGAAGGAGGAAGAGGTAGAAGGGAAACTGGAAGTTCTTTTGGATTCCCTATAATAGATGAAGAGACCAATGAAACTATGAAAAATATCTCACCCTCTGTTATTCCAAACTTTCATGGACTAAAAACTGAAGATCCTGAAACCTTCTTATTTGAATTTGAAGTTCTATGTAGAACCTATGATTACCTACAAGATGCTCAGAAACTGAAACTGTTCCCTTCAAAATTGAAAGGAGCAATATTAAAATCGTTTATGAGTTTAATCACTAGGTCTATTAGGACATGGGATGATATGAGAAAAAAATTTCTAGAAAGGTATTTGGATTACTGTATACCAGTAAACCATAAGGAAGAAGTGTTCAAAATGATACAAAAAGAGGATGAAAATCTGGAATATTTGTTGGAAATATTTAACTATAACATCAAGAGGGAAAAAATGGAAAACTTAGACCAAGATACTTTGAAAGCTCTTTTGTTGAAGAAAATTAGGGATGAATGGATAGATATCCTTAATATGATGGGAAAAGGAGACATATATCAACTTTCATTACCTGATACAGTAGAACTATGTATTAATCTTTCAAGAGGAAAATATAAAATTCTAAAAGGACCAAGAGACCTTGCTCTTGCAAGGGTAAGCAAATATGCAATTGGAACAGTAAGTAGGGCAGAAATAGGGAATATTCTTGATGAATTCAAAACTGACATTCTAGGGAGTCTTAGTGAGCAAATAGACACCCTTAATTTACAAAATAGGCAAAAAGCTGAAACTGATGCCTTAGCAATATTTTGTCCCAAATGTAGGAAGAAGCATGCCTTAAGAGAGTGCCCTTTGGATGAAAAAGTAATATAGACTTGTGCAATTTGTTCAGAAAAGCATGAGACCAAGAATTGTTCTTTAATCCCTGGTCTTAAAGCTATCTTTCAAGAAAAAACAACCACAAATTCCACAGAATCTCTTAATTTTGTCTCTAGAAGACCTTGGCAGGGACCTCAAACACCATGGTTTAGTAATCAAATGTATAATCAACCCCCACCTAATTGGAACTCTTGGAAGCAACCTTGGCCCCAATTTCAAAATCAATCTCAACCTTGGGCTCAAGGAGCACAAAATCCTTATGGAAGGTTCTCCCAGTATTATCAATATCCACCATCTTATCCATCATATCCATCATATCCAAACTTTCCTCCTCAACAAAATCCTCAGCAGAATCCACAACATCAAAATCAAAATCAAAATCCACCACTTTCATTATCGTTTCCTCAAAAAGAAAATCAGTTACCTGCCCAGCCAATACGAAACCCCAACAATAAAAATCCTCAGAATACATATTGTTAGCCACCTATAAAATTTTTCATATCAAATGGTGGCTAAATCATTTTTTGAAGCCTTCAAGAAACAATTTTATTGCCAAATTGTTAGTTCTTGAAGTCTTATGAAGATGACTTATCCTTGAGTTAATCTTCAGTGATGTTTCCCTCTCAATTTTGAAAATCTGTTGTTTTACTGAAGAAAAGACTGCTGCAAAAGCTCCATTTTTCCCCTCATTTTACCCCTCCTTTCACTCAAAATTAACCTTCTTTTTATTCCCTTTTCCCCATAAAATCCTCCTTTTTTTCCTCATTTTTCTCCATTTCCTTTCATAAATCCCCTTTAATAAGGTTTAAAACTCCTTTTTAAACTTGACTGAAACCCCCAAAATCCTTTGAAAATCCTTAAAAAACAGTAAAAACCCACTTTTTACATTATAGGCCTAAGCCCCTTTTGGCTAAGCACTAAACCACTTCCCCACCATGCAACCTAGCGCTAGAACCAAGCGCTATGGCCTAGGGCACTTATTGTAATCAGGACTTTAAGTGGGTGCATTTCCCTTTGTTTCTTACTTTCTTCCGATGCGAGAAAATACTATTCAGTTAGACCCCGCCATGATCTAAGTTGTTGATATTTTAAGATCTAACAATCAACGTTGGTTCCACATTGCCTCCCGCCACATTCTCCACCATTGATCCGTTAAACCAATCAATGGCCCAGTGCTAATCGCATCAAAGTTTTTGCATTGGGCATATTTTAATAATTATTGCCTCCTCCGATTGGTCACCTCCCGATGGCTTCCCAGCCGTTGATTTTCCCCACCAGACCCAGATCCGATGGCCCATATTGCTCTGTTCACAAGCCCATCCCTCCGCCTTTGGACCTCTGATTCATTCCTAACCGTCAATCTCTCCAAAGATCTGATGGTCCACATATAATCACATCGGTGCTTTTTACTGCTTGCCCCCGCTGATCGCGATATTTCGATTGTATCTGGGCCGTCCATACACTAAGATCCGACGGTCCAGATAAATCCTTGCAACCTTTATTAATTTCATACAAACCCGTTGTGTAATTTTTTTTGGCGAATCTTCGCCATTTATATCTGTAGATCAACGACCCACATTAACCCAAACTCTGCCCAACCCTCGCCTCATATTTTATTCCATTAACCTCAAGATTTAATCTGGACCATTTTTTCCTTTCATCCAACAGTCTAGAATAAACCCAATAGGCCCAACTCCTTTGGGTCCTACCTTTCTCCAGATCAAATCTCAGCCGTTCATTCCTTGATCCAACAGTCAAGATTAAAATCGCCTTGACCTTGCCCCACCTTTTATTGCCTATGCATCTGATCACCATCGCACTCTTCTCACGACCATCTGATCTAAGACCCCGGATCTAACGGCCAGCGCGCAGTTTTGCGTAATTTTAAGCCCGAACGATAACATTTCAAAATTACACGATGAGGGCGGTTTTAAAAGGCCACGTGTCGGCTAGTAACGCATATCACATTCAAAAAGGTAAAACCACCTTTCTCCCTTTTAATCACATGACACCAGTGGTTTTTAATGCCGTAACCACTTTCCCCATTTACATTGTATTTCCTCATATTTTAATGTTCGTCGTTCATCACATTCATCTTGTTGTTCCTTGAGAAACAATTCCTTGCTGTGTAAAGGAATCCGTGCTCAAGACATTAAAGATTATGTCACAAAGAAGTGTATATTTGTCTCTGTTTATTAAACCTTCAAATATTAATAATATAACCTCCAAATAACAAACCCCTACAAGTTCTGCAATGCCATGTTCTCTTTATGCTGAAGTGAATGGATGGAAGAAAAAGAAAGAAAAGGATTTCAATTTGATATGCTTCTTAAAACATAATCTATCATTATAAGCCCTGAAGAAGTGTCCAACAATAAATTTAAAATAGAGGAGCACCCATTAAGGATGTTTAACTCTTAGATACACAGATATCAAGAGACCTGCAGCTCAAATCACGCTATTTTATTCATAGATATGGAGACGAAATGAAAACTGGAAAACTATTCAACATAGATAGAATGAAGGAAACTTGCAAAACTTTTCATTGATTCAATATTTTTCAGTACCAAATTAGGCTTCCAGGTCCAAAACTCGGAACCTTCATTTTCCTTGCAATTGTCTTTAAATACAATAACACATAATAGTTTCCAGTAATGAAACTGATTCATTCTAACAGCTTTAACTGACTCTAACTGCTTAAACTAACTACTACTACGGAGGCATGTGCCTCAAACAAGTCTTATTACATTTACATGATTTCACTAAAAACATAACTCCAATCTCATATTACCCCCGGCAACAAGGCTCCCATGCTATTCCAGTTCAGACATCACACCATAATATTTCAGTGGGTATGATATATGCAAGTCTTGGCATATTCAAACATTATATGTAACATAATACTTTGGCCATTAAACCATACATTAACTCACGTAATGTCGCACCACAACCATTATATATATCCCTGACTTATATATTGTGTTCGAACCTTGGAAACGTGATTGTAATGTTTTAACATATTCCATCGAACTTATATTAAGACCAAAATACGTCGAAACCCATAGTTAAACCAATTCATTTATATATATAACTCCCGTCGGGCCCCACAATTTAACCAAACGATCCATCCACAGAACACACCGTACTTTGCTAACCTCTAGGCGCTTTTATTAAACTTCTGGCAACTACGAAACATGATCACCGTCCGATGTCGAACCCTCAGATCAACGGTGCGTATACATTCCGCTCGGCGTCCAACGTCGATCCTTAACGCACGAAATCGCAGTTTAAATGGTGGTATTTGAACAGTTGCCCAGCCACATGTCACGAAGTCTATGGAATCACTGCAAATTTATCAAAACCACTTTCCGTATAAAAGTGGTGCGAAAATTACCACCCTTCAGTTCTAAACCACCATTTCTGTTCCTGTTTCACGGTTCTGCCTCTCCAAGTTCTGTTCTTCACTGTGCTCAGGTTCCACTCCTGATGCTCGGTTCCACCAGGGTTCGAAAATTTCTAATCAATGTGAACTTGTGCTCCTGAAATAGTTGCAGTATCAACCACTGCTGGTGGCTGAGAGGCTATAGTCCCCTTTGCTGTGTCTATGGAAAATGTCTTGCACCTCTTCCAAGGTTCACGCTGAGTTGTTGGAGAATTCTTATGACTAAGATACTCCAGTCTAAATGCAACATCCTGACTATGAGTAAGCTTTTCTGAGAAAAATGTTTTGACCATCCAAAGCAAATGGAAATGTCGAAATGACGTGCTCAAAACTTTCGGAAGAGGAGGACAACTGTCTCCCACCTTGTCTGATGACATCACTACGGGGGGTCTGAGAGTACAGTAGAAAACTTCAACCCATGCCCCCCGTAGTGAATCTCAGTCGTTGATCACGGCTTGCCCAAGATTTGACCAGTCAACTACAGGGGGTCCGGTTTAAATAATTACCGAGCTGCTTTCTGCCCCGTAATAACTAATCCGAAACCACTTATCTGCGATCACCAACTCCGCTAGGGAAATTGCTCACAGTTTAAGCTTGAGAATATTCATATTACAATAATGCTTTATGACTGCTTTTTATTTACATCATGCTTTTATAAAAACATTGCATTTTTTTTTCATGCTAAAGTATAAAAATTTCATACTATAGCATATTTTTCGAATTTCCAGATTTTTTAATTTTCGAAATAACATATAAAAAGGATATGCAGTTCGAAATAAAATATAAAAAGGATATGCAGATAATGATCTACAACATTTGGCTCCACATGGGGATAGTGTTTTTACCACGAAACACTAAGAACCTGCAGATTAGTGCCTTCACCTCGGGCATGGAGTCACACAATGCTTGATGGAAATGTACAATGATCACATCGGATATATACAATGATGAAAAAACAACTACTTAATGCCGAAAATAATGCTTGAGATATTGCCCATTCACAGGCATATCCAACACTTCTCCTTCAAGATTCTCCATCATGAAAGTATTATTTCCTCTGACTTCATTAATTTTGAATGGGCTATACCACAAGGGATCAAATTTGCCATGTTTCCCTTTGTCTTCCCTTTGTACATCCCATCTCAATACTAAGTCTCCCTTCTTAAACATGATTTATTTTTCTTTCCTGTCAAATATTGTCTTCATATTTTGCTGATAAGTGAGCAAGCTGTCCCGAACTTTATTTTTGTTTTCACTTAGTTCCATCACATTGTTCATTCTTCTGATCATAGCATTTGGTTCTGCTTGAGCATCTTGGAGGAAGGAAATCACAGGTTTCACCAACTGGGTGGGAAACAATGCTTGAGTACTGTATATGAGCTCATAAGGAGACTTGCCAATAGAACTCCTAGTAGTCATCCTTGTTGCCCATAGAGCAAAAACTAACTTTGTATCCCAATTCTTCTCATTTTCATTGATTGTTTTCTTTAGAATTCCTACCAATGTTTTGTTGGAAGATTCAGCCATCCATTTCCCTGTGGATGATAAGCTGTAGAATGAGACAATATCACATTGTAAGTCTGACAGAAATTAATAAACCTTATTGAGCTGAAGACTTGGGCATTATCTGTTACAATCTTTACTGGACATCCAAACTTGCTAAAGATATTTTCTTCAAGAAACTTCATTACAACCAGATCACTTGCCTTCCTGGTGGGGATTGCCTCCACCCACTTTGTAAAATAATCCGTAGCAGTAAGAATCCACTTAAATTTCCCACTGGATGGTGGATTGATTTCCCCAATGAAATCCAATCCCCATTGTCTAAAAGGTTCTTCAACAAAAACAGGGAGAAGAGGTAATGGAGCTAGCTTTTTCTTTTCTACAAATAATTGGCATTTGTGACAACTTTTGACAGTTTTATAAACATCAGCAAACACAGATGGCCAATAGAAACCTGATTTGAATATTTTATGAGAATTTACCTTCCAGCTGTAATGACCTCCGCACAAGCATTCATGATATTCTTTGATCACTTCTGAAATTTCTTCCTCTGTCATACATAACAACAACACACCAGCAGGGTCCTTCCAATATAACCTTTCCTCGATTATGACATAAGGTTGAGCCTTAAGCTTTAAGGCTCTATATTTGGTTCTATCTATGGAAGGAGGACAAGAAAGAAAGCATAAATAATGAACAATGTCCTTATAACAACTTGAGCAGAGAAATTTATACTTAATTGCTGTCTTTGACTGATTATCACCTGTTTCTCCATCGACGTCCTCTACAGGGGCCAACAAATTAATTCCCAGTGCCTGGAAATTTGACTCTGTTAATAATTGGGCCAACCCCAAACCTTTGAACAATTTGGTGGGTTTAACGTCTAGATCATATTCTTGGATTTTTGCAATCCATTTTCCCCTTTTTCCTTCTACATCGCTCTGTACCAGGATGTCCTTTATGGTAGAATTAGGAACGTACGCCAATATTTGAGAATGGAGGATATAGGTTCTGAATGCCTTCAATGCTTTCACCAGAGCATATAATTGTTTCTCCAGTATATTATACTTCAATTCTGCATCTCGGAGAACTTTACTAAAATATGCTACAGGTTGTTCATGTTTTTCTTCATTTCTCTGTAATAACACAACTGCAATCGTCGAGGGAGATGCAAAGGAGAAAATTTGAAATGGCTTCAAATAATCCGAACTGATGAGAACAGGCGCTTCCTTTAAAGCTTCTTTAATACTTTGGAAATATTCTCGTGCCTCTTTGTCCCACTTCACTTCGGCATCCTTTTTCAACATGTCCGTTATCTTTTTGATGATTTCTGCGTAATTGGGAACGAATCTTCTTAGAAAATTAATTTTTCCAAGAAATCTCTGAATATCCTTTTTGCTTCGGGGCAGTGGAATGGACTGTATTTCTTCAACCCTCGCTGGATCTATTTTCACACCTTGTTTTGAAACAATTTGACCCAACATTTTACCTTCTTCCAGGGCAAATAAAGACTTTTTAGGATTTAGCGATAATCCAAACTTTCTACACTTCAAGAAGGCTTTCTGCAGATGCTGTAGATGCTCTTCATCAGAACTCGAAAAAATGGTGACATCATCTAAATAAACTACCACAAACTCATCTCCCACAAATTCAATATCCATCGCCCTTTGGAACGTGGCCCCCGCATTCATCAGGCCAACCGGCATCCTGGCGTACATGAATGTTCCCCAGGGTGTAGTGAAAGCAGTTTTCTTTTGATCTTCCTTCTCCACAGTAACCTGATTATACCCTGAAAAACCATCCACCATAGATAATCTATAAGCCCAGTGACTTTTTGTAAGACAAAATCCATTTTCGGCAAAGGATAATTATCCTTCAATGAAAACCTGTTCAAGTTCCTGAAATCTACGCACAGTCTTATCTCTCCATTTTCCTTTCGGACTGGTACAAGATTGGAAACCCAATCTGAATATCTTAGGGGAACAGTTATTTTGGCCTGCAGTAATTTCCTCACCTCCTTTTCAATCGGAGCCAACAATAATGGATTGATTTGTCAGAGCTTTTGTTTATGCGGCTTGACTCCATCTTTCAGCGGGATTTTATGCTGTATGATACCCTTATCATACATTTTCAAATCGTTATAGGACCAAGAAAATACATATTTGAATTGTTTAAACAGATATATGTACCTTTCTTTGTAGTCCTTCAGGATTCCTTTGAACAATTTGATCATTTTAGGCTCCTGTTGAGTCCCCAAGTTGAAATCTTCCACCTGTTCGTCTTGGTTTGCTTTCTTTTGATTCACTGCAACGTCATTAGCACCAAACAGTCTTTCGAGAGGCACCAAGCCTCTTGGCAAAACATTTTCTTTCAACTGAATAATCTCCTGAAAACCAATATTCTTTTTAAGAGTCTTACCAGCCAATTCATCTTCATTAGTTTCCAAATCAATCTGATGATCTTCAAAATATTCAATCATCAACAGAAACTGCTTAATCTATTCATCATCCTCAAAGACCTGCCAGTGTTTAATATTGTCAGGAATTGAAGGTCTATGTCTCATCTCAATTTCAAACCTTAGTCTCGGACTGATCAGAGGTTTGAATGTACTTGCTGCAACCACCAAAGAATCAGCCATTCTATTTTCTTCCCTTGGAACAAACTGTAAGTTGAAGGCTTCAAAGTAATTTTCGATCAGATCCCAGACCTCATTCTGATATGCTCTTAACCTGGGATGTTTAGTTTGACATAAATTATTGATCTGTCTTATAATTAATTCTGAATCCCCAAAAACAGTCGTAGACTGAATTCCCATTTGCTTAGCTGTCTACAAACTAATAATTAATGCTTCATATTATGCAACATTATTAGTGGACTCAAACTCCAATTTGAAAGAAAAAGGCACAAGGTTACCTTCAGGAGAAACAGAAATGAAACCAGCTCCAGTACCTTCTTTGGAAAACGCACCATCGAAATAACACTTCCATAGCTTGTTCGAATGCAGCTCCTTATGTACAATTTCTGAAGGAAGCTTCCCTTGTGATTCTTCAACAAATTTTGCATCTTCATGCAACATGAAGCAAGAGAGGTCATCCTTCTCTTGGCCATAAATTGGTGAATTACCTGCATATTTCTTGGTAGTAGTTTTTTGAAATCTAGTCTCTCTATACAACCTTCTTTCTTCACCATTGAAAATGGGAATGATAGCATATGTAAAATCTAGCTTCAAAACTCCTCCAAGCTTTGCCCCCCATGATCTAGATAGTAACATACCAAACCTGGTAGGAATATCTGCCACTAAAACATCCATCATAATGCTTTTGGCTGGGATTTGAGCCAATGTAACAACCATATCCTTAATCAGACCCACACACTTTACCCTTTTTGAGTCAAAAGAATAAAGATCACGATATGGCTTGGTGATTTTCAAATTTAACTCTTTCATCACACATAATGGCATCAGATTGTGGGACGCACCAGAATCTAGCATGCAGTTATGTAGAACAAATTCATGTAACAGAAGTGATATATAAAAAGGAGGGACAGATGAATCTACCTCTTCAACATGAGGTCCAAATGTAACCACTGGTTTCTCTTCCTGCAAATTTACTATATCACCTACTTCATCAGACTGAGATAAATTAATAAACTCGGCAATCTCTTTCTTATAGCCAGGTGTTTTCATTAACTCAAGAAGAGGTACTTGAATCTTCACTTTCTCCAACTCTTTCGACAAACTGAAAGTCTGATTTGATTTTGTCAACTTTTCAGATTCTTCTTGATCTTTCTTGGAATTTTAGTTTTGATTAGAAACAGTAACCACTTTCTCCAAAATATTAGAATCTCTAACTTTTGTTTGAGAAGCTTCTGCTTGCTGCTTTTCCTTCTCTTTTTCTTCGTTCATGGGCTTTTTCCCCTTATCTGTTTTCTTAGTTTGATCTTTCTGGAATGGAGTCGCCATTGGAGCAGGTGCTGCTTCTGATTCTTTTTCTTCATTGTCTTGAGTCCTTAGTCTCTTCTTTGACCTCAAATCATACTTTTTATGCAACTCGGATTGCATGAAGTCTGTGAACTGTCTGCAGTAATCATCCATCTCTTCTTGATCAAATGAAAGATCATTTTCTTCCATTTCTTCTTCTTCAGCTTCTTCTTCTGTTTCATCATCTTCCATATACACAGCAGAAATTCGAGCATCATCCTCTCTCTCATCATCATCATCTGCTGAACGGGATGGGGCTGATATACAAAGGTGCTTGCACCTGATCTTGATCTTTTTTTTCTCTTTTTAGAATCTGCAGAGGCTGTTTTTTAAATTGGGGATTAAAAACCCCTCTATTCTGTCTTACAGGGTTACTATCTATTTCCAACTTTACCAATTTATTTGACAGATTTTTTATGACCTTAGTCATATCATCAATTCTCTGATCTTGAGCTGAGGCTTCTTCTTTAGCCTTTCCTTTATCTGAAACTTTACCAGCAGCGGACATATTAGCCTCAATCTCCAGAGCATCAGTTTGAATCTGCTCCAACGTAGGGGACCTTCTTTCCCTCAATGTGAAACTGAATTCTGGTTCAAATGCACCAGCAAAAATGACCCTGGCTCCAATACGAGGAGGCTTCATCTCTGCAGGCAAACTATTATACAATTTGCTAAATCTCTTCACAAAATCACTCATATTTTCATCAGATTTCTTCTTGATTGCATTAAATTCTGTCAAATAATAGTCGTGGTCCCTCTTTTCGCCCCATCTTTCAATGAAACGTATTTCTAGGGCATCCCAATCGTTAATGGAACCATTAGGTAATCCTTTGAACCATTTCCTTGCCTCTCCACTTAGAGACTGAACAAAGAGTCTCATAACAACATCTAAATGTTCAACATTTAAATTCTCTACAAATGGGCAAAACAGGGGCAAGTGCTGTTCTGCGGTTATTTCATCTTCACCAGTAAATCTAGGGAGCAACTTGAGGTACTCCTGAGGCATATCATGCAATGGTTGAGCTAGATTTAATGGAGCATATCTATTCATCAAGAAAGCAGGGGCTGCAGGGACTGCCATATTTACGCCCGGGTTAACTGCTCCTTGAGCGAGGGTAAAATGAATACCATTTGTAGGTAGGGATGAATGAGGTGAAACAACTGATATAGGAGTTGGAGTATGAACGATTGCAGAAGAGATGGCAGCTATATGGGGCTGAGTTTCTATAAAAGGAAAAGACACAAACTCCAAAGATTGCTCTTCCAATGTGGGTTCTTGAAAACGAACGGGTGATGGTGATGATTCTTCTTCCGAGAAAATGAGTTTCTTGGATGAGAAAATGTGTGAACTGCTGCCTGGTGTGAGCAATGTAGTTTCAAGTGTATCTAATATTTTTGGTTTCTGGCCCTTCTTTGAAACAAGCTTCTTAGGATCAAACAAAACAGGAACGGTTTGCTGAGAGGAATCCGACCTCGTGTGAGGTTTCTTGAGAGCCAGAGCTATTTTCAAACAAACACAACGTACTATTTCCTCCTCTCTGAACAACCAGAGGAAATGTAAAACAAATCCCAAGGAAAAATCTTCGAATCTTCGGTCCCCGGCAGCAGCGCCAATTAATGTTGTTCCTTGAGAAACAATTCCTTGCTGTGTAAAGGAATCCGTGCTCAAGACATTAAAGATTATGTCGCAAACAAGTGTATATCTATCTCTGTTTATTAAACCTTCAAATATTAATAATATAACCTCCAAATAACAAACCCCTACAAGTTCTGCAATGCCATGTTCTCTTTATGCTGAAGTGAATGGATGGAAGAAAAAGAAAGAAAAGGATTTCAATTTGATATGCTCCTTAAAACAGAATCTATCATTATAAACCCTGAAGAAGTGTGCAACAATAAATTTAAAATAGTGGACCGCCCATTAAGGATGTTTAACTCTTAGATACACAGATATCAAGAGACCTGCAGCTCAAATCACGCTATTTTATTCATAGATATGGAGACGAAATGAAAACTGGAAAAATATTCAACATAGATAGAATGAAGGAAACTTGCAAAACTTTTCATTGATTCAATATTTCGTAAATAATTGAAACTTCCGAGGTCAACTTCTCTTCACTATACAATTGTCTTTATCTGATAACACTGTAAGCTTCGATAATAGCCAGTTGTTCCTAACATATCTTTATGACTCTGTAACCCATGATAACTCACTCATCTGGAGGCATGTGCCTCAAATAAGTCTTATTACATTTACATGATTTCACTAAAAACATAACTCCAATCTCATATTATCCCCGGCAAGAAGGCTCCCATGCTGTTCCAGTTCAGACATCACACCGTAATATTTCGGTGGGTATGATATATGCAAGTCTTGGCATATTCAAACATTATATGTAACATAATACTTTGGCCATTAAACCATAAATTAACTCACGTAATGTCGCGCCACAACAATTATATATATCCCCGACTTATATATTGTGTTCGATCCTTGGAAACGTGGTTGTAATGTTTTAACATATTCCATCGAACTTATATTAAGACCAAAATACGTCGAAAACCATAGTTAAACCAATTCATTTATATATATAACTCCCGTCGGGCCCCACAATTTAACCAAACGATCCATCCACGGAACACACTGTACCTTGCTAACCTCTAGGCGCTTTTATTAAACTTCTGGAAACTACGACACATGATCACCGTCCGATGTCAAACCCTCAGATCAACGATGCGTATACATTCCGCTTGGCATCCAAGGTTGATCCTTAACGCGCGAAATCGTAGTTTAAACGGTGGTATTTGAACAGTGGCCCAGCCACGTGTCACGAAGTCTATGGAATTGCTGCAAATTTATCAAAACCACTTTCCGTATAAAAGTGGTGCAAAAATTACCACCCTTCAGTTCTAAACCACCATTTTTGTTCCTGTGTCACGGTTCCGCCTCTCCAAGTTCCATTCTTCACTGCGCTCGGGTTCCACTCCTGATGCTCGGTTCCGCCAGGGTTCAAAAATTTCTAATCAATGTGAACTAGTTCTCCTGAAATAGTTGCGGTATCAACCGCTGCTGGTGGCTGAATGGCTGCTTGTGGCTGAGAGGCTGGAGTCCCCTTTGCTATGTCTATGGAAAATGTCTTGCACCTCTTCCAAAGTTCGCGCTGATTTGTTGGAGAATTCTTATGACTAAGATACTCTAGTGTAAATGCAACATCCTGACTGTGAGTAAGCTTTTCTGAGAAAAGTGTTTTGACCATCCAAAGCAAATGGAAATGTCGAAATGATGTGCTCAAAAATTTCGGAAAAGGAGGACAGCTGTCTCCCACCTTGTCTGATGACGTCACTACGGGGGGTCCGAGAGTACGGCAGAAAACTTCAACCCATGCCCCCCGTAGTGAATCTTAGCCATTGATCACAGCTTGCCCAAGATTTGACCAGTCAACTACGGGGGGTCCGGTTTAAATAATTATCGAGCTGCTTTCTGCCCCGTAATAACTAATCCGAAACCACTTATCCGCGATCACCAACTCCGCTCGGGAAATTGCTCGCAGTTTAAGCTTGAGAATATTCATATTACAATAATGCTTTATGACTAATTTTTATGTACATCATGCTTTTATAAAAACATTGCATTTGTTTTTCATGCTAAAGTATAAAAATTTCATACTATAGCATATTTTTCGAATTTCCAGATTTTTTAATTTTCGAAATAACATATAAAAAGGATATGCAGTTCGAAATAAAATATAAAAAGGATATGCAGATAATGATCTACAACACATCCAATGGCCCAGATTTCATCTGACCATTGAACTATAGCCCTCCGCCCATCCTCTAAGGGACTTCATCGATCTACCTCTATCGTTGATCTCCGTGGACTAATCCAATCCAACGACCCAATTGTTCAGAAACCCCAATTTCATTTTTTACCCTTTTTCTCTCTGCCAAAGGTTTTTCACCTATTTTCCTGATATTTTCCACCATTTCACTATGACATTCCCTTTCCTCCTTATAAGATCTTCGGTTGATCTCGACCGTTGATCAACATACATCGACAATTGGACTTAATATGTCGTTGACCCCTCCAACCGCCTCTCCGTTTAACCTCTGCAGGCAATCCTAGCCATTGGATGCTTTCATCCAATGGCTACAATCTCACATTAACCTCTGAAGCAGTTTAAACCTTCCCTGCAGGATTTTCTTAATTTTTCGTTTGATTGTGCAGGTTTTAAGAGTTTGTGCATTATTTTAAAAGAAAATTGAATGTTGGGGATGGCAATCCCCCACGCATTTATTTTATGAAAGAGATCATTCCGCAGGGTTCCATATCATGTTTCATTCAGTGCCTCATGAGCACTGATGCCATTATAAAGCCCTTGTAACGCCTGCACATCAACAAGACGCAGAAAAGTTTAATCAAGCAAAAAGTATCAGTGTTAAAGGATCTAAGTCAAAGAAGAAACTCATGTTTGAATATTTTAGAACATTGTTTAGGGATTACGGCCTAAATAGACTATCCAAAGCCTAATCCACTCAATTAAATGCAGTTTGAAGAACAGAAGACAAAAAATTAGGCCTGATTAAGCCTAACACACAGAATTAAATAAAATTAACAATGTTTAAAGAAAAACAATAATATCTATTAGTTCGAGAAGCCTCTACTGCCACATCAGAGGCGAATTGAATCCTCTCAGCTACCAAGAGCCACATGTAGCCTCAAAGCAATCAAAGAAGGCCTAGTTATGACCAGAACATAAGATATTTGCCTCAATACAACTGAACATTTGTTTCAACCAAAGGAACTTATTGTAAACTGTCAGCAGAGTTATTACAAAGATGTGAAAGAGTTCTAAAGTCAACAAACTCTGCTAAGAGGATCGAATACTTAATGTAAACCAATTAATACAGAGAAATATCTGAAAGTTTCTCCATTGAGCCCCTCAAAGGCCGAGAAGCATTAAACTGTATTAATTGAGCCTAGAAGATCTTTTATCACATCCCACCTCCTCATTTCTTCTATAAATACTTCAGTAGAAGATGAGATAATGTTGGTCACTGCATATCTGTTGCCTGTAAATAGTTTACTGAAGCTGCTGTAAGCTCTATTTGTAATTGAAGATACTTAAGTTAAGATGAGAAGTTTGAAGCTGTAGAGAACCACTGGAATTGAAGATTGTAACTGGTTTGAAGCATCAAATACAAGCTGATTTATGGGATCCTGGTCTATGTCAATGGTGATGTTTTTCTTATTGTAAATTGTTATTTTATTTCTGTTTCCATTCTGTCCGTCTTCTCTGATAAAGAATATCAATTATAGAGTTAGGATTTACTGTCAAAGGTACAATGCTCTTACTGATAAGATTTATCTACATGTTTTCTTCCAAAATTGTGTATTTAAGAATGATTTAATATAGTCCAAGCAGTTAGGAATGCTGGCATTCCCTTGTCCTACTGTCTAAACTAAACATTGTTCTTGAATGTTATTTTCAGTTTCTGCCAAGTAAAGTTGAAATAGGGAAGTCTATGGTGAGCCCTGCCCTCTAGTTTTATCTCCAAAGGTTGTCTGAAAGTTTCCCTAAGATTATATAGAAAGAAGGCTAGGTTCAAAGTCCTTACCTGATCTTAGACTATTCTTTGTTATCTTATGTGTTGTCTTGATAAGTTTTCTAAGTAAAGCAGAGCTAGGGAAGTCTATGGTGAGCCATGTCCTCTAGTTTCTTCTCCAACAGTTTCTTTGAAAATTTTCCCTTAGAATATGCTGAAAGCAAGATAGGTTCAAAGTCCTTACTTGATCTTAAGCTATTATTTTTGTGTTTTAAGTGTTTTCTATTGAAAATGCATCAAAAGTAGGCTAGCTTCAAAGTACTTACCTGATCTTAGATAATTTTTATGTCTTTCTTAAGTGTATGCCGAAAGTAGGATAGTTTCAAAGTACTTAATTTATCTTAGGCTACTCTTTGTTCTTCATTTGTTTTTTTCCCCTTCTTATTGTTTCATTCCATTCCATAAAATCAACTTCAAAGAGATCCTTCGACATAGATGACTTGCCCCATGGACCACTCTTGAACCTTGCAATTTCAATTAAATCCTACCATGACTCCATAGCCCAATGGATTGAAGTTGTTTGTTGCCTATCTTCTTAGCTGAATCAATTTTCAATTTCATTCATCTTCACCCTTCATTTAGACTTCCTTCACCTTCACATATCTTTGCCCAACCAAAACAAACAAAAAACTTGTTCTTCATAACTAGCCTAATATCACATTTCAAGCCTTAAAGATAAATCAATCTTTGCACTTATAGAGAGATCCCTCTCTGGATTCAGGAGGGTTAGATCCTAGAATCCCAAAGTGGTTCAAGTGTTCTCTCTGCAGTTTTGGTCTTGCCAATCTGCTGAAATTATAGGGAGCTAAAATTTCTGGCGACTCTGCTAGGGACTGAGTCAAATTTCATCTTAGATACCCTTAAGACTTCATAAAAACCCCTTGAGTACAAGTAGCCCTCTTCAAGCACTACGAAGCAAATGGTAATCATGATAAAACTTATTTGAGTTAGTGAAAAACTAAGGAAACCTTAGGATTCTCATAAGAGCTTATCAAACCTTGAAGGATCAGCAAGCTTAGCCATAAGAGTATATTTTCTCTGTCTCATCACCATAGCTAAGTGTTGAAACAAATTTAGGACACTCTTAGAACCCATAGGATTGAAAAAACTCAGAAAACCCAAAAATATTTCATATTGGTATTCAAATAAACATGGTGGTGGACCATAAAACCTTTTACCTCCAAAAGAGCTAAAAATTTCCACCTGGTGACTCCACACTCCTAAACATACCTTAAGACTCCACTAGGAAAACCCATAATCATCATAACATCATATAAACTTAGTTAGAGGACTTTAGGATTAAAGTTTTCTTGTTTAAAAGATCAGTTAGCCTGTTAAAGATTGTCATATTTGGTTAAGATTTTCTTGTTTAGTTCGGTCTAAAAAACATAGCATAGTGGCTCCTAGAAGGATTCATACTAGAGCCTATCATGATCCAAACCCTCCTGAGATAGTTCATAACCCTGAAATAATTCTTAGGAAGTCTCCTGAGATTAAATCTTCAACTGTTTTCAGATCACCCCTTAGAGCTAATTTTGTTCCTGAAAACCTTACAGCTCTACAAGAATCACAAGTTGACTTAAGAAATCCATTTATAACTCGGTCACTTGATTATTTAGATCAGTTAGATTCAAAGTCCTTACTTTCATCGCCAGATAAAAGCGAACATCCTGGTAGTAGAGAAACTACACCACCAGATTTACATTTCCTACATAATTTTGGTTTCTCTCATCTAAGATCTACTCAACAATCTATTGCTGGTCCATCCACATTTGTTCTTCATACATCCACTGTCCATGCCACTCCATTCCAGCACACTTTCCCTCTTCTTAATCCACCACTTGTAAATCCACCTCCACCCCCTATCATGGCAACATGGTATGCCCCGTTGGTCCTTCCTTTACCATTAGTCAATCTTCCATAGGAATATCAGTCCAAGATACCATTGTATGATGCCAGTAATGCTATTACTGCTTCACAACATGTAGATAAGATGAATGACTACTTTGACAGAAATGAGATTGATGATGAAACTGTCAAGATTAGACTATTTGCTCAGATTTTAAGGGGAGAAGTAAGAAAATGGTTTAAAGGCTTAACCCCTCACAGTATTAATGATCTCCAAGCCTTCAATCAGTTATTCTTAAACAAATGGGAAGTGAAGAAAAACCCTCTCCAAATACTTTCGGACTACAAGAATATCCACAGAAAAACTGGGGAAAGTGTACAAGATTATTGCACTAGGTTTAACAGTGTGTATAATGCACTTCCCACAGACTTAAAACCTCCACAAGGCTCAGCTTTAAACAAGTTTCCTGAAGGATTTGATCCTAAAATGGCCTATCAAATGAGAGAGAGAGATCCTTTAACTCTTGAAGATATGCAAAAAGGAGCTCTTGCTGTGGAAGTAAATCTAATGGAGAAAAGAGCAAGAATGAAGAATAAGAAGAGAGTGTCCTTTAGAGAGGAATATACACCTTCCACATCTAGCTCAAAGTTGGAGAGAATGATGGAGGAGATGATGAAAAATATGAGCATACTTGAGAGAGAACAGGCTAGTCAAAACCAAACAGCTCCTCAAAATAGAAATCAAAACCAAAATCAGAATTTTAGGAGAAACCAGTCTCAAAACACACCAAGGGAGGATGATCAACAGATCACTCCTCCTTTTCATCAAAACTATGTAAGTGGGGTTGAAGAAACAAGTGAACAAACAGAGGAAGATGACATAAATATGTTGGGAGTGGATAATGATGATTTTGAAGTTCATTATAATAGAAAACAAGGTCTATACACACCCTATGATGACAAAAGAGCAGAAGATGAAAGTTATTATCAAGAAATGGAAAATGTCATCATAGAGACTCAAAAAGAGTATGACCTTAGGATTAAAAGCAATCAGGAAACTCCCAAGACTAAGACCTCTAAAAGTTCTGCAAAAAATAGCCCTGTGAATAAACCCAAGACTACAAAATAGAAAGACAAAACAATGGCTGGAAATTCTGATAAAAACAAAGAAAAAGGCACTCAAAGTATTGAAAAATAGAGTGTAGACCTTAGTAGCATTAGCACCTCAGCTAGTGCTCATGTTAAAAGAATTTTGACAAATGTAAATAGAGGAAATCAACAAACTGATTTTACTGATAGAGTGGCGGCTAATAAGGCTGAAACAAGCACTTCAAAGAATCAATTGCCTTTTAGTTTGGAGCATGAAATTTCCAGAATCAAAATCTCTGTTCCTCTCACAGAATTAGCTACCCAAGATGTATATAGATCCCAAATTTGAAGGCTTTTAACAAAGAGTAAAATAATGACACTGTCAATCTTAATGATGACCAGCCAGAGCTCCTATTTGGTCCTAAGATTGAGGGTAGATATCAAGAGGGACCAGTTCCTCCTTTTTATGTTAATTTAAATGTTCATGACAAAAAATTTCACAATGCCATGCATGACTCAGGGGCCTCCCACAATTTAATGCCCAAAGCTATAATGGAGAGCCTAGACCTTGAAATCACTAGACCTTACAAAGATCTTTACTCCTTTGAATCAAGCAGAGTGAAATGTTTAGGCTTAATCAAAGACCTCTGTGTAAACTTAGCACAAATTCTAGCCAAATGTTTAGTAATGGATATTGTAGTGGTTGATGTACCCCCAAAGTATGGTATCTTGTTATCAAGATCTTGGGGAGCTAAGTTACAAGGAACTATGCAAATGGATATGACCTATGTGACCATCCATGTCTTTAATCAAACAAGAAGACTTTATAGGGAGTCTCATGTGCAATACATGGTTACTAGCCAAGAGAGACCACAAAAATCTCCCCTTTATTCTGTAGATACAGGCCTTGACTCATTTATCCTTTTAATTGATGAAACACTCGGTGGAAAACTGACCTTAACTAAATTAATGGCAGATAGAGGGGAGGAGCAAGACAAGACAGAAATGTAAAAATAGTTTGCTAAATCAGAAAACTACAGCAAAACAAATGCAGGTCTAGAGCTACAAATAATTGATCCTTTGCTTTTAAACCTTGAGAGTGAATAAAGTAGTCCTCAACGCAATAAAAAACCCGAGGAATTAAAACAAATTCAATTAAGTGCTGATCTTCAAGAACAATCCGAAAGCACACTAGTTGAAGAGGATAGTAAGCAAACTGATGAACTCGAAACTAGTCCTATTTGGAGTGTGCACTTTGATGGATCTTGTACTAAGAGTGATGCAAGTGTGGGAGTGTGGCTTCATAATACAATGAACAATCATACTGAAGGGCATTCCTGCAAATTAAACTTTCAGTGTACCAATAACATAGCCGAGTATATACCTGAATGGGGAATATACTGCAAAACATCCCAGACTTAGAGCCTATCGAAACGATGTCATGGATTTATTGAAAACATTCGAGGAATTTAAACTTATCTTTGTCCCAAGAAACGAAAATATTCAAGCTAACATTTTAGCTTTTGTTGCTAGAACATGTTTAACACCATTTGAAACCAAACAATGTACAACTCAAATCAAATTTTGACCAGCTCTCCCTGATAACGAGAAATATTGGCAAGTGTTTGATGGAGACAAACAAATAGAAGACTTCTTGCAGTCTAGAAATGAATTTGAACTACCAAGTTAAGATTCAGACTATGAAACAGACTGTCCTAGTGAAGAAAATCTACTTGATAAAAAAGAAGAGTCTCCAGAGATGGATGATGTAAATTTTTTGTCTAACAAACTTGAAAACACAATAGAAATTGTTGTAGAGTTAGAAAAATAAGACTTAGAAACTCTGTCATCTGACAGTCAAAGTTTGCCAAAGGGTCTGGTCCCTTTAGAAGAGTTGTTTGATTTCAATGATGTGGCCAAGAAGCCAAAGCTGGAGCCTGTTGAATTTGAAGTTGAAGAGTGTAATATAGGGAGTGAACTAAAACCAAAGATGATTAAACTATCTAAGACTTTACCAGCTCACATTAAACTAAAATACATAGAGTTGTTTAAAGAATTTTCTGATGTTTTTGCGTGGAGTTATGAGGATCTGAAATCCTATAACACAGAAATAATTCAGCACAAGATACCTCTCAAGGAAAACCAAAAGCCATTTAAACAAAAACTACACAGAGTAAACCCTGTTCAGTTACCTTAGGTTGAGAAGGAAATCAAGAAAATGTATGAAGCTGGTATTATTGTCCCTATTAGATATTCAGAGTGGGTGTCTAATCTGGTGTCAGTTAGGAAGAAAATAGGAGAGATTAGGCTTTGTATTGACTTTATAGACTTAAACAAAGCCTCATTGAAGGGCAACTACCCTTTACCCAAAATGGATCATATTTTAGAAAGGGTAGTTGGTTCCAAAAGAATTTCTTTGCTAGATGGCTACTCAAGATAAAATCAGATTTTAGTACATCCTGATGATCAATTAAACACAACTTTTACTACACCTTGGGGCACTTTCATGTATGTGAAAATTCCCTTCGGTTTAATGAATGCTGGTGATACTTTTTAGAGAGCCATGGACATTGCATTCTCAGAAGAATTAGGCTACTTCATCATTATTTACCTTGATGATGTCACTGTTTTCTCCAAGACAGATGAAGAGCACTTAGAACACTTGAGAAAAGTATTCGAGAAATGCAAAAAGTTTGGGATATCTTTAAATCCAAAGAAACCATTGTTTGGTCTCCAAGAAGGTAAACTTCTTGGGCACATCATATCAGAAGAGGGGATTAAGATAGACCCAAAGATGATTGAGGCTATATTGCAAATCACTCATCCTCGAAACATCAAGGAACTTCAATCTTTCATTGGAAAGATTAATTTCTTGAGAAGGTTCATACCCAACTTGGCTGAGCTCCTTAAAAACATTACAAACATGCTGAAAAAGGAACAAGGAGTTAAATGGACCTTGGAAGCAAAGAAATCTTTTGAGCTGGTGAAACAAGCATTAACCAAAACACCAGTTCTAATAAGTCCTAATTTTTCAAAGGATTTTTACATTTTTTCATTTGCATCGGAACATACAATAGCTGCTATCCTATTGCAGAAAAATCCACAAGGACAAGAGCAGCCCTTTGCATTTTTTAGCAAGGCATTAAGAGATGCTCCTCTGAAGTACAACATTATGGAAAAACAAGCCTTTGCCTTAGTCAAAGCCTTAAAAGACTTCAGAGTTTACATTTTGCACTCCCAAATCATTTCCTTTGTCCCAAATTCAGTTGTGAAAGACATTCTAACACAAGACACAGATGGTAAGAGAGGTAAGTGGATAGTTGTTATACTTGAATATGATTTAGAAATCAAGCCCACTAAACTCATTAAAGGCCAAGGACTAGCTAGATTAATGGCTGAATCAAATTTTGAAGTTCTTGATATAAACATGATAAATGCTTTAGATGAACAAGAGGAATTGTCAACTCCCATTGCTGAAAACCATTTTATGAATTCCTCTTGGTATGCTAATATTCTATATATTTTGCTTAATTTGAATACACCTCCTGATTTATCAAAAACAAAGGCAAGGTTTTTAAAGTTAAAAGCTGTAAACTACTGCATTGTAGATAAATGTCTTTATTGGAAAAATGCAAGTGGGTTATTGCTTAAATTTTTGCCTGAGAATGATGCAGAGAAGGTTAAGCACAAGTTCCATGAAGGAGAATGTGGAGGCCACCTCTACTGGAAGACAACAGCTAACAAAATCCTTAGAGATGGTTACTATTGGCCCACCCTCTTTCTAGATGTACACAAGATGATAATTGGCTGTCATAAATGCCAACTTTTTGAAGGAAAAAGAAAATTGCTTCCCTTACCTTTGCATCCAATCACTGTTGAAGCTCCTTTTCAACAGTGGGGTTTAGACTTCATAGGAGAGATCCATCCACCCTCGTCTGTCCATCATAAATGGATTCTCACTGCATCATACTACTTTACCAAATGGATAGAAGCCATCCCTTCTAGGCAAGCCAATGACTCTCTCATCATAAAATTCATTGAGACTCATATCCTCTCTAGATTTGGATGTCCTAGGAATATCATTACTGATAATGTTTTTGCATTTGGATCCAAGAAGATGGTTGAATTATGTCACAAATATCAAATTACATTGGGTCATTCCACTGCCTATTACCCTCAAGGTAATGGGTTGGCATAATCCTCAAACAAGAGTTTGGTAAACATAATCAAAAAATTGCTGGAGGAAAACAAGAAGTCTTGGCACACAAAGCTAGTACATGCACTCTGGGCTGACAGATTGACACTTAAGAAATCTATTGGAATGTCATCCTACCAGCTTGTGTATGGAAAAGATGCAATTTTTCCAACCAGCCTTGGTGTACCAGTTATGAAGCTGATCCAAGAACTGCAGTCTGAAGACAATGACATGATCAGAAGGATTAATCAAACTATACATCTTCAGCAAACCAGAGAGGAGGTTTACAACAGAGCATTACAAAAACAAGAGAGAATCAAGAAGCTTTTTGATAGAAGAACAAAGGCCAGCAATTTCAACATTGGGGACAAGGTGTTAAAGTGGGACTCAAGGAGAGAAGACAAGGGCAAGCATGCAAAATTTGATAACTTATGGCTTGGCCCTTATCTCATTCATTCTACTGCTGGTAACAATGCTTATTTCTTACAAGAGTTGAATGGAGCTGAACTGTTTGGGGGTCCTGTCAATGGCAGGATGCTCAAACATTATTTCTCTTGATCCTATCATGTTTGGAAGCTTTTTTATATTTTTATCATTATAAATATTTCATCCATAATTGCATTCAAAGTTAGAAAAATAAAAAATACAAAAACAATAAAAAAGAAAAGAGGGCAGATTGAAAAAACAAGAAAGGTGTAGCCCCATACCAATAAAGAGAAACAAAATCTGAAAGTGTGCAAGTTCAAATGCCACTCCTAAAAAGACACACTCCTAGTTAGTCATACAGCCTAATCATGACTAATTAGTTTTAAATTTACTACCGATAGGTTAGTGAAATTAGATTTTCCAAACAGCTTAATCTTGGCTTATTAGTTTGGTAAATTAGGATAGAAAATAAAGGTTCAAACAAGACAAAAATTTGAACCTATGAGTTTCCAAAAGAATAATTACTCCAGTCTATTTTAATCTTGAGTCAAAGATAGAAGTAAACTGGTTCTAATAAGCCCAAAACTTGAACCAGATAACAAGAAAAAAACAACTCAAACAAACTCAAAAACAGAGCTGAAGAAAAGAGAAGGATGTGCTTAAAACTTTCAGATCTTAAGCCTTCACCATTTTGATTTAATTTTCTGCAAATAATTATCTATGTGTAGCTTGTTTTATGCCATAGATCAGCAACAAGTTAGACTATTCAATCCTGACTTGTATGCTTTTAAATTTCTTGTTTCAGAATTTAGTGAATAAAAATCGGTTAGACTGTTTAATCCTAACAAATAGTAGTTAGGTAGATAAGCTTATGAACTCAACTGTTTAAACTGAGTTCATGGAGAAATAAGAAGTAGAATTAGATTAGTTTTTTTCTTTCAAAAGAATAAAATGTTTGTAAAAGAATTTTCCAATCCAAATGCACTCTGAAAGAAGAAAACATGTTATATCAGTAGGATTGGGTAGGTAGAAAGCTTGTTTGATAGAGATCCATTAATTTTTATGGTTTCTAACATTATCAGAACTGAAGAAGATCGTCCAGGTGAAGAAATTTGTAGCCCAATGGATCAGGCATTAATCAGCACCCCAGAGAATACAAGTCTGAAGTTCTTGATGCCTTCAAGAAGACACCATCCCCATGTGGAGCCACTGTTAGCCACCTATAAAATTTGTCATATCAAATGGTGGCTAAATCATTTTTTGAAGCCTTCAAGAAACAATTTTATTGCCAAATTGTTAGTTCTTGAAGTCTTATGAAGATGACTTATCCTTGAGTTAATCTTCACTGTTGTTTCCCTCTCAATTCTGAAAATCTGTTGTTTTCCTGAAGAAAAGGCTGCTGCAAAAACTCCATTTTTCCCCTCATTTTACCCCTCCTTTCACTCAAAATTATCCTCCTTTTTATTCCCTTTTCCCCATAAAAATCCTCCTTTTTTTCCTCATTTTTATCCATTTCCTTTCATAAATCCCCTTTAATAAGGTTTAAAACTCCTTTCTAAACCTTACCGAAACCCCCAAAATCCTTTGAAAATCCTTAAAAAACCGTAAAAACCCACTTTTTACATTATAGGCCTAAGCCCCTTTTGGCTAAGCCCTAAACCACTTCCCCACCATGCGACCTGGCACCAAAAACAAGCGCTAAGGCCCAAGTTGTTTATCGCAATCAAGACTTTAAGTGGGTGCATTTCCCTTTGTTTCTTACTTTCTTCTGATGCGAAAAAATACTGTTTAGTCGGATTCCGCCGTGATCTGAGCCGTTGATATTTTAAGATCTAATGGTCAGCGTTGGTTCCACGTTGCCTCCTTCCGCATTCTCCACCATTGATACGTTAAACCAATCAATGGCCCAACGCTAATCGCATCGGAGTTTTTGCACTGGGCATATTTTAATAGTTATTTCCTCCTCCAATTGGTCACCTCCCGATGGCTTCCCAGCCGTTGATTTTCCCCACCAAACCCAGATCCGACGGCCCATATCGCTCTGTTCATAAGTCCATCCCTCCACCTTTGGACCTCCAATTCATTCCTAACTGTCGATCTCTCCAAAGATCTGACGGTCCACATATAATCGCATCGGAACTTTTTACCCCTTGCCCCCACCAATCACAATCTTCTGATTGTATTTGGGCCGTCCATACACTAAGATCCGACGATCCAGATCAATCCTCGCAACCTTTTTTAATTTCATACAAACCCCGCTGTGTAATGTTTTTCGGAAAATCTCCGCCGTTGATCTCTGTAGATCAATGACCCACATTAACCTAAACTCCGCCCGACCATCACCTCATATTTTATTCCATTAACCTCGAGATTTAATCTGGACTGTTCGTTCCTTTCATCCAATGGTATAGAATAAATCCAATAGGCCCAACTCCTTTGGGTCCTACCTTTCCCCAGATCAAATCTCAGCTATTCATTCCCTGGTCTGACAATCAAGATTAAAACCACCTTGACCTTGCCCCACCTTTTATCGCCCATGCATATCATCCCCATCGCGCTCTCCTCAAGACCGTCCGATCTAAAACCCCAGATCTGACGGTCAACTTGAAGTTTCGCATAATTTTAAGCTTGAAAGATAACGTTTAAAAATTACGCGATGAGGGTGGTTTTAAAAGGCCACGTGTCGGCCAGTAACGCATATCGTGTTCAAAAAGGTAAAAACACCTTTGTCCCTTTTCATCGCACCACACCAGTGGTTTTTAATGTGGAAACCAGTTTCCCCATTTACATTGTATTTCCTCATATTTTAATCTCTACCGTTCATCACATTCATCCAACGGCCCAGATTTCATCTAACCATTGAACTATCGCCCTCCGCCCATCCTCCAAGGGACTTCATCGATCAACCTCCACCATTGATCTCCATGGACTAATCCAATCCAATGGCCTAGGATCGTTCGGAAACCCCAATTTCATTTTTTACCCTTTTTCTCTCTGCCAAAGGTTTTTCATCTATTTTTCTGATATTTTCCGCCATTTCATTATGACATTCCCTTTCCACCTTATAAGATCTTCGGTTGATCTCGACCGTTGATCAACATACATCGACGACTCAGACTTAATCTGTCGTTGACCCCTCCAACCGCCTCTACATTTAACCTCTGCAAGCAATCATCGTCGTTGGATTCTTTCATCCAACGACTGCGATCTCACCTTAACCTTTGAAGCAGTTTAAACCTTCCCCACAGGATTTTCTTAATTTTTCATTTGTTTGTGTAGGTTTTAACGGTTTGTGCATTATTTTAAAAGAAAATTGAAGGCCGGGGATGACAATCCCCCACACCTTTATTTTATGAAAGAGATCGTTCCACAGGGTTTCATAGCACATTTCATTCAGTGCCTCATGAGCACCGATGCCATTATAAAGCCCCTGTAACGCCTGCACATCAACAAGACACAACAAAGTTTAATCAAGCAAAGAGTATCAGTGTTAAAGGATCTAAGTCAAAGTAGAAACCCATGTTTGAAGATTTTAGCACATTTTTGAGGGATTACGGCCTAAATCAACTATCTAAAACCTAATCCACTCAATTAAACACAGTTTGAAGAACAGAAGACAGAAAATTATGCCTGATTAAGCCTAACACATAGAATTAAATAAAATTAACAGTTTTTAAAGAAAAATAATAATCTATTAGTCCGAGAATCCTCCATTGCCACATCAGAGGAGAATTGAATCCTCTCAGCTACCAAGAGCCACCTGCAGCCTCAAAGCAATCAAAGAAGGCCTAGTTACGACCAGAACAGAAGATATTTTCCTTAATACAGCTGAACAATTGTTTCAACCAAAAGAACTTATTGTAAACTGTCAGCAGAGTTATTACAAAGATGAGAAAGACTTCTAAAGTCAACAAACTCTGCTAAGAGGATTGAATACTTAATGTAAACCAATTAATACAGAGAAATATATGAAATTTTCTCCATTGAGCCCCTCAAAGGCTGAAAAGCATTAAACTGTATTAATTGAGCCTAGAAGATCTTTTATCACATCCCACCTCCTCTTTTCTTCTATAAATACTTCAGTAGAAGATGAGATAATGTTGGTCATTGCATATCTGTTGCCTGTAAATAGTTTACTGAAGCTGTTGTAAGCTCTGTTTGTAATTGAAGATACCTAAGTTAAGATGAGAAGTTTGAAGCTATAGAGAACCACTGGACTTGAATATTGTAACTAGTTTGAAGCATCAAATACAAGCTGATTTATGGGATCCTGGTCTATGTCAACGATGATGTTTTTATTATTGTAAATTGTTATTTTATTTCTGTTTCCATTATGTCCATCTTCTTTGATAAAAATAGCAATTATAGAGTTAGGATTTACTGTCAAAGGTACCCTGCTCTTACTGATAAGATTTATCTACATGTTTTCTTCCAAAATTGTGTATTTAAGAATGATTTAATACATTCCAAGAAGTTAGGAATGATGGCATTCCCTCGTACTGCTGTCTAAACTAAACATTGTTCTTGAATGTTATTTTTAGTTTCTGCCAAGTAAAGTTGAACTAGGGAAGTCTATGGTGAGCCCTGTCCTCTAGTTTTATCTACAAAGGTTGTCTAAAAGTTTCCCTAAGAGTATATTGAAAGTAGGCTAGGTTCAAAGTCCTTACCTGATCTTAGACTATTCTTTGTTATCTTATGTGTTTTCTTGATAAGTTTGCTAAGTAAAGTGGAGCTAGGGAAGCCTATGGTGAGCCCTGTCCTCTAGTTTCTTCTCCAACGGTTGCTTTGAAAAGTTTCCCTTAGAATATGCTGAAAGCAAGATAGGTTCAAAGTCCTTACTTGATCTTAAGCTATTCTTTTTGTGTTTTAATTGTTTTCTATTGAAAGTGCATCGAAAGCAGGCTAGTTTCAAAGTACTTACCTGATCTTAGATAACTTTTATGTCTTTCTTAAGTGTATGCCGAAAGTAGGATAGTTTCAAAGTACTTACTTGATCTTAGGCTACTCTTTGTTATTCATTTGTTTGTTTCTCCTTCTTATTGTTTCATTCCATTCCATAACATCAACTTCAAAGAGATCCTTCGACATAGATGACTTGCCCCATGGACCACTCTTGAACCTTGCTGTTTCAATTAAATCCTACTATGATTCCATAGCCCAATGGATTGAAGCTGTTTCTTGCCTATCTTCTTAGCTGAATCAATTTTCACGTTCATTCATCTTCACCCTTCATTTAGACTTCCTTCACCTTTACATATATTTTCCCAACCAAAACAAACAAAAATTTTGTTCTTCATAACTAGCCTAATATCACATTTCAAGCCTTAAAGATAAATCAATCTTTGCACTTATAGATAGATCCCTCTTTGGATTCAGGAGGGATAGATCTAGAATCCCAAAGTGGTTCAAGTGTTCTCTCTATAGTTTTGGTCTTGCCAATTTGCTGAAATTACATGGAGCTAACACATATATGATAGAAGCTCAACAATTTCCAACCTATTTGATTACCCCTTTAGACCTTAATGATGTTCAAATTAGGTCTGGAAGAATACTTGAAACAAAGAAACCTTCTATAGTTATTCAAGAACAAAAAAATTCTGAGGAAGATTCTTTATGGGTAAATAAAAGTTTTGAAGAAAACACTTCTCTTCAAGACCAAAACATTGAAAAAGAAAAATAGAAAGAACCAATAATTTCAACTCCTATGTTAGAACAACCATCAACATCTACTACTACACCTTCTTTTCCTGAAAGATTACAAATTGATAGAGGCGTAGAGAAACAAATTATGATGCCTAACTATGATTTCCTAGATGAGTTAAGAAATGTTTGTATTAAGATTCCATTATTACAGGCCATCAAGGAAATCCAAATTTTAGCAAAGACAATAAAAGAGTTGAGTATGAAAAAAACAGGAAGAAGAATAAAAGAGATAAATAAAATACAAATGGTAGGAAAAATAGCAAACATAATGATGGGAAAGATTGCCATTCCAAAATATCTAGATCGCAGAAATCGAGTTTTTAAGATACATATAAATGGAATTGAAATTCCAAACACACTTATTGATCTAGGAGCAACAATAAATATCATGAGTAGGCAAATCATGGAAAAACTAAAACTTCCTAATCTTCTTTTTACACCCACACTACTACAATTAGCAGATAGATCTGTAATCAAACCAGATGGGGTATTAGAAGACATTCCAGTGTCCTTAGATTCTTGGGAGTATCTTGTATATTTCATGATCCTAACTCCTAAAAATGATCTAGGAGGATATCCTATTATATTAGGAAGACCTTGGTTAGCTATATTTGATGCCTTCATTAGCTGTAGATCCGGTGATATGTACATCTCTGATGGTAGTTCAATCAAGAAATTCACCTTGTACCCTCTAGCAAGAACAATCATAGAATTAGATGATACTCAAGGGATTGATGATGAAGAAGATATACAACCTCTCTTCACTATTTCAGAAATTAGTGAAGATAGTCAGATTCTCAATGCCTTAGAAAATCATGAATCTTCTTCAGAATACAAACATGAAAAATTCTAAGAAGAATCCAATATTGAGTTTTTGTCATCAAGAAAAATGTCTCTTTACTCCATGGAAGAATTTGGCAGCTCTATAATTGAGATATTTCCAGGAAAAACCTTAAACATAAACAAAAACCTAGAAAGATTTCAACAAGAAAAGCTAGTCAAAATATTACAAAGACATTCTTCTACATACGCATGGGAGTACACTGATATGAAAAGGATCAACCCTAAGACTTGCACTCATCATATCTATATAGAGGAAAATTGTAAACCAATCATACAGCCTCAGAGAAGGATGAATCGAAACCTTAGGGAGATTGTTAAAGAAGAGTTGCAGAAATTGTTAAATGTCAACTTTATTTATCCCATTTCAGACAATCAGTGGGTTTCTCCTTTGGTGATTGCACCCAAGAAAAATGGTAAATGGAGGGTATGCATTGACTACTGAGAATTAAAAAAAGCTACTCCTAAAGATCATTTTCATTTACCCTTCATAGATCAGGTGTTAGATACATTAGCAGGCAAAAAGTACTTTTCATTTTTGGATGGTTTTAGTGGTTACAATCAAATTCAAGTTGCACTTGAAGATAAGGACAAAACCACATTTACCTTTCCTTGGAGTACCTATGCCTACTATTACACAATTTTTTGGTCATATAACCTATTATCATTATATGGATCCAAGTACACCATGTAAGACCAATTTTACCCTAAGTAAAATTGCTTTCACTATGTGAAATAACTTAGTAAAACACCTTTATTAAGTTGTTTATGGTCTAAACAGGAAACCCCAAAAGGAAATAATAAACAAATCCATATTTTCTTATATTTCCTGAAGGAATAATTTGTTAAACATCAATTTAATTATTATTCCTATTCATATTTAACCCAAAACATGGAAATTAATTAAATAAATCCTTATTTATTTGATTATTTCCTAGGAATAAGTTATTTAATCCTTATTTAAATAATATTCCTAGTTAAATTTGACTAAATAATTTATAAATAATTAAATAAATCATTATTTATTTAATTATATTTCCACCATTTCCTTAAAATAATAAATAAATCATTTATTTATTTATTATTTATAAATAAAGGATTTGACCCAAGTAAAAAATCCCTTTCCCTCCAATAAATATAATAAAATATTCCTAAAAGGTGGTTCTAGAATTTGGTTAATAATATTTTATTCATGCACCAAGTTCTAGAATACCCTAATATTTTGTTATAAATAGAAGGGTTTTCCCATTCATTTGTCATCTTTCATTTTCATATTAGATCACTCTGGATCTATACTCTTGGTCTGACTTTGAGCCATTATCATTGTCATTTTCTCCATTATTTGCTTTGTGAGCTCCCTTTGAGTTCTATGTTTGTTTGGATTTTCTACACCAACAAGAGAGAGAAATTTTAGATCAAAAGTGCTGAGGACTTTCAAGAACCCATCCCATTGAGGAGAATTGGAAACACCTTTCTTGTTTTCCTCTCAGGTGCCCTTTAATATAAAAATTCTTTCAAAAATATTGTTCTTGTCTTGTCTATTGGATGCATGGAGAAAAACTTAATTTTTACTGCTTAATGTCTTTTTATGCATAGATCTGGATTTGTGCAACTTTGTTTGGATAAACTAACTACA
Organism: Pinus albicaulis; assembly: GCA_034641835.2. NCBI lineage: Eukaryota > Viridiplantae > Streptophyta > Pinopsida > Pinales > Pinaceae > Pinus > Pinus albicaulis. Next base: position 1,565,623,321 of record CM076570.1, on the reverse strand, counting down.
GATTTGAAGATATTGGCAGCCATAATTGATGTTAGGGATATTTGTTATGCATAGCTAAAGTGGCCTTTTTCCGACAAAATATTCATACTAACAATTGGCGACTCCACACGGGTTTTCTTTTGCGACCGTTGTCGTTTTATATATTCCTGCATATCCAGCTATTTCAGACCCTAGGATTTCTCTTCAGTTTTTTTTTTCCTATTTTTATGGTGTTTTTTACCTCAAAACCCCTCAAACATTAAAATTTTTAACTTCTGTGTGTTTCTGGCCCTATTGCGCAGGTGACAGACATCAGCCGCAGCTGAAACGACAAATTTTTCTGAAATTTTCCGCCGAGAGACTCAGATCTACGGGTCTCACTTATCGGCCCAAAACCTGCGACCTGGCCTGGAGGGCCCACTTTTCTGCCCCAAAAACTGTGACCTGGATTGAAAACAGGTCAGAACCTGCGACCTGCACTTTTTTCTGCACTTTTCCAGCAATTTTTCTGGGTTTGTCTGAAGCTTCTATCAGGGTTTTCCAGCCTCTGTCTCCACTTGTATAGACCTGTTTCTGATCTCTTTTACTCAAATAAGTGGGAATCTTGCCCCCTAGGGCTTTAGTACCCTCCACTTTTTGTGGAAGAGTTTTAGCTGTTTTAGATGTCTGAATTTTCAGAGTTTCAGCCTTCTTCTTTTCCGATCTGATACCTCATTTTCAGATCCCTTTTAGATCAACTCTTCTCCTTTCAAATCACCTCATATAGTTTTGTTTGGGTTTGCCTCTAGGGTCACCTCTTTGTCCCTTCTTCCTTTAGCTGATTTCCTCCTTTGCTGCTGCAACCTTGCCTCTGTCTCTTTGCTGTTTTCTGCATCTTTTTTCAGCATATTTCTCCTTTAGATCCCTGTCCCTCCTGACTTTAGATTTATTGGCCTCTTTTTAATGTGTTTTGATTATATTTTTTCCCTCTTTTAGACTAGTTTTGAGAGACTCACCTTCTTGGGTTAGATCGATGCATTGTTAGCTGCTAATTTTTTGTTATTTCAGCCTTATATACTGTTCTCTGCAGATTTATTTTTAGTTACGCAACACACTTTTTCTTTTGCTCTCAAAATGTTTGGGTTTAAAAATGAAAATTAACACATGCCACACACTGAACCTAAGTGAGGAAGAGCCTGGTTAACACCGCTAGGAAAAAACTTTAAAATCAATTGACACTGCACCTCTCTACCCTTGTTTCGACATCGTCGTCATTTGATTTTGCACCTCCCTGCCTTTGTTGGTCCTTCTTCTTCCCTTTGTGCCGTCATCATTGCGCCTCCAAGGCGCTTATCCCAAAGACTTCTTGACCTTCACCCTCAGTTTCATGTTGGTCGACTTACTCCCTCCCATCGTCGTCGAGTTAGTCCTCCCCCGAGTCCGCACTCCGAATCTTCTTCTGATTCTTCGGGTTCTCCCCATACTTTTGGTTCTCCCCCTGTTACCTTCACCATGTCTAGTTCAGGGCCTAACGCTAGGAGCAACCCCAGTCCTGCTGCTGGGTCTGTTACTAGCGGAACCACCATGAGAACTACCTCGACTGTCCCTTTGCTCCCTTATATGGCTGGTCTCAGTCTCCCTGATTTCAATCAGTTGATCAATGATCCTATCCGCCACGATGCTAGTTGGCCTGCTATGCCAACCAAGCTCCCTTCCGACATTCCCAAGTTCGAAGGCCTGGCTGGAGATGATCCCTCCAACAATATCCGATCTTTCCACATGTGGTGTTCCTCCAATTCCATTACCGATGATTCTATCTGTCTTCAGTTATTCCAACGCACGCTTACAGGCGAAGCTTCTAAGTGGTATGTTGACTAGACTGCCTCTTCCCATACCACCTTTGTGACCTTTGCCCGTGCCTTCTTATCTTATTTCCAGCTTCCCCCTTATTATGACACTGGTATCAAACTTTTGACTTCTTTCCGTCAATCGTCTGCGACTGGCCTATTCGATCATGTTAAGGAATGGCGGAGAAGAAAGAGCCTATGTCAAGCCCCTACCTTCGAAGATCATGTCTACATGGACTGGTTCCTTAGATCTCTCTTACCCACCATTGGCAAAGATGTCGCATCACATTTTCCTCAAACCGAAGAAATCGCCCTCCAAATAGCCTTGAAATATGACTTGATCTATGCTCAATCCGATTATGTTTATACTGTCCTTCCTGACCTCCCCAAAACCGGTGGCGCTAACACATTGGGGGCACCTCATGCCGTCGATGATATCATTGGCACTCTCTCTCATCCATCTGCTCAACCTCCCATGAGCTATGGTATTCCTAGGGGAGGGGACACCACTTCTTGCACTTCTCCCCCTCCCGGTAGCACGCATTTAGGATCTGGCATGCCTCCTCTTTCTGCCCAACCCCCTATTTACCACACTGTTACCCAACCTTATTATCATCCATATCCATAGCCTAGTGATCCAACTCCTCCAGCATTAGCACCCCCGCCTCCCTTGTCTTCTCAACCCCTGCAACAGCAGCCACCACTCCCTCAGGGGAAAGTGTATGCATAGTAGGGTGTGACTATTCCTCCTCCCTCCAAAGCGATGAAGGAAGACACTCCACATCAATCCGCTCTCAGTAATCTTGGACTTAATCCTCAAAAAAATGCACCTAACACTCTTAAACAGCAACAGGGCACTCAGCCCAAGCAGGACAAGCCTGTTCCCATGAACCAACCTTGTTCTTGTTATGGTGTTTATGGTCATTCCACTCATGATTGCCCCCTTTTACCACAAATGTGGGAGATGTGGGAGTTTCAAGCCACATTGCAAGGACAACATGCCTCCCTACTACTCCCCCCAATGTGGCCACTTCTCAACCGGCTGTGTTTACCAATCCTTTCCCTCAGCAAAGGTTCGTGGCTTCCCAACCACCTCATAGACCAGTAACCACTCAACCTCTTCCATCTAGTACCTCTGATTACCAGATCCTCATGATGAACTCTGACCAACCTATAACCGTCGACCTTAACCTTCAAACTCAGTCCCGTCCGTACCCCCAGCCTCCTGCTCCATCTGTCCATGAGTCACCTTCTTCAGGTTCTATAGAGCCTCTTTCGACAAATAATGGTCCCTTGCATATCCCTCAGCCCAAATCTAAGGTTCATACCAAGATTCCTAAGGGAAAATTACGCCGAAATGCTACTTCTGATCGAGCTGCCCATTCATATAGCATAGTAGATGAGCAGGCCCAATCTCATACTGCCATTTCAATGCTGGAACTCCTCCAGTTGTGCCCCTCTCAAAGAAAATCTCTACTATCTGCCCTGGGCATTGTAGATCTAGCAGATGACCAATTGATTGTTTTCGACGCCCATCAGTCAGAGTCTCCTCCTCTTCCTGCTTCTGTAGCCTTCCAAATCCCAGTCAAAATCCGGAACGCTAACATTTCTCGGTGCATCATTGATGAGGGGGCATCCACCTGTGCGATGTCCGCTTCGGTTTGGAAACAACTAGGATCTCCTAAGTTGGCCCCTTCTGCAATCACTCTTCGAGCATGGGATGGCCACACCTCCCAGCCCATTAGCCTTTTCTGCAACTGTCCTATCACTCTTGCGGGCAAGAATTTTTTCGTTGACGTTGAATTCATCGACGCCCCTGTCGATTACAACATTCTTTTGGGGCGTAGCTACTCCTATGTCATGTATGCTAGCCCATCCATGGTATACCGCAAGCTGTATTTCCCTCATAATGGAAATATAGTCACCATTGACCAGTTGACATACCATGAGCCGAAATCTCAGACTTCCTCTGAGACGATCACCTCTCTCGTAGCCAATAAGAAAACTATCGATTCTTTGACCAGTGTCTCTCCTGGTGTCTACAAAGACTCCTCTTTGCTTGGAACCTTCCCTGGTCTTCCTCCTCCTCCTGTCTCTGACCCCAGCTCATCGAAATTTTTCATGATGCAATCATCTCGGCCTGCTCTCAAGCCACCTGCTTCGGCTAGTCAGAAACTGCACTCTCCAAAACCTGCTCCTAGCCCTTCACCTGCAGCTGGTATTCATGAGCCTATTTACCCTCCTGGAATGGTTCCTCCAAGCCTTAGCCATTTAGGAGCCATCCCACCTGTCCATTACCCCTCTGGTCAGATACTGTTCCTAGCTCCCCCACTAGGAGTGTACATGGTACCTATCATGGCCACCCTCTCTCTTCCTAACCTGACCCTTGGGATTCCCATCTGGTACCTTGATCCTCCAGCTGCAACCCTGCCTGGTCAACCCAAACCTCATCTTGCTTTGACCCCGGTTCAACCGGTCCCCATGACTTCTCCTGTTGCAACAGTGCCTCAATCACCTCAACAAGAACAACCTCCTGTTCCGATCGCTTCGAGTAAGAAGGGCAAAGCTCGCAAGGGGGAATCAAAGGACAAGGCTGCCCCGACAAACCCTGCCCCTCCTCAGCCTCCAAAGCATACCATCCATTGTGCTTTGTGTGATTTTTTTGGTCATGCCACCCATACCTGTCCTGAATTGCGTCATCTCAAGCCCAAGGTTAATGTCACATTCCCTGCATCCACAGTCCCGGAAGCCTCTGTTCCTTCCGCGACTGCAGCCAAGAACCCCAAGACTATTCACACCAACCACCCCTGTGATTTGTGTGATCTCCATGGCCATTAAACCCACCTTTGTCACCGCCTCGAGGACTTCCGCACCTCTCTAGCTGCGGTCCGCCAATTCAAGGCCAATCGAAACGAGTCCACATCTTCCCTATTTGCTTATTTTGCTTCGGTAGAAGTACCAGACATGACTTCTCCCATTTACATTCCCCCTCCTGATGTCGAGATTACAGAGCCTTCATCCACCATTTTATACCTATCATCATCCCTGAGACCCTCAGGGAACATTCCCTCTGAATCCTCCTCTGTTTTTTCGCTTGACCTTCCTTCAGTGATCACCCTGGGCTCAAGATAGGTAGATCCTTTATCTTCTTACTCTTCTGTCACCCCTTGTGATGATGCGCATGTGAACCTCTATTCTCATGATGATGAGTCAGGTAGCTTCACCACGTCAGGTGGTCTTTCTTCCACCAGTCACCCCATCTTCTATCACAATGATGACATTATGGAAGGAATCATCTCCCCTGACTTTCTCTATTCCCCCTTACATCGAAACCATGCATTCCAACCACATACACCTTATGGCCATTACATTGCAACCAAATGTTTGGGTAAGGGGGCACCCATATTTGAAAGACCAGGAGAAGTACTTCTCCATAACTCTCCTAGTGTATCTGGTCATGTCAACTCTAGTACCATTATTCTTCCACATTTAGAAGAACCTCTAGAGTCCCATACCACTTCATATCACTCTCGGGATGATACCCCTTATCGTTCCTTCATTTTACATCAGTAACCCAGTCTCTTAGACATTGTTTTTGAAGAACCTATAGGTTTTTTAAGAGAGCATCAATTCATTATCTCCAAATCCTCTCTTTAGGATAGTGACACCAGGTATTCCAACCCAAAAACTTAAAGTCCATTTGATTCATATATGTAGTAGTAACAAGAGATTGGTAATCCTACATTTCCTTTCTCAAACTGCAACAAATAGGCGCACCATATCATTAAAATCTGTTTAGATTCCCCTTTTTCTAAATACATTTTGGCATGACCACAATATGCTTGGGGGCACCTATCCCCCTCAACCATACAAATCCCAGATCTCAGCAAAAAACAGCACTGAAACCCCCTTTCTCTGATAGGTCGCACTTTTCAGGTCATTTCTTGGGACAGGTCGCAATTTATTGTTTAGTACCTGCTACCCATGTCGCAGAAAAAACCCCAAAAAGTGTGATCTGGCCTGTTCATGAGCTTTGGGTACTTGTTACTTTTTAGTTACTTGATACTTCACCAGGACACATTTTTTCCAAGAAGGGTCTCTTCACCTCTCCTCCAAATTGGATTTCCTCACTTACAACACTTGTACTTGGGGCACAACCTTTCCTCCATACTTGTCCTTGCTCGTGTTGATTTTCGTCATGAGATGCCATCTTGTACTCATGTTTTTATGGTCCCCCATTGGACCATTACTGTGTGGTAGCACCATCAAGTCACCCTTGTTTAGAGCATCCGAGTTGAGTCGTCACCGTATTCATGGAGTTTATCCCGATTCCCTTTTTATCCCGCTATAGGCCTCCATCCTTCATTGCTTGGTCCCTCTCTCATGTTATGGCCTTCAGTCCCACTGTCCCCTATCCCTCATGATATTGTGTCAGTCGCTACCAGGTCATCCATTCCCTTTATGCTCTAACAAGGGAAGTCATCCATCCACTACTCAGTATCTCCCATTTCATCATTATCATTGGTATCAGCCTGTCAGTTGCTCTATTATTTTCTCTTGTGCCTTAGTTGAGGATCCCTTATTGCCTCACCTATGGCAGACCTCCTTCTGTCGACATCAACTCATTCATTCCAAAAGACAGGTCTAGAGGGTGGTGTACCTTGGTTCCAGCTTCCACACTTGTTCGGTGCCTCGGATTAGGCAAAGGGATTTCTCATTACCCTTTGACTTGATTGTTTCTCAGCTCCAACTCCTTTCAGCATGATCGAGATCTGTATACTTTATGGTCCAGTGACACAGCAGTAGATATTGGTGATTCCCAGGTGTGTGTGAGATGTCTCAGTCCTCATGAGGGGGTGGCCCTACAGGTGGCCCCCCACATGCCCGAATGTCCTCTTCATTGCAGCCTTCGATGCCACTCCATATATTTGATGATATCAGCCTTAGCCGTTTGCAGCGCCTCTTTGATTTGAATGTATCAGTTAGATTTTGCGAGCCCTTCCCCATTTATAGGGGGCATTTGGGTTGTATTTGTATCTCATGTACTCAGAGATTATTGTATAAGTCCTGGTTGTTATCCCAGGCAAAGCATGTATGCGGGATTCATCATTTTATCTTTTATCTAGCTCTTGTTTATGCCAGCATGTACTTTATAGTTCGGTTCCTTGTTTATTGGACACACTATTCTTTTGTACTTTGTCTCGGTGGGCATAGGTATGCCTCCCCCGCTGCCTTTAGCACAGGTACCATCTCATAAAAAGAGACTTGTTACACCTGTAAGTCTCGTCTCCTCAGGGTCTAGTCCTTTAGCACATTAGACTACCTTACATTTCTCTCTCTGACTTCCCTCTTGACGTCTGGTGATTGAGTTCTTACAACGTACTTTGGTCATACGATTTGCTCCTAACACTTGTATGCTGGGGGGCAATATGTTACACCATTTTTTGGTCATCTAACCTATTATCATTAGATAGACCCAAGTACACCATGTAAGACCAATTTTACCCTAAGTAAAATTGCTTTCACTATGTGAAATAACTTAGTAAAACACCTTTATTAAGTTGTTTATGGTCTAAACAGGAAACCCCAAAAGGAAATAATCAACAAATCCATATTTGTTTATATTTCCTCAAGGAATAATTAGTTAAACATCAATTCAATTATTATTCCTGGTCATATTTAACCCAAAACAAAGAAATCAATTAAATAAATCCTTATATTTATTTGATTATTTCCTAGGAATAAGTTATTTAATCCTTATTTAAATAATATTCCTAGTTAAATTTGACTAAATCATTTATAAATAATTAAATAAATCATTATTTATTTAATTATATTTCCACCATTTTATTAAAATAATAAATAAATCATTATTTATTTATTATTTATAAATAAAGGATTTGACCCAAGTAAAAAATCCTTTTCCCTCCAATAAATATAATAAAATATTTCTAAAAGGTGGTTCTAGAATTTGGTTAATAATATTTTATTCATGCACCAAGTCCTAGAATACCCTAATATTTTGTTATAAATAGAAGGGTTTTCCCATTCATTTGTCACCTTTCATTTTCATATTAGATCACTCTGGATCTATACTCTTGGTCTAACTTTGAGCCATTATCATTGTCATTTTCTCCATTATTTGCTTTGTGAGCTCCTTTTGAGTTCTATGTTTGTTTGGGTTTTCTACACCAACAAGAGAGAGAAATTTTAGATCTGAAGTGTTGAGGACTTTCAAGAACCCATCCAGGAGAATTGGAAACACCTTTCTTGTTTTCCTCTCAGGTGCCCTTTAATCTAAAAATTCTTTCAAAAATATTGTTCTTGTCTTGTCTATTGGATGCATGGAGCAAAACTTCATTTTTACTGCTAAATGTCTTTTTATGCATAGATCTGGGTTTGTGAAGCTTTGTTTGGATCAACTAACTATAGATTTGAAGATATTGGCAACCATAATTGATGTTAGGGCTATTTTTTATGCGTAGCTAAAGTGGTGTTTTTCCGACAAAAGATTCATACTAACACCTACCGAGTATTTCCTTTTGGATTGTGCAATGCACCTGCAACATTCCAAAGGGAAGTATTGGGAATATTTTCAGATCTAATACATGACTATGTAGATGTATACATGGATGACTTCACAGTATATGGAAACACATTTGAAGAAGCCTTAGCAACCTTGGAAAAATTTCTAAAAAGATGTAAAGAATCAAACCTTTCATTAAGTCATGAAAAGTGTTTCATGATGTTTACTGAAGGGATTGTCTTAGGACATCATATATCAGGAGATGGGATTAGAGTTGATGAATCAAAATTTGAAGTCATCTCTAGAATATTAGTTCCAATTTTTTAGAAATATTAAGGCGTTTTCTAGGATTTACAGGATATTACAGAAGATTTATAGAAAACTTCACCAAAATAGCATCTCCACTTTTCAAACTACTTACCAAGGACTATGAATTCAATTGGAATCTTGACTGCCAGTTAGCCTTTGAAACCCTAAAAACAAAAATCTCTGAAGCACCTATTTTAAGGGGACCTAACTGGAAATTACCTTTTCATGTCTCGATAGATGCCTCAGATACAGCTTTAGGAGCTGTGTTGGGACACAAAGACCTGATCCCTTATGCCATCTACTATACAAGTAAAAATTTGACTCCTTTAGAGTTGAATTATACTGTAACTGAAAAAGAGTTCTTAGCTGTTGTTCATGCCATAAATAAATTCAAACACTATATAACAGGCTATGAAACCTTTGTTCACACAGATCACTCTGCAATTAGGTATTTAATGAATAAATCAATTACTAATGGTAGAGTCATAATATGGTTATTTATTTTACAAGAATTTAACATCACCATTCTAGATAGGCCTGGAAAAAAAAATTACAGTGGCTAATTTCCTATCTAGACTCCAAAAAATTAAAGAAAATACTCCAGTTGAAGATAAATTTCCTGATGAATATCTCTTTGCAATTACTACTCAAACTCCTTGGTTTGCTGATATTGCTAATTATCTAGTTTCAGGGAAATTTCCTTCAATTATGAATGCAATAGACAAAATAAAAATCATTTATGACAGTGCAAAATATTCATGGATTGCTAATGAGTTATACAAAACAGGCCTAGAATTTATTATCATAAGATGTGTTCGAGAAGATGAGATGCCTGAGATTCTCAAGGCATGTCATGATGAACCTTGTGGTGGACACTTTGCTGATAAGAGGACAAATTATGAGATCCTTCACCTAGGATATTTTTAGCCATCCCTCTTTAAAGATGCTAAAGAGTATGTCAAAAGGTGTGACAGTTGCCAAAGGGTAGGGAAACCTTCCCCTTCAGGTGAGATACCATTGCAACCTCAGGTACATATTGAACCTTTGGAGAAATGGGCTTTGGATTTTGTAGTACCTATTAATCCTCCATCAAGACAAAAGAAATATATATTAGTTTGCATTGATTATGTTACCAAATGGGTAGAGGCCAAGCCATTACTTTCTGCTACTGAAGCATCTGTATTTAATTTTATTTTTGAGGATATTTTTACTCGTTTTGGTGTCCCAAGAGAAATTTTTATAGATCAAGGAGCTCAATTCACATCAAAGATGGTGGAGAAAATGGTAGAGAAGTACAAAATCAGACACAAGAAATCCACTCCCTACCATCCACAAGCAAATGGCCAAGTAGAATCTACCAATAAGGTGATTGAAGGGATCCTGACAAAGACTGTTCATTTACATAGAAGAGATTAGGCAGAAAGGCTTCTTGAAGCCTTATGGGCCTACAAAACTACATGGAGAAACACAATAGGACACACCTCTTATGAACTTGTTTATGGAAAACAAGTCCTGTTTCCCATAGAGTTTTAGATCCAAACTTTCAAAATGGCAGTCTAGTTAGGACTTGATTTGACAGAAGCACAGAAGCACAAACTAGAGCAGATTAATGAATTGGATGAGATTAGACAAGATGTAGTCCAGAGAACAAGCATAGTCCAACAGCAAAGGATTAGATAGCATGACAAGTATATCAAAGAAAAGAAATTTAAAGAAGGCGACTAGACATTCTTGTTTTATTCAAAGTTCAAGGATTTTCAAGGTAAATTTCAAACTCATTGGCTTGGGCCATATGAAATTGTGAAAATCTTTGAAAATGGAGCAATAAAAATCAGGAAAATAGATGAAGGAAAGGTAGCACTTCTTGCAAATGGACACAGACTGAAATTGTCTCATAAGCCACTTTCAAGAGAATAATTTGTTAAGAAATTCCAAGATAACATTGATATGAAGTTAGTGAAGAAGACTCTTCTTCTTCACTAACTTAGTTGTATTTTCTTCAATAATTTAAAAAATAAAATAAATAAATAAATAATAATAATAATAATTTAAAAAAAAAAAAGTATAAATATGAAAACCAATCATTGATTGGCATGTTTATACTGAAAGTGTAGGGTGAAAATCAGAATTCTTCTAACACTTTATACTTTCAAATTGTTCTTGTTCTGCAACTAAATATCATAAAATCACAAATTGCAGATTCCTTTTTACTCCATACTTCATTTCATTCATATTTCATTCCATATCATGTTTCACTACATTCATATTCCATTCCATTTCACACTCAAAATCCATCTCATTCCATTCCATACTCATGATCCATTTCATTCCATATCCATATTTCATAATTTTTAATAGGTACATTCTGCAGCATTCTGTTCTATAGCCAATCCTATTCTGTAGCCAATTTGGCCCTGCAAGCCTACTTCAATACACAAAGGATGATATTCAAAGGAGATTATGGAGCTTAGAAGATCAACATTTTACAAAATGAAGGACAAATACAACAAGCAGCAAAATCAAAAGGGTTGAGGTAAACCGTGTGAAATTATTTCGATAGCAAAACATGAAAGATATAATATGGTTAAATCATATGTTTCCTAAAGTTAATCTATCATTCGAATTGATCCTTACCTATCATAAAAAAAATTCGACCATATCCCTTACCATTTGCTCCATAACGGTTCATCATTAATTAAATAAACAGTCAAAAACTTAGATGTGACCTATTAGGTCACATCCTTAGATCGTATCATTTATTGATGTTTTTTTAAAATCATCATAAAATCTCTTCGTGGTATTTCATTTCATATCAAACTCTTAACCCGATCATTTTCATCATTTACCATTACCTTTTTCATTCATCCGTATCCACTCACTGCCATCACATTCTGTAGCCAGTTTTATCTGTAGAAACAGAGAAGTCATTTTAAGGGCAAAAAAACCTTCCACAACTACTCTTTCTTCAAGCAGAGGATCAGAGATAGAATAGTAGACCTAAGTCAAGTAACCAAGGAGAAATGGGGCTAATTGTGAGAACAGAGCCAATTGGGATCAAATATTTATAAGGATAGCCTCAGGTTAAGGGGCTATTACAACAGGTTGGGTGGCTGAACTTTGTGAAGAATTTCAATGGATTCCACAAAGAAATCATGAAATCATTTTCTAGGTCATTCGATGGATTAGAGTTAGAAATTGCGGATATTAAGTTCACCATCACAGAGTCATTTATAGCTAAAGCCACATAATTTCCAAGACAGGGAGAACGCTGGTTTAAATACAAGGAGTTCCATAATGAAACTTGGAAACAAATGCTAAAGAACCCAGATATGTACATTTCAGTGTTTAGAAAGGGTATTCCTAGTACATCTCTGAAAAATAAATGGAGGAATATGTTGTTAATTTTACAAAAATTCATAACATGTGAGGGTAGATTCAGCACCTTGTATGTCTATCATATCAGACTGATGATGAAATAAATCTACCTTTCTTCCTGCTTAATAGTTTGAAAAGGATGGCCTCTAATGTTCAGAAAAGACTCGAATTCCTAGAAACTACTCTGCACCATCATGGCCTAATTAAAATACTGATTTAGTTCCATTTGAAGAAAGTAGGAGATAGCTGGGAAGAATTTCTTCTAAGAAACCATTTTGAAGAACCAGAGGAAACACTTTCTAGAGAAGAAACTATAAGAAGAAGTAGGAGGGGAAAATTTGATAAATCTATTGAAATCAAACCTGATACATCAACACAGGAAGATAGTGAAGAAGTGATCTCTGAAAAATTGACAAAGATTAGGAGACAAATCAGGGTTAAAAGAAAAGAGAAATTAAAAAGTGAATGTGTTGAGGAGAAAAATGAAAATCCAACTAAGTTAAGGAGAAGCTCTAGGCTTAAAGGCATGGTGAAAAAGACATGGATTAAGGAAACAGGAGTAATAAACATTGAAGAGGAAGAAACTCCAATCCTAACACCAGTTGATAGATCTCCTTTACACTAGTATGAAGAGGACCCTAACAGAGGAACCCCAAATATAGATCTAGCCCAACAAAAAATTTATGACTATGTGGAATCACTAGAAAAAAGGGCCTCAAAAAGTCAAGAAATATCTCTTAGTCCATAAGAACCTCCAATAGAAATTTTTAGAAGAGACAATTATGAATTGGAGATACTGAATAAACATATCAATAATGAAAATGAAATCTTAAGAGAGCAGGTCAAATTGAAGAATGGCATGAACAACACTCTCTCTCAGCAAATGAAAACAATGTATAAAGAAAACAGGAAACTAAAGAAGAGAAAAAATAAACTGAACAGGGCACTCATTGATCTTAGGTTCAAATTATTCATGAGGAAACCCAAAATGGTATTGATTACCAAAAGAAGCAGAAAAATGAGGCTGGATGTTCTTGCAGAAGTTTCAGAGCACATGGAATAAATTTTTGATGAAATTGCATAAGGTCATGCAAGCGTTTTGCAGTGGGGGTATGTTGAGCCCTGGAATTGTCTTCTCTTTTTCCAAACTTCACTTCATTTTATCATTCCTTTATCATTTCATAAACCTAAAAATCAATGAGAATGATTAAGATTGCTTAAAGGTTGCATAAAATGATTAACTTATTGTACTTTTGTGATTTTTGTTGTCTTAATGATTCTTGAACAGTTTAGCTACAGAATACAGTCATTCTGTAGCCAGTCAAGCATTGTGTAGTTGTTTTGGTGTTTAAGTATGTTACAGGCGTCATCTGAAGAAAATGCACACATGGGTGGATTCCAAATCTTCCCTATATCATTCCTTCCCATCCACAAGGACTGAATCGATAGCTGGAGGTGTCTAAGCACGTGGTCAAAGCAAAGATCAAAGAAGCTATTTTCTATAGGAATTAGTACTCCTGATTTTCTTTACAGAAAATCATGAGTCCCAAAAGTGTTTCAATTTGATTTTAACTTCAAAACTACACCTCTACCTATTTTTGTTCAATGTTAGTTATGAATTTTCATATAAATTAAGCTCTGTAATAATGAGAAGGACAATTGATACATATTTTATCCTTACGGTGATACTCTATTTTCAAGTATTGTGTTAATAAAAAGGAGTTTTAGCCTTGATGCTATTCTAAATACAATATTGAGGAGTTAAAGGATTAATGTCGAATTGATAGCAGAGGGCCCCTGCTATTTGAGGACGTTTTACATGTTTTCTAGATAAGTCATTTTCAATTCTGTTTTTTCATATTTCCTTAGACTTCTTTCTGAAATCATAGCTTTTAGCATTGTGTTTCATGTCATTTTCTTAGATAAAGGATCCTCATGATATTGCAGTTAATATTTTTCTCAAGCTCTTCCAACAAACCTCTATCAAATGAATGAGATTTCACTGTAATGTTCTAAGTTACTATTTATTTCAGCAGTTCCTTTTATGTTTTAGGAGATCCTCATTGCATTAGAATTAATCTTTTTCATAAGCTCTTCCAACGAATCTCTAAATAAATTAATCATATTAAGTTGTAATGCTTTGAGTTACTTTTCATTTCATGAATGTTCATTTAGAAGCTGTAATATCCATGGATTAGGACTCTATGCTTTCATCATTTTCTAGTTAGGAACAGAACTTGCAAATAAACTCTGTTTTAATTCATTTATTAACATTTCCTTTTCTCCCTATTGACATATATTTAACTTCATCTTTTTAGCATAGAGTAGCATACTAAGAATCAAACATAAAAACCCCAAAACATCAATAAAACACTAAAAACAACGAAGTAAGAAAAAGGGATACTTTGGCAAATATAGTGCATTACACTTCATCAGTTTACTAGCCCCAGTCAATAATTTATGCTATCAATTTAGGACACTGAATTGAATAAACACCTACTGTTGATGTAGACACTTTTGGATCTCTAAGATCAATTGTTTCTGGTTGTTTTTGATTCTCCTCTGTGGAGACTGATAAGTCAGTCTTCTGTTTCTTTTGCTGAATTATAAATTCTCTGATGAGATCCATAGGAGTTGATGTTTCTTCCCTTTCATTTTTCTGTTATTTTCCTTGAGAAACTGGTGTCTGCAACGTGGAGGTAGACAAGATCTGTTCTTCTACTTCCTGAAGTGTATTTTCGGTCCACTGCTTCTGATTCATGAATTTCTCGATTTTTGGCCTTGGTGTATGATTATAAGGAGTTGTTTTCAATTCAAATCTTAGATTTGAAATGATGCCAAAGGGTTCATAAGACCAGGTGAAGCTAGGCTGGCAATTCATATTCTTTAAAATGGTATCTACCTCAACACCAACTAATCTTGTGTTGCAGATGAATCAACAATTTTGGATTTAATCTTGAATTGTGACTTTATTTTACCTGATACAAACTGAAGGTCATCCATGTTGATCATCTACCTATTATATTCCAAAGAGAAAGTTCTCATTAGAACACATTTTGACAGCTTGTAGGGTGCTAACTCACAACCATATACCCTAATTTCAGTATAATTCTGGTATAAATACCAGTTTCCAGTCTTAATTTAGTCACTTAAGTGCAAGATTATTTTGATATATTCACCAATTCTAGGGTTAGTCTGGCTACGGAGAAGTTGTGCTATTGTAATAATAAATATGTCAATGAAATCTGAGAAGGTAGATTTGGCTGAAATAAATCTTACCATCTCTGTCCAATGGATTACTGATTGGTTGACCCCCTGTTTATCCTTTTTTTTTAGTGTGATTGGTAGTGAGTGTCCTTGTTGAAAGAAAAACACGTATATAAGTAGAGAGGTGTACTTAAAAATCCCTTGTGCTGTCAAATTCATAAGCTACTCATGCATATTATCAGCCAAAAATTGACTGTAATTATATATGAAGGCAGGTTGCTGATCTTCTGAGAAAATAGAAAATAATCCAAGGATGGATTCATCTACTGTTTTATCATCTGGATATCCTATTAGAAAAGACAATAGCATATGACATGTCTAGTGGCTTCAGGGAACAATGAGGATGGATAGGGTGGATTTCTTTTTGGTAATTTAGCATCTTCTGGTAAAAATGTCTCAAAGATTTGAGCTCTTTGGGGAAAAGGTCAGCTTATGGTATAGCTCTTGTTAGTGACCTATAAATATAGGATTCATAATTTTTACTTTACTAATGGTAATCTTGTAAATATGTACATACTTTGCCTTCTGCAAGTTGTATTCCCATATTTTGTAAAAAATAAAAAAATAAAAAAATCAAAAAGAGGGTAAAAAGTCCTAAAAGAACAATCAAAGGACTTAGAAAAAATAATAGACCCCAAAAGAAAAAGATGAATAATACATGAAAGTGTGCAAGTCTAAATGCCACTACTTTTACCTTTTGCAGTTGATTATGGCAAAGTGTCAATAAATGCCATAATCCATGATGAGTTAAACAATTTAATCTTGACTTGTCATGTTTCAATTTCACTTGTTGTAGATAGAGAATAAAGAATTGTCATACAGTTTAATCATGAAAATTCAGTAGTTAGGTAGAGAATAAGTGAATCCAGAAGTTTAATCTAGATTCCTGGATGAAATAAATGTAGAATTAGATAGTTTTATTGCTTTCATAAAGAATAAATGTTGTAAAGGTTGCTAGCTCAAATGCACCTAATCAAAATGGAAGAAAAAATGTTAGCAGGTAAAATTGGATAGGTAGAAGAAGGTGAGAAACATCATTGTAAATATTATTCACCAGTGCTGCAAATAAATAACTTCCCTTACCCATAGCTATTTATCATTCTAAACTATTAGTCAGAAAGGCTGAAGGCATTTTCTTCACTTCTGTTGGGACCAGACCAAAGGCTCTATGGCTGATTAGTTGAAAATGTTAAATGTCTGTATTAATCCCACAGATCACATTATTTTCCATTCATGCATTCATTTACCAGGAAAAATCATAATTAAAAACCTCATTTTCCACTTAATGATGCTCTAATCCCCATTTGATTAACTTCCTACATCTTATGAAGTATAAAACCCTCAAATTGACATTTTATCCTAAGTAGAAGTGATGAAATTATCATAAATGAAAGTTTTTCTTTGATCTTCACTTTTATTGGTTAATGGTATGTTTTGAGTATTCACTTTTCCCTTTTCATATTAACACCTAACATATTTTATTAACTCCTTATTAATTATCCTAGTCCTATTAATATAGTTCCCTTTTTATTTAACATCCCAAAAACCTATTTAATAAATGCTTTTGTGTCAAAGATCTTAAGCACATGTTGAAAAACATCTTGAAGTTACCCCTTTGATACAAAACTACCCATAAAAATATTTCCCCTCTCCCCTATAGTTTTAGACCTTTGACAAATCTGAAACTATATAATAAAAATACACAAAAAGGCATTAAACATGTTTCATATATGTTTAAAACAAAAACAAAAATTTCTCGAAGTTTAATTTAAACCAAAATTCGCAAAACACATCCCCCTGTTTAATACACCCCCTTCCCTAATTACCCTTAACCCCAAGGTTAAAACCTTAACCTTTTTTACTTTCCCGATAAATATTCCTTTACCACAGTTAAAACCTTGGTTTAAACCTTGTTAAAACCTCTCCTCACCATCGGGTTTAACCTCAACCATCCGATCGTCCTGATCAAAATAAATGGTTAATATCGAACCCAAGTCCCACCCCCTCGCATTCAATCCTGACCCTCCAATCATCCTAATTCCTTTCATTCGACGGTCAGAAACAAATCCGATAAATCCTTCCCTGCCCCCACCATTTCCTATCGGATCAAATTTAAACCGTCGATCTCCACTGACCGAATCAACGACACAAATCATAGTACTTGGTCCCACCTTATTTCCCTGCATCTTCCCGAGATATCTTAACCATTCGCTCCACTCCACCACATCCGACGGTGCACATCCCATATCCCATTTTTAAAGTGATCGGCCAAAGTTCCCAAAAAATTTTGCAAAAAAAGTTGTTTTGAAAAACCGCTGCCCACTACGTGTCCGAATTATATTGGATCACATTGCTAAATCTAAAAACTAGATACTGCTTGAAAGTAATGCGAAAACCATCACTGGTTTTGCTTTCAAACAAAAAAACTGCTCCCGCCATGTCAACTTGGCCTGCAATTAATACTCTCCATGATCCATAAAACTAAAGTTTTAATCTTAGTTTTTATCATTTTTCATATCGGTGCACCCTATCCCTCTGAGAAACAATCGCAAACACCATTGCTGAGCTAATTCCAAAATAATTTTCCATCCTAAAACCATTTCCACTCTGAACAGTGACTACTAACGACTCCCAGTGCAATATATCAAACCAATGCAACTAGTTTGAAGACTAGGTACCACCTGCAATCCCATTCGACTGCAAAAATACCTGTTCAAAGGTATTTATCAGTAATCCGATACTACAAATTTTGAAATTTTAAACAAAATCAAATTAATTTTGAAATTAAAAGCCAAAAAGTACTCATCTGAGAGTACTTAAACCTTGAAGAAACAGGGGAAACCCTATCAAAATTTTTCCAAAATTTGCCGCTTCCTTATTAAGAGTTTTAACTATCCGAAAGATATTTCTGCGGTTAGAATACCTTTGAAT
The DNA here is from genome assembly GCA_034641835.2 of Pinus albicaulis. Classification (NCBI taxonomy): domain Eukaryota; kingdom Viridiplantae; phylum Streptophyta; class Pinopsida; order Pinales; family Pinaceae; genus Pinus; species Pinus albicaulis. The sequence continues at coordinate 1,565,605,108 of CM076570.1, read as the reverse complement.
TGCTAAAGAAACCTTCAAAAATCCCTTTCCCACCTTCTGCACCCTACCAATCTACTTTGTCCTCGTAAACCCAGACCCAGAGTTTAATTTTCTCCAAGATCATCTTAATTGACCTTCTGCTTCCATAAAAAGCTGAAAAAACAGTTTAATATTGTTCAGTTTCTTCAAAAAATGGCTAAAAAGCAGGTAATCCCTAAAATTGGAGGTCCTAAACCTCAGAAGCCTGCCTCTAGCAAGCTTCCAAATCCCAAACCTCCCAGAATAGATAAACCTACTCCTGTTTTAACTGTTGATTCTACTGAAGTAATCAACCCTTTACAGCATCCTGTCACTACTGAAGAAAGCAATCCTTTGATTGACTTAGATTACAGAATTGTTGATGCAACTCTTGAATTTGATCTTCTGGAAGTGCATAACTGGTGTCAGGAGAAATTTGAAAAGAAAGTGGCCAATGACATACCTATATGGGATTCCAATTTGCCCAAGTATGTGGTTCCCATCACCCATCCTACTCAGGATTTCATTAGGTTGTGTCAGATGCATTATATTCTTGATCAAAGGTGCATGGTAAAAAAAGATAGTGTCGTCCTATTTTACATAACTTCTAAATCAATCAATGACATGCTCTAGCTAAGCCATGATCCACGACCAGTGTCATTGTCAATTGAAGACTTGACCCAGATGTATTTAGACCTAGATTTCTCTAGGAAGTTTGAAATCATTCAAAACTTCATGCCCAATCATGTCAACCTTCCCAAGGTGAATCCTCCTTATGATACCTTTGATTTTCCTGAAGGTTCCAGATAGGTCATTTCCATGCTGTCATTTATTTTAGGCTATGTTAATGATAAATTCACAGATGCCTCCATCTTAGGCTTCCTCTCCACTTTGTCTCCTGGACAGCAGCCAGAGTTGGTCTTTGACTTTGCCAAATTTATTGCTGACAATATCCATTATCAGCTAGTAAAATTACCTGATGAAGGAGTGTTTAGATATACCTCATATCTGTTACATCTTTTCCTTTTATCTCAAGCAGATAATTTCCCCTTTGCATTACAGAAGATGGATATGGAGGGAAAACCACTTTTAGTAATATTTTGGACCTCCCTTCTTAGAAAGAATAGCAGTGAATACAATTACAGTGATTTCGATGATTTATTTATCAGACCTACTATTAATTTTTTGGATAAAGCAGAATCCCCAAGAATAAATGAAGATATCAAAAGGATTTTACAATTGTATGAAAACTGTAAAGTGGGTGATTGGTATTTGTAAAAAAGTCACACTGAGATTAGAATATACGGTGCAATCTTAGCCCCATACAAATTTCCAAAGTTTCTAACCATCAGGATCTTTGCTCTGGAATACATAAGGTAGATTTTGAATGCGGATGCAGTAAATTTTATAGCATCCAAAAAGAAGGCACAATTCAAATTGAAAATTCAAATTGGATCTTTCATAGTTAACAGCAGAGATGCCTTGAAGGAACTATCCAGCAAACTATCAACATTCAAGTTTCAGGAAAGCTTTTACTGGAACTATGATCCTCAGGGTATTCTGAGCAATCTCAGGATCAAATGCAAATTCCCCCCATTCCTCCATGAATCTAAGCCACTAATTGAAAAGTATGGCAATGAGTTGGAATGGGTTGCCAATACTTTAATTGATGATGATCAGGAAATACAGACAGATAATTTAGACAGTACACAGGTGGTTACAATTAATCAACCAACAGAGGTATCCAACAAAAGACCGAGGAAAGAAGAAGGATATTTGGCTGAGACAATCATTGAAAAAAAAATTAAAACAATCTACAACAAAAAGGCAAAAATGACTACTCTAGAAAAAGAAGGAGTCAGAGATGTGGATGATACTAATGAGCAGCAAACAGATGACGAAGCCACCATGATTGTGAATGAGACTCTCAGAGAAATTCAAAATGAACATGTACAAGCACAGGGTAAAGGCAAAGAGATGGTTGAAATGGAAATGGATACAAAAGCTCCCTCTTCTTCTAAAACAACTGAAGAAACTGATTCTGATATTCAGAAGAGGTTCAAGCTAATCAGGGAGAAGAATGAAGAAATAAAAAATGAAGTTTATTCTAAAATTCTGAAAGAAAAACTAGGAGATAAGGATAGACTCGTAACAACATTTGATTACTCAACCAATAAAATAATCATGTCCTTTCTTCAACTAGTGGTAGCACATCCAAAATCAGCCTCAGACTCCAAAAAGACACAATTTGCAGTAAATGCTGATACTATTCACGAGCTAGATCAGATAGAATTCCACAAGAGTGCATCATAAATGTTATATTCAAAGGTAGTAAGCAAAACAATGAGTGCTACCATGCTCCAAAAGATTGTATCCAACTGCAAACTCAAATGAAATTGGATAAGGCATCATTACATGCCAAGGATTTGAGGATAAAATCCTTAGAAGATTTAGTAATTGAAACAGGAGCAGATCCTTCTAACACTGAAGTTGCTAGAAAATTGATAAGGCAAAAGAATGATGATATTGCAGCCTTAAGAAAGCAGCTTAAATTGCCACAGAGTGAGCACCCTCAGGCAAAAGAAGTCCTTCAGGAAAAGACAGAGAAAGAGGAAACTATGCAACTTGTTTTGAAAATGACAGCCTAGATAAAAGAAATGGAAAATCAAATAGAATCTTTAATGCAAGAAAATGAAAGTTTGAATAAATCTCAGCAAGTTTCCATTCCTGCAGTTATTCCAATTGTAAGTATAGCTGTTCCCTCGACATTGGTAGAACATTTGGCACCAAAAGGAGTGTTGGCAACAACAGTGTCAATTACTTCTAAAGACATCTCTGCCACTTCTTCATCAACATCACAGGTAAATCCAACAGGGGAAACAACTACTATAGTAAAGGCTATGGAAGACATGTCTTTGAAAGATAAAGAAATAATCAGTTTAAAAGGCACCATCAGAAATCTAAAAACATTTAACAGAGATGCATTAATCACTTCCAAAGGACATGAGCAAAGGGCCAACAGATTGCACGAACGAGTTAAGATTCTTCAACAACAGGTTAATCTCACTTAGTAGGTATCTTATATAAAAAATGATCTTTGGAACAACATCATCCAGGGCATACATTTACAATGGCCCTCAATTCAAATTATTTATGAGAAAAAAGAGTTGCTCAAAGCAGCCCAAATAGAAATACAAAGGACAAAAGAAGAACTAGCTGATAAGCCCGCTCAAGCCATGAAGCTTATCACATTTCTGAATAGAAAACACAGAGAAGAGCTTGAGGAGCTAAAAATTTAGGATAGAACTAAAATTATATTACAAATTAAGAAAGTCCTGAATAAATGAAATATGATGAATAATTCCAAGTACAAGTGCAAAGATATGAACTTGGAAATCACAAGATTTTGGGCCAAATACACAGTATTATCAGAAGCAGGCTTACCAAATATTCATGCATTGAATGAAAAATTGATGCCACAAAAAGATTATGATAACAAAATCAGGGCATATGCCAAAGAGCAGGTCAACAAACCTTTACCTCAAGAGTCTCCTACTGGTAAAGTCATTTTGGAATATTTTGAAAACTTGTTCTTTTTGCAAAATGAAATCAAACATATTTTCATAGTAAAGCCCAATTTTGCAAAGTATACAGAGGCAAATGAAAGTTACAGGAAGCTAAGAGCATGAGAATTCTCAGTATAGAGAAATGGCAGGAATTCACTTATTTACTATGAAATTTCGCAGTCAAAGTATATCAAGATGAAAAATCAGTGATTAAAGAGTATCAGCGGTCAAAGTGTATCAGTAAAAGCAAGATGTTACTGCTGGTTATTTTTAATTTATAGCAGTAAACAGTGAAATAAAGAAGAGTAAAAGAGTATCAGATCAGAATGTGAAAGAGGAGGAGTACAATACAAGTCATCTTCCACAAGATAATGTCCCAAGTGCCAGCAATACTTCTAGCTAAACAGAAAATCAGTTTGAGTAGATAAACTGTTCTATTTTTCTTGTAAAATAGGACAGCTTTCCATCTGTTTTGTAGTTGTCCCTCTTCTTATGTAATAATTCCTATTTTTTCTTGAGATATTCTCCCAAACTTTTGAGATATTTTGTAAGAAATTTATTTGTATAAATACTTCATCTTTCGAAGTATTTTGGGTGGAATAAAATTATCAAGACTACTATAGACTTTTTTTGTTGAAACATTGGGATTTTATGTGAGTTAAGTTGAAGCAACAGGCTGGAAACTGAAGCAAATAGACATCATAACTAATGATCCTCGTGTTGATCATATGAGTATTGTATCTTCTAGTTTTCATTGTTTATTTCTTCAAGTTTCATTCATACATCTTGTGTTATTTTCCATCTTAAATGAATAACTAGGAAAGGTATTACAGAATCAGTGTAAAAATCTCTCTGTTTTTACTAGTTTTCATGTTTATGTTTTCTGCTGATTTCCAGAATTTATAATTCTTAATTTTTCTTTAGTCTCGTTTGACCTCAATTTCCCTCTTCCTTTTCTGTGATCTAAGGATTCTTAACTGCTCTTAGTCCAGATCGTACCACTTCATCAAAATAGCCTTTTAAAACCCTCTAAAGATCATCTATCTTGCCCTTAGTATATTTGTTCTTTTGACCTTAGTTTTCTAGTCTTGTTTGCTATAAATTTGACTCCATTTCCCAATGGTTTCTCTTGTAGTCCTTTATTCCTACCAACATTAAAAAAATCAAACCAAATTGTCCACTCATAGCTAGCCTAAAATCCATTACAAAACAAAGCTAAATTTTAAGGAGAGATCCCTCTCCAGAACTCAGGAAGGCTAGATCCTGAATTCTAAAAGAGGTTCTTGGTTACCCCTGGTTTTCTTTAACTATAAACCAAAATCCCATGACATAAGAATTACTAGGGTGATAACAGCTCCATAAGTGCTGCTTGAAAAAATAGGCTTAGGGAATAATTTTGGGGAATAAGAAGCATATTGTTGATGGTTTATGCAGTGACAGATATCATAATGTCACCATTCTGAGCCACCACTGCCCTTTTAATAGGGTCATATCTTGTTTGAAAATAGATAACCAGGTCTGGGAAGTCATAAGTCTAAGGAAAAAAGAAAAGGGGCAGAAGGGATTCCCACAATTTAATCTCATCTTGCTGATCAATATATTTTTGCTTCAACCACAGGTGCAATTCATAGAACTTGAATTTTCACTATGTGTCAGCAATTTTGTAATATTCATTGGCAAGGGGAATGTGGTTGAGATCGATTGGGGCAACAGTGGAAGGGTTTTTATCGGAAAATGGTTTCTTGCTCTTTCCTTTTGGGGCAATGTTCATAGAGGAAAGAATAAGAAATGGGAAAAGGAAAACATAGAGAAAAGAATGGTGATCCTATATGGAAGTGGTAATAAACGGATAAGAACAATGCACAATGATCTATGTATAGATTCAATACAACATTAAAGATGATTATAGTAAGAGTGATAAGTTGGCGAGCTTTTCTTTATTTATACAACTGAGAAAGGGATATGGTAACCATTTGATAGTGTGACCATAGAAGTTGAATACTAATGATATAAGCACGTGATGGAAAACTACTAATCAATGGGTGGGGAGCAGAATCATAAAAGGCCAATGGGTCATAACTGTAAGGAGCACAGTGACAACAAATAGGTGAGGTGGCGAAATTTCATTTGATTTCAGGAAATGGTTAAGGCGCCGGGTCATCCAACCGTTGACGAGAGAAAAAACCACAAATGAGGGAGAAGGCAGATTTCAGAGGGATTAGGCAGAAGTTTGTGGTTTTAAGCACCGGGGGGTGTGTAGCGACACAAATTAATGTGGGGATGAAATTTAAGGAGGGCCCGCCATCCATGAAACTACTTTTCGGAACCCCCCCTACGCCATTGATCTGGGCGGGGAATAGATCTGTCGTACAAAAGTGCCCGAGAGATAATCCAAAACGACAGATGCTTTTGTGCTTTAGCAACCTTATTATAAAAATATGTGTCAATTATTACAAATAAATATTAATTCTTAAAAGACAAGTAATAAAAAAATTAATGATAATTAAAACTGATGGAACATTTAAACAATCGACCTTTGCAAAATTTTATTTTTAAAGCTAAGAAAATTTATTTTTTATTGTGTTTCGTAAATTTTTTTATTTTTCCTTCATTTTTTAAGGCAATTTATTCTTACCATTTTCTTGATATGAGTAATCAATTTATACATGTTCTAACATATTTTGATTTTTTTTTCTCTATTCATATCCAAACTTAACATTTTTATTTTTATTTTTCTAATGTTCTAACTTATCAAAACCGAATAATGTTACAACATCGGCTCCAACTGGGGACTGCTTCCTCTTGTAGGATGCAGAGAAGAAGCAGATCCAAGTCCCTTCTCCTTGGGCTAATCGAGTCTTTGCTATGAGAATAAATAGAAATAAAAAAATTAAAGAAACTGGTAATGTACAATGATGATTTTGAATCTTCTTCTGCATCCTCAGTACTGGATATAATGCTTCAGAAATCTTCCATTGATAGGCAATGAAGAAAACCGTCCTTCCAAATTCTATAAGATTAAGGTATTGCTACCCTTTACTTTAGTAATGCTAAAAGTTCCAAACGAGAGGTTATCAAATTTCCCATGTTTTCCTCTATCCTCCCTCCTAGTATCCAATCTCAATACTACATCTCCTTCCCTAGAATATGTTTCCCTTGCCTTCCTATCAAAATGACTTTTCATCTTACTCTCATATTTCCTTAGCTTATATTTAATCTCATCCATGTTTTCATTTAATTTGGCAATTTTATTTATCCTTCTAGATAAATCATCAGGTTCTTCATTAAATTCTTGTAAAAAATTTATAACAAGAAAAGTTAAATTGGTAGGAAAGATGGCCTCTTTACAATAAACCAGCTGAAATTGAGATTTACCTATTGACCTTTTGGGAGATATTATGTTAGCCAAAACTGCATAAATAAAGTGACTGTCACAATTCTTCTTAATTCTTTTTAATTACCTTGACCAGGATCTTGTTTGATGACTCTGCAAGACCATTTCCCTGTGGATAGTAAGGAGTAGAATGATGTAGTAAAATTTGATACTTCTGAAAGAAATCAATCATTTTTACACTACTAAATGGTGTTGCATTATCAGTTACTATCTGTTGAGGACATCCAAATCTGGACATAATGTTTTCTTCAATGAATTTAATCACTATTGTAATTGTAGCATTTCTAACTGAAATGGCCTCCACCCATTTGGTGAAGTAGTCTGTGTCATTTAAAATCCATTTGTGTTGATTACTTGATGTTGGGTGAATCTATCCTATACAATATAATCCCCATTATAAGAAGGGTGTTTAAACTAACAATAGAATTATTGAACAATGGTTGTCATTGATGTCAACCCAAGCAGCACTAGGGGCTACCTTGATCTTGCATGGGAATTTTGACATGAAAAAATACTTTATTCCGAGTCAAGGATATTTGGGATGGTTTCTAGTTGTCAAGATTTTTCTGTTGATATGTCACAACACATAATTCTTCACGGTTTGAGAGATATTCATGTTTGAAGTTAGTAACCCTAGTTAGTGGGATAAAACCCCATGGGGTTGTAGCATGACACTAATCATTGGTTGTGGTCATTTAATAGTCAATAATTAATAATTTTTTAAGCTCCTAAAATCCCTCCAACATTCACATGTTTAATACCCTCTCAATCTAAGAATTTATATAAATTGTTACCCTCATATCCTCCTCATGTAAGGATTTCGCTACTAAAAAACAGGTCATCGTCGCATGTTTGTTATAAATTTTTTTATGCGAAGCTTTAGATGCTCAAAAAAAAACATCACATGCTGGAAATCTTGACGATGCTCATTTCCCAATTTTAGATCTTGGTTCACTATATTTTTGGAGATATGATCTATGGAAGTTATGGTTTTTGTAGGATTCCGAATTTCATCTCAAAGTGGTAACCCTGGGAAAATCGTTGTAACTCTCTCTCTCTGAGAAGCCGATTGGAATTTTATAAAAGTGGTGGATATTTCATATAATATAGTTTTCTGTGTCTCAATTTTGGAGCCGAAGGAGGAAACTTTGGCATGTGGCATGCCGTACATGTTCGCTCTACTGAACTAGTCCATACTTAGGTCAGTGTGAAAGATTGGGCATAACGTTTCCTTGAAGAATCCAAATTGGGTCAGACTTATGGCATTGGAAAGAAGACCCAGAGGGCTACTACAAGATTGAATATGATATATTGGGGATCTAAAATCACAGAGATACATCAGATTCAACATCGAGCTCCTAGAAGGAAAGAAAAAGCTAGATCATGTATTGTCAAGGGCTACAAAGGACCAGACTTTCTAGGGAAGCAAAGAAAAGCAAGGTGAGGCAAAATGATGTAGCAAAGGTAAGATCCAGGTAAGTATCTTCTGTATATGCATGTTCATCTCTTAATTGCATTAGGTTATTTTTATTCTAATTTGTTGCTTTTGTTTAACACTGGCATATGCTCTATAGGATGAGGTAAGTTTTTCTATTATCATGTCATGGGTATTTCCTTGAATACTTTTTGTAGGTAATATATATTCATCAAGATAATGTTTAACTTCAACAAGAAAATTTCAACACCCACACCTAGTGCATTAAGAACCTACACAAGGGTGGGGCCCATAGGGCTAAATTTGGTGCATGTCTATTTTAGTTATCCCTTAATTAAGATGGACAATAAAATGTAATCTAGTCTAAAAATAACTTGTAATAGCTAACTAAGAGTGATAAAATCAGTTAGCTCATGAATTTCGAGTTAGAGTTAGTTGGTGAGGCATGCAGAGTAATTCTAGTTGTAACAGAGTTCAAAGTGCACTGGTGCATTAGTTAATAAAGGTTGTAATCAGTTTAACTCAGTTAAGTGAGTTAAAATCAGTTTTGCTAGTTGTAACTGCTTGATACAATAGTGAGAGATCAAGTGAATTAAATATTAATTGATTCATAATCAGTGATATCACATGCAACTGAGGATTTACTATTATTAGTTGCATGCATTTCAGATCGAGTGGAGACCCAGTGGAGATCTAGGTGAAAGGGAAGTTGACTATCAGTTGTAGGATTATTGGGTTGCACCTATGCAACCAAACACCCGTTGGAGTGACCATGATACTTCCACAATCAAGGAAGGCCAAAATTCCTATTCTTTAGGGATTGCGCAAGGCAGGCAGGCTATCTGGAAGCAATAAATTGGCTAAGTATTGGTCAGTTTTATGTGTGACAATGTGAGACAATTAGCTGAGTACAGGAGGCCTCTTGTGAGAAGAGTTGTATGTAATTGTTTCATGATTACATGTTCAATATACAATAGAATATAGTGGGTTTTGAGCAGTAAGCTTTCCCCTAGAAAATATCTGTGTTGTGGCTTGATTGATTCTTCTTTACATCATGTGATTGGTGATTATGTTTTTAATTCCGAAAAATATTTGTAGAAGCGATTCAGTATTTAACTTTAGTACATTGTTAGATCAGATTGAATCCATGATATACATGCTTTTTCTATAATTTCTACATGGTATCAAAGCACATGAAATAACAATTTTGAAAAAGGAGATGAGTTTGTGATTGGATAGAATTCAAATTTGTAGAAAGACTTTCTTGGTGCTACAGCTGATTCAGGATCGAAATGGCTTTCAATGGGTTGAGGTTGGAGTATGCACTGGAGGGAAACTCAAACTATATTTCTTGGAAGGACAGGATGGAGGCAGTACTCAAAGATAATGGCTTGAAGGAATTCATTGACAATGATGTTCCTAAACCCACTGTGACAGATGCTACAAATCTTGATGCATGGAAAAAGAAAGTGAAAAATGCGAGGAGGATCCTATTGGAGGGGGTACGAGACCATATTGTCTCAAGCCTCCATGGGAAAGCCGCACCATATGCAATGTGGAAGGCTTTTATGGATCTATTCCAGAGTAGCAACGACCATAGGAAATTGGTGCTCAAAGTTAAGCTCGGGAAGATCAAGATGGAGAAGGTTGACTCCATGCCAGAATATCTAACAAAGTTTCTCCAATGTCGGGATGAACTGGGGAGCATTAGTATAACTGACGTTGATGATGATATTGTGAGATTGGCTCTCCTAGGACTTCCCAAGAGTTGGCACAGTTATCAAGACTCTGTCAATAGAAGGGAAAAGCAGTCAGATTAGGAACGACTGTGGTCGGATTTGGTGCTCGAGGAGTTCAGACGGAACACCAGAGATGGATCTTCATGTAAGAATTAAGATGAAGAAGATTTTTCTTTGGCTTCCAAAGAAGAGAAGGGGAAGGGGAAGAAATTCCATTCCAAATCTGAGTCCAAAAATGGCAAGAAGCAGGATATGTCCAGGGTGAAGCGTTTCCACTATCACGAGCATGGATATTATGCTACTAAATGTTCACAAAAGAAGAAGAACAAGAAGGCTGGAGGATCTATAGTTGGTGAGGCTTTGGCCTTGTAATTTGAGCTTGAATTCTCATTGATCACATTCATGGTGTCAAGTGCAGTGGGATCTGTGTGGTATTTGGACAGTGAGGCTTCATTTCACATGACAATAGACAAGGAAATTTCCAGTAGCTTGGAGGAGAACGATCTCCATATGCATATTGAAATGGGTGATTTTGGGTGGTACAGTGCTACTAGGAGTAGTACCATTACCCTCTAGAGACAGTTAGGTAAACCATTTCAATTAAAATATGTAATGAATGTACCAGGTTTGACGAAAAATTTAGTCTCAGTCGCAATGTTGGATGATAGAGGCTATGATGTTTTTTTTAGTGAGGGAAAAGCTTTCCTATGACACAAAACAACAAGACAATCCAAGAGGTTAGGGATTCGAGTTAAGAATATCTACAGGCTGGAGGTAGATGGCCACGCAACAATGATGGGCAACGCCGACAAAGTGGTGAGCTAGGATAAGGGTGAATTATGGCACAGGAGATTGGGCCATCTTCACCATGAAGCCATGAAAGTCATGCAGGAGATTTATACTGGTCTTCCTAGGGGTACACTTGCACCGTCAGACACATGCAAGGGATTTAATATGGAAAAATATGTAAAGGCCACCTTTCATGAGAAGGAGAACTGAGCTTTGGGGATCCTTGAGAGAGTTCAAATAGATGGGTGTGGAGCATTCTTTGTTGCTTCGAAAACAAAACATAAGTACTATGTGATATTTGTTGATGAATTTTCTCATAAGTGATGGATCTTCCTCGTGCAGAAGAAATATCAGACATTCTCTAAGTTTCTTGAGTTTAAGGCACTGATGGAGAAAGATCCTGGGAAGCAAGTGAAGGCACTTAAGAGCGATAATGGTGGAGAATACATCTATAACAAATAAAATAACTTCTGCAGCAAAGAAGGAATTCGAAGAGAACTGATACTGCCTCATAACCCAACACAGAATGGGGTCATGGAGATAAAGAACAAAACGATCCTGGGTGCAGCAAGAGCTATGTTTCATGATCAAGGCCTACCGATGCATCTGTGGGTGGAGGCATTCAACACTGTGGTATTTCTGTAGAATCATTGTCCTCCTAGGATACTTGGCATGAGTACACCTGAAGAGACTTTCACTGGTAAGAAAATCGATGTTTCACACTTTAAGATTTTTGGCTCATTTGTTTATGTGCATGTGACCAAGGACGCCAGGAAGAAGCTGGAACCGACAACTAAGATCGGGATTTTTGTGGGGTAAAATTAAATATCCCATAATTATCGAGCATATTTTCCAAACAATAGAATGACTGTTGTGTGACAAGATATAAAATTTGATGAGGAGAAAGTCATGCACTTTTCCCTTGAGAGGGAGTTGGACTTGCGTGCAAAGGAGGAACTGTTGGTTCCCAAGGATGAGCCTCAAGATGTGGATCAGCCACATGCAGAGGATCATGGGGTGGAGGAAAAAAAATCATGCAGAGCCATCCATCAGAAATGGAAGAAGGTGTACGACAAAAGCTGATAGATTAAGACTTGATGATGCAGAGAATGTACGAGCCCCTACTTCACAGTGCAGACAGAGGAAGTCTCTTGAGAGGTGTTGGGTGACAAAAGGTGCCTTTTAAAACTCCTAATTATCCCACATTAATCATCAATTTGGGAAATTCCTCTTATTTCAAGAGTGTACACAGTATGTGGCTGCTATTAATTCAGAGAGTAATGTTTCCTAAATTGTAGTACAGATCTTGACACAAGAATAAATCGAAGCATATAATAAACTCCAATTGCAATTATTAAAATTAATATCAAAGCTCAATATTCTACTGAAATCAAACCTTACAGCAATTCAAGCAATAACATCATCAGCCGAGAGCACAATAACAATAACTCACCTCTACTTAGCTGATTCAATCTAAACTACAATAAATCTCTATAAAGCATTGAAGATAAGAATGATATCACTTCTGAGAGTCTAATAGCAATAATCAAACTCTTGTAGATGATTAAATCAATACAATGCACTGTCTGGATGATTTGCGCTGTAATGAACAAAACTTAGATCAAATGATAATGATGTAAATCATAACAGAACATATTTTTCGATATAAGAAAGTAATAAACAGCTAATGAAATAAACTCACAGAAATGAGGAATTATCAACCAAACCAAACTATAACAGAATCGGATATATAACACAAGGAAGCAGTTAAATTCACCAGAGGCCGGGCGCTTAGCCGCCAGTGAGCACTGCTAAATTACTTCAGATAATGCGAGAGAACAAAAAATTCAATTATATATTAATCATCGAACTTGAGTAACATTACAATATAATCACGTTCTCCAACGACACAGTCTGTAATTAAACTTACAACTTGAAAAATAACAGAGTTTCCTTTCCTTTCTTCCTACAATCACTTTCTTTTATAATCAGAAAGGGGTAAAAAATAAATAGTAAATGCGATCCCTCAGGATCTCCTGATCCTGAGGGATTCGCAACTGATTTCTAACTTAAGACAACTTTCCTATTCCATGCTGATTCTTTTGATTTGCTCTCAGCCTTGTCCACAATCGACGTGTTCCTTCCTTTTCTTGTTGGATTCTGCTGTCCGAACATCAAGGAACAACAATCGTTCCTTCTGTCACTTTCCTACATAGAAAAAGGTAAGAGTTAGTTAAATCGTAACTGCAAACAATTCCTTCATTTCTTACCATAATTCCTCAATATATTAACGCATTAAGATATGAAAAAGATAAGAATCAAGGAAAACGGTGATGAACTTAGTAGTAAATACATATCCATTTCGTAACTTAACATACTCCCATGCTTACCCTTTTTCATGTCCTCGTGAAAAACAATGATTCTGATGGAGTGAAGTTAACGAGTAAGTTGGATAAGGGGCATCAAAAATTGGTCTGAAACCATGATGTTGAGCTAAGAGTGCAAAATCGGGCCCTTCCTTATCTTCAGAAAATTCATAGATGGCCTTGTAACCTTTAGGAGGATACCAAATGATGGGACTATGAAAATGACATCCTAACCAATAGGGTCCTTCTCTTAAAATGAGGTTGCTATATGTGATAAAATGGGCTGCAGCTACTTTAAAATTTCGGTAATTAAATGGTTCTCTATTCTGCACACTACTACTAGATACCATCCACCTAAGCTTGGATGCAGGCAGAGAGGTTTCTCAAATGGATTAAAAATATGATACTCCATTTTGTAAAATCTCTCTATGAACAGGCCCTGTTAGCCCCCTATGAAATTCTTGACAAGCAAGCTGGAGGCTAGTTTGCTCTGGAGCCTCTAAGGAATGCCTTTCCCCTGAAAATTCATCCTCCTTGGAGTCTCTGTTTGCTATGCCTAACATATGGTTCCTCTGCTGATTCATTTCTCAAAAAGCCCATTATTGCCCTTTATACCCCTGCAAATGCCAACATTCTTGTCACCTCTCCCTTTGGTCAAAGTCCCCTTCCTCACTCAAAATTTCCCTTATTCATGCCCAAAATCCCCTCTAAATCTTGTTTCTGCTCCCAGTTTAGCCCTTTTCCACGCTTCTCCCCCCTATCGTTGCCATTGGCTAACCCTAAAACACTTTGAAGTGGGCCAAGGATCATAAATTACAACAAAAACGGGTTAAAAACCCACTTCCGACCTTATGGCATGGCCCAACCTTTTCATCTGATAGCCCTGCGCCCCTTCCATAGGACCAAGCACCAGAACCAACCGCTTTAACCATCAGGCGCTTATCCTCCCAATGAAATTCATCCGCCCGAAACATTAAAAGAAAAACCTTTTTGAATTATGAAATTTGGGTTTTTAATCCGTTTCTAAGGTTTGCCGCCGATCTGATCCTTCAACGAATATTTTCCATCCGTTAAACATGAAATCAACGGTTGTTATTCACTACGGGGGGTCGTTCCAAAATCTCATGGTCGTACACCTTAGCCCCCCCCTAGTCTATCTCCACCGTCCGATAAAGATCCAATCCAACGGTGTGGCGCGCGGCTTTAAGTGTGGACCCCCCAGCTTGCGCAGTTTCGGAAAACCACCGGGTTCATTCCGCACCGCTCACCAGCAGACGATGGTTTTTCTCGAAGAGCCAGCGATTCCACTCAGGAAAGGATGCGTGGCATCTGTACCATGTCAAAACCACCCCCATTTCGCGCATTAAATTCCGGTACGAGACGCCCAGCGGAATTGTTCAGAACCGTCGGATCTGGAGGGGCTCATCCAATGCTTGTCATTCAACAAAGTTGCATCCCCGATAACTTGTCTCCTCCGTACATCTAACCCATCATCACCTCTCCCCGCTGCACTGACAGTCATCGATTTCTTTCGCGATCTACGGCCCACGTCTGTCCTCCTTCGTTGAATATTCCACCCTCACCCGGTCCCTCCACGTCAGCTCCATGTGTTCCATCCGTACCTTCTCCCATTCTATCGCGTATATTTGATTCTTTTCGTGTTTTTAATGTTTTCTCATTCGTTTTCGTTCTGTGTTCCGTCAATTACCTACCAGAGCAAAATTTCACTATTTCCTCCATAATTTCTTCCGCCTTGTCACCAAATGCACTCGTTACCTCCATCCACCTCATCCGTATGTCACGTCCATGGATTTCTTCACATTTTTCGTGTTCTTGCAGGGATATAAAGAAAGAATGTCAGCCATGATCGCCCAATTTCCCATGCAGCGGCCGAGAGATGCAGGAAAGCTTTGTACCGTGGTACATTTAATGAAAAAGGCCCGGGAAGGTGAAGACAGGTTGTTTGTTCAAAGAACAGGGTTCAGGATCTGTGAAAACCTTCCAGCACCATTGAAGGCCCGAGCTACCCTGTCAGAAGCAAGATGAAAAGGCAGAGTCATTCAGTACAAGCAGAAAGATTAAGGCAAGCTAAAGAAGATCTCGAGCCCTAAGTCAATGTTTTCAGAGACAAAGCAGCAGATTACAGACCCCAAGGAATCGATCAAAGGATCCTGAGCATAGGCAAAAGGTAATATCATGGTTTTTCATCAGCAGAATGTTTTTTATTCATCAAGTACATGGCGCCCAGACAGGTTTTATTATACACCATGTCCCTGAAGAGTTTTCCACCAGACTACAGCTCAAAAACAGTCAAACATTTATGAGACAGACCTTTCAACAATTTATTTTATTTTTTGTTTACGACACCAGGAGTACTTCGACCAAAAATGTCAAGATCATATCCAAAGCAGATCATTCTTTCACAAGGAAGGTGACAGAGATTAAATACATAGCAGGTCAAGCAGAATGGGTTTCGGCCCTGCATTCATTGTTATGTTTAATGATACATTTAATTTTCACCTACTCCTTCAGTCGATCTTAGGTTCACCCTTTGCTATAAAGCACAGAAGGAAACATTGTAATGGTTGTTGATGAGATATCAGAGAAAGGCAAGCATATTCCTCTTGAGACAAGTTCTTTGTGTAATATTGTAAGATAGACTTAGACTAGATGTATTCAGGCTGAATGTTCAAGCTATGGGCTATGATGTACTTGATTGGTGTTGTTTTTAATATGACAAGCATGTTTCTTTGGATCCTGATATAAAGCAGCTGGTGATGTTTTCCTTTCTCTGTATTTGTGATTGACTTTCTTTCGTTTCATCATGTTTCTTCAGGCTCGCATCAGAAGTTTGGCATAAGATTTACCCTTGATAGGTACCTTATGCCGCTGCTCTCCCGGCCTTCTATGTTTTCTGCTTATATGTGTATCTAAATGTTGATTTCAATTGATTTAACCAGTGTAGTGGATGTCATTGCCTGCTCTCTGATGTATGAGTTAATGGAATCAGTATTTAGATTTTCTATTTAGGATTTAGTTGAATGTGTTGAGAACCTGGGAGGTTTAGAACCCTGTCTCTATCTCTTTAAAACCTTGCCACCTTATTAAATCTTTCCAAGATCCCTTGTTTTGCCTCTAATTTTGTCCAAGCAGGCCTGGAGTTAAATGACCTCTGGCCTGATCTATAGACAGAGTTGGTTGGTCCTACTCCTTTCATTTTCAACCCTTAATGTCCCATTCCAAATATCTCCTTCAAGATCCGAATGCTCTAGATGACTAGCCCAATTGAAAGCTTGCACATTGATTACAAGTAAATCCTTTCTTGACTCCATAGCCCAATGGCTTTGATGTTCTTTGAGTTATCTGTCTCTGCCTAAGCTTCCCCTTTGCTCATCCTTGTCTTATAATTGGACCTTCTGCTCCTGATTCCCTCCAACCAAACACAAACAACCAAACAAGCAACCATGAGCCTACAACTAGCCTAAAAACATAATTTAGAGCTTCAAGGACATATACTTTGACTCATATAGAGAGATCCCTCTCTGGACCTAGGAGGGCTAGATCCTAAGGTCTGAAAGTGTTTCTATGTTGTCTCATCTTTTGGTCTCTGTCAACCTGGCCAAAACATGGGAACCCCAACATAATGGCGACTCCGCTGGGGACTTCAGAGTACATTTCACATTAAACATTCGTAAAAACCTCAGAAACTTAGAACTCTGGTTAGGTTGACAGTAAGTCACCCCTTTATTGAATATCCACCATACTCTTAGACAGAGCTTGGAAAGGGCCAGGTAGCCTCCAGATCTCATCCTCTTTTTAGAGGTGACATATCTGGTAAATGCCCTCCCAGTCAGTCTCTGGTTGGAGCTTGTTGTTTTAGAGGAGATTCCTGAAAGGTGATAGTGCCTGAGCACTGTGGTGGACGGTGTACCCCTTAGATACACCCTAAACCCTCCAACTGGCGACTCCATTGTTCCTAAACTGAAAGACTCCACTGGTGATCAGTAGGCCTGCTGATTATCTTGGTTTCACAATAGACTCCACTGGGAGACCAGTCCCTGAAGACAACATTAACCACAGTAGAAGTGAAAAATAGGGTTAAGCTGCTAGGCATATAAACAACATTCTGGCTTTCAGAACCATCCACACAAGAGCTTATCCCAACCCTGACCCACTAGAAATAGTTGAAAATCCAGAGAGTATCCTCAAAGGAGCTCCTACACCTAAAGGACCAACCATTTCCAGCCACATTCTTAGAGCTAATTCTGCACCAGAAAACCTAACAGCTCTAGCACATTTCCTCCCTAACCTAGACATACCTAATAGTCTACCGAGAACTAGGTCATTCAATCATCTAGACCAGCAAGACCTCAAAGTTTACAATACACCATCAAACAGTGGTAAAAACACTAGGGATAGTGAAACCCCTCCTTCCACACCACCTGATTTTCACTTCCTTAAAAACTTGGGGCTCTCCCACCCTAGATCTGCTCAACAGACCTCTGCTGGTCCTAACATCCCTGTCATCCAAATACCAGCTGCTCAAGCCAACCCTATACCTCATCAGAACATTATCATGGCAGCTTGGTATGCACCTCTGCTGTTACCTCAACCTCTGTTACCCTTACCCAATGATTATCAGTCAAAAATCCCACACTTCACTACTAAAGAGTCCATAACAGCTCAACAACATGTAGATAAGATGGAGGATTCTTTTGATTATATGGAAATTGATGATGAAACCATCAAAATGAGGATCTTTGCCCAAAGCTTAGGGGGTGAGGTGAAAAAATGGTTTAAAAATCTACCTCCTGGCAGTATTCAAGATCTCCCTGCATTATACCAGACATTCATAAACAAGTGGGAGGTTAGAGAAAACCCTCGCTAGCTCCTAACAGAATACATGTCCCTTAAGAGGAATGTAGGAGAGAGTGTTAACGATTACACCACTAGATTCAACAGCATTTATAATGCTCTCCCTCCACACATGAAACCTCCACAAGGTATGGCCCTAGCAAAATATCCTGATGGATTTGATGCTGACATGGCCTATGAGCTTAGAGATAAAGAGTATACCACCCTGGAAGACATGCAGAAAGGAGCCATAACCATAGAAGAAAACTTGATGGAAAAAAGGGCAAGATTAAAAGCTGAAAAAAGGGTAACATATAGGGATGACAACATAGCTTCCACATCTGATCCCAAATATGACAGACTGTCAAAAAATGTGGAAGAACTACAACAAATGATAAAAAGGATGGTTGTCCAAAACAACAACCAAAACATAAACCAGAACCAGAACATTAGAAGAAACAATGCTGCTCCCAACAGACAAAGAGAGTCAAATTAGCAAATTATTCCCCCATTTCAAGAAAACTTTTTAGATGAAGACGAGGGAATCATTGAAGATTCTGAAGGGAATACAATAAACATGTTTGAAGTAGAGGACTCAGTCCTTAATTGTGATTCAGAAGAAGATCAGCCCTCACCATCATTTTGGGATGAGGAATGGTTGGAAACTGAGAATTACAGATTAGGATTTGAAGATGCCATGCTACAGGTCAGGGAACAATATGAACTTAGGAGCAAGAAAAGCCAAGATACTTCCAAAATGAAGACTCCTGAGGTAACCATCAAGAAAAGACCTGACAAAACTTATAAAGCAACCTCTGTAAATAACAAAACAACAGCTGAAATTTCTGGTAAGCATAAGGAGAAAGACAACCAAGACACCGAAAAACAAGGCCAGCCAACCAGCAGTACTAGCACTTCAGTTAGTACTCCTGATACAACTGTTTCAAACCGTGTACATAGTGAGAAAACACCAATTGACTCAGCTACTAAGGCAGCAACAAATAAAACAGAGTCAAGTGTTTCCAAGACACAGTCCACTTTCAATTTAGAGAGTGAGATTGCAAAAATCAAAATCTCTATACCATTATCTGAGCTGGCCACTCAAGATGTATATAAAGGCCAAATTTTGAAGGCGTTGAATCTGGGAGAAATAAATGATTCTGTAAATCTGAATGATGATCAACCAACCCTACTTTTTGGTCCCAAAATTGAAGGAAAGTTCCAGGAAGGGGTAGTTCCACCTTTTTATATCAATCTCAACATTCATGACAAAATACTCCATAATGCCATGCATGATTCTGGAGCATCACACAATTTAATGCCTAAGGTAGTGATGGAGAGGCTAGGCTTAGAAATTACCAAACCTTACAAAGACTTATACTCATTTGACTCTAGTAGAGTAAAATTCCTAGGCCTAATCAAAGACTTGTGTGTGAGTTTAACCCAGATTCCTTCCAAATGTATGGTCATGGATGTTGTGGTGGCAGATGTGCCACCAAAGTATGGCATGCTATTGTCAAGATCATGGGGGGCCAAACTACAAGGAACAATGCAGATGAATGGCTCATATGCCACTATCCCTATATTTTTCCAACTTAGAAGACTGTATAGGGAATCTCAAATGAAATTTTTAGTCAGTAGCCCCGAGAAGCCTGAAAATTCACCATTGTATTCTGTGCACACAGACTTGGATTCTTTCATCCTTTACAATGAGCAATCCTCAGAAGAACCAGTCTCAGAAAACAGTAACCTAGAGCCCATGGACTTCAACATAATGGATATTCTAGAAGAATACGATGAAGGAGACCATGGGCAAAATGCAGAAAACGTAACTCTGAATGAAGCAGAAACAGAGCAAAAACAGCAAGCTAGCCACCTCCCTGATCTCCATGCCCATAATGAACCACAAAATGACCCCTCTCCTAGCACAAACCTCACAACTCTACATAATGGCGAATCCAGCTGTAGGGGAGGGGATGAAGACGAAGTGAACAACGAACCCCTATGGGAAATGAACTTCGATGGGTCCTGTACTAGGCAAAGTGCTGGAGCAGGAGTGTGGCTACATAACACAAGAGATGATCATGCAGAGAGCCATGCTGTGAATCTGCATTTCAAATGCATGAATAACATTGTAGAATATGAGGCTCTCATCTTGGGCTTAAATCTGTTGAAAAAATTAGGATCCCGTAGGGTAGCTGTGAAAGGAGACTCAGATTTAGTGATCAAATAGGTTAATGGTGAGTATTCAGCAAAACACCCCAGGCTTAGGGCATACAGGAATGACACTCTAGATTTGCTGAAAACGTTAGTTGAATATGAATTAGTGTTTGTTCCCAGGGGTCAAAATGCAATTACAAATGGATTAGCTTATCTAGCTAGCTCATATCCTAAGGCCCCAGCTGACCAACAGATTATCATTCAGACCAAATTCAGGCCTGCAGTGCCAGACAATGAAAAATATTGGCAAGTCTTTGAAGGAGAAAAACAGATCGAAGATTTCCTGGTGGGCAGGAATGAGTTTGAATTTTCGGATTTAGACTCGTTTTCTGATGATAGCTTCCCAAGCGAGGATCCCCCAGATGAACAAGGAACACCCTGTAACATAGAAATAAATTCGTTTTCTGAACAAACTGGAAATTTTAACGAAAATAGTGAAAACGCAGAAAATGAAGAGGTCGAAGTGCTGCAGGCCAAAGACAAGAATATACCCAGAGGCCTGGCACCCTTAGAAGACCTCTTTGATTTCGATGATGTAGAAAAGAAGCCCACCATAGAACATGCAGAATCATATATAGAAGAATGCAACATAGGCACTAAAGATAGGCCCAAAATGATAAAACTGGCTAAGTCTATACCTGCAAACATGATGAAAAAATACATTGACTTGTTTAAGGAATTCATTGATGTTTTTTCATGGAGCTATGAAGACTTGAAATCCTATGACACCAACATCATACAACACAAGATACCACTAAAGGAAAATCAGAAGCCTTTGAGACAAAAACTCCGTAGGATTAATCCAAAACAATTGCCTACAGTTGAGAAAGAAATTAAAAAGATGTATGAAGCAGGCATAATAGTCCCTATAAGGTTTTCCGATTGGGTGTCAAACTTAGTGGCTGTGAGGAAGAAAACAGGGGAGATTAGACTATGTATAGATTTCAGAAACCTCAACAGAGCCTCCCTAAAAGACAACTACCCTTTGCCTAGAATGGAACATATCCTACAGAAGGTAGTGGGCTCTAAGAGAATCTCCCTTCTTGATGGTTTTTCAGGATATAATCAAGTTCTGTTACTCCCAGAAGATCAACTCAAAACAGCTTTTACCACTCCATGGGGTACCTTCATGTATGTGAAGATGCCTTTTGGACTGATGAATGCTAGGGCTACCTTCCAGAGAGCAATGGATATTGCTTTCGCAGATGAGATTGGACATTTTATAGTTATCTACTTGGATGACTTAACTGTCTTCTGTAAAACTGAAGAAGAACATCTCAAGCATCTGAGGAAAGTTTTTGAAAAATGCAGAAGGTATGGTCTGTCCCTAAATCCTAAGAAAACTGTTTTTGGGCTGCAGGAAGGTAAACTTCTGGGCCACATTATATCTGAGAAAGGGATCAGGATAGACCCACAGTGAGTTGAGGGAATACTTCAAATTACACATCTAAGAAACATCAAGGAGCTACAGTCCTTCATTGGGAAGATCAATTTCCTTAGAAGATTTATCCCCAATCTTGCCGAGCGTCTTAGGAAAATGACTAAAATGCTAAAGAAAGATGCAGGAATTAAGTGGACTGTTGAAGCCAAGAAAGCTTTTGAGTCAGTAAAGCTTGCACTCACATAGGCCCTGGTCCTTATCAGCCCTGACTTCTCAAAAGATTTTCTAATATTCTCATTTGCCTCCCAGCACACAATAGCTGTAGTTTTGCTGCAGAAGAATTCAGAAGGTAATGAACAGGCTATAGCCTTCTTCAGTAAAGCCTTAAGAGATGCACCCTTAAAGTAAAACATCATGGAAAAGCAGGCCTATGCTCTGATTAAGGCCTTAAAAGACTTTAGGGTGTACATTCTACATTCTCACACCATTGCCTATGTGCCAAATATAGTGGTTAAGGATATCTTGTCCCAAGACCCTGATGGGAAAAGGGGCAAATGGATTGCTACCATCTTGGAATACGACCTTGAAATAAAACCCACCAAACTAATCAAAGGTCAAGGCCTAGCCCAATTAATGGTTGAATCTAATCTACAGGCCCTTGACATTAACATGATGAATGCCTTAGATGAGCAGGAAGGATTGCCCCATCCAACTGTTGAGGAGCAGTTTCAGAACTCTCCTTGGTATACTGATATCTTTTACGTGCTCACTAACCTCAATGCCCCTCCAGAACTGTCCAAAACAAAGGCCAGATTCATAAAAATCAAAGCTAGAAATTACTGCATTATGAATGAAATTCTATATTGGAAAAATCCAAATGGCCTTTTACTGAAATGTTTGTCAGAAACTAAAGCTGAAAGAATCAAACAATAATTCCATGCCGGGGAGTGTGGAGGCCACCTGAGTTGGAAAGCCACTGCAAATAAAATACTCAGGGCTAGTTATTATTGGCCTACCCTCTTCAGTGATGTTCATAAGATGATAACCACCTGCCACACATGTCAGATCTTTGAAGGTAAAAGAAAACTCCTTCCCCTTCCCTTACAACCTATCACCATAGAAGGTCCCTTCATGCAATGAGGCCTAGACTTCATGGGAGAGATTCATCCTGCCTCCTCTAGACAGCATAAATGGATCCTGACTGCCACAGATTACTTCACTAAATGGATAGAAGCTATACCCACTAGGAATGCCACCGATTTTGTCATCATTAGGTTCCTAGAAGACTTCATCCTATCTCATTTTGGTTGTCCTAGGAAAATAATCACTGACAACGCTGTTGCTTTCGGATCCAAAAGAATGGTTGATTTCTGTCACAGGTATGGAATAGCACTAGGACATTCAACTGCCTATTACCCCCAGGGTAATGGCCTAGTTGAATCATCAAATAAAAGCCTGGTCACAATCATTAAGAAGCTGCTGGAAGAAAACAAAAGATCATGGCATAAAAAGTTGATACATGCCTTGTGGGCAGATAGGCTCACTACAAAGAAATCTATTGGCATGTCACCCTTTCAGCTGGTTTACGGGACTGAAGCAGTGTTTCCTACTAGTCTTGGAGTTCCAGTAATCAAGCTTGTTCAAGAGATCCAATCAGAAGAGAACAGTATGGTGAGAAGGATCAATGAAAATATCCATTTGCAGCAAACAAGAGAGCAGGTTTATAGCAGAGCTTTTAGAGTACAAGAAGGCATAAAGAGATAGTTTGACAAAAGAACCAAAGCTTCAGATTTCAAGGTTGGAGACAAGGTTCTGATATGGGATTCGAGAAGAGAGGACAAAGGCAAACATGGCAAGTTTGACAGTTTGTGGCAAGGTCCATATATCATACAAGCCACTGTGGGTCCCAATGCATTTTTTCTACAAGAACTTGATGGCACGGAGTTGTTTGGGGGTCCTGTCAATGGCAGGATGCTCAAACACTACTTCTATTGATTTTCATTTCCAGTTTCAGTTCCATTGTACATACCATTGCAGTCTTTATTTTTAAGAAAAAGAGAGAATTTTTTTCAAAAAAAACGGAGTGAAAGGACAGGTCCAGACATGCTCAAAACATGGACCTTTAAAGTACAAAGAACAGATCCAGATAATCCCATGCATTTTCCAGAGTAAGTGCATACTCCAAACCAAGCGAACAAGCAAGGCATGTATGACAGTCTTGGTCTGGAGTTTGCTCTTGCTCAGAAAAATTCTCAAGATGAGGCTCACGAAGACATCCTGCCTCAAGCTTAGTCCATACAAGAAGCAAGGAAGCTGGTCCTAATATGCTCAAAATTTGGATCAGCAGGGAAAAGTAGAATCAGCTCTAACATGCCCAAACCAGAGCTGAAATTAAAAAAAAGTGACTCAAATATGATCAAAACCTGAGTCACAAGAAAGAAAGAAGAATGTTTCAAAGTTGCAGAATTCCATGCCTTCACAGTTTTGTCTTCTACAAGTTTCTGTCCAGCAAGTCAGACAGTCTAATCCTGGCTTGGCTGTGTTTAAATTTCCTGTCTTAGAATGTAGGTGAAGAAACCTGTTGGACAGTTTAATCCCAACAGGTAGTAGATTAGGTAGAGAATTGTATGAGGCCAACAGTATAATCTGGCCTCATGGAGAAATAAGGGTAGATTTAGAATAAGTTTGTTTTTGTTTTGCAAAATAAAATGTAAAGGGTCTGCAAGCTCAAATGCACCCAAAGGGAACAATTAGGACTACAGTTGGGTAGGTAGTTTGGTAGGGAAAATGTTTCTGCTGATATATCATGTTTGTGGCAGCTGAAAATCAAAAGAAGAAGATGGCATTATGACAGCAGTCAACTGGCCTATTCCAAAGATCATATCTAGTTTCTTGACTCCTCCAAGGAGAAGCCACCCCCATGTGGAGCCACTGTTAGCCCCCCTATGAAATTCTTTACAAGCAAGCTGGGGGCTAGTTTGCTCTGGAGCCTCCAAGGAATGCCTTTCCCCTGAAAATTCATCCTCCTTGGAGTCTCTGTGTGCTATGCCTAACATATGGTTCCTCTGTTGATTCATTTCTAAAAAATCCCATTATTGCCCTTTATACCCCTGCAAATGCCAACATTCTTGTCACCTCTCCCTTTGGTCAAAGTCCCCTTCCTCACTCAAAATTTCCCTTATTCATGCCCAAAATCCCCTCTAAATCCTGTTTCTGCTCCTAGTTTAGCCCTTTTCCATGCTTCTCCCCCCTATCGTTGCCATTGGCTAACCCTAAAACACTTTGAAGTGGGCCAAGGATCATAAATTACAACAAAAACAGGTTAAAAACCCACTTCCGACCTTATGGCATGGCCCGACCTTTTCATCTGATAGCCCTGCGCCCCTTCCATAGGACCGAGCGCCAGAACCAACCGCTTTAACCATCATGCGCTTATCCTCCCAATGAAATTCATCCGCCCAAAACATTAAAAGAAAAACCTTTGTGAATTATGAAATTCGGGTTTTTAATCCGTTTCTAAGGTTTGCCGCCGGTCTGATCCTTCAACGAATCTCTGCCGTCCATTAAACACGAAATCAACGGTTGTTATTCACTATGGGGGGTCGGTCCAAAATCTCATGGCCATACACCTTGGCCCCCCCCGTAGTCTATCTCCACCGTCTGATAAAGAACCAATCCAACGGTGCGGCACACGGCTTTACGTGTGGACCCCCTAGCCTGCGCTGTTTCGGAAAACCACCGGGTTCATTCCGCACCGCTCACCAGAAGACAACGGTTTTTCCCAGAGAGCCAGCGATTCCACTCAGGAAAGGACGCGTGGCATCTGTACCATGTCAAAACCACCCCCATTTCGTGCATTAACTTCCGGTACAAGACGCCCAGCGGAATTGTTCACAACCGTCAGATCTGGAGGGGCTCATCCAACGCTTGTCATTCAGTGAAGTTGCACCCCCGATAACTTGTCTCCTCTGTACGTCTGACCCGTCGTCACCTCTCCCCGCTGCAATGATAGTCGTCAATTTCTTTCACAATCTACGGCCCGCGTCCGTCCTCCTTCGTTGAATATTCCACCCTCACCTGGTCCCTCCATGTCAGCTCCACGTGTTCCATCCGTACCTTCTCCCATTCCATCGTATATATTTGATTCTTTACGTGTTTTTAATGCTTTCTCATTCGTTTTCGTTCTGTGTTCCGTCAATTACCTACCAGAGAAAAATTTCACTATTTCCTCCGTAATTTCTTCTGCCTTGTCACCAAATGCGCTCGTTACCTCCATCCACCTCATCCGTCGGTGACGTCCATGGATTTCTTCACAGTTTTCGTGTTCTTGTAGGGATATAAAGAAAGAATGGCCACCATGATCGCCCAGTTTCCCATGCAGCGGCCGAGAGATGCAGGAAAGCTTTGTACCATGGTACATTTAATGAAAAAGGCCCGGGAAGGTGAAGACAGGTCGTTTGTTCAAAGAACAGGGTTCAGGATCTGTGAAAACCTTCCAGCACCATTGAAGGCCCGAGCTACCCTGTCAGAAGCAAGATGAAAAGGCAGAGTCATTCAGTACAAGCAAAAAGATTAAGGCAAGATAATGAAGATCTCAAGCCCTAAGTCAATGTTTTCAGAGACAAAGCAGCAGATTACAGACCCCGAGGAATCAATCAAAGGATCCTGAGCACAGGCAAAAGGTAATATCATGGTTTTTCATTAGCAGAATGTTTTTTATTCATCAAGTACATGGTGCCCAGACAGCTTTTATTATACACCATGTCCCTGAAGAGTTTTCCACCAGACTACAGCTCAAAAACAGTCAGACATTTATGAGACAGACCTTTCAGCAATTTATTTTATTTTTTGTTTACGACACCAGGAGTACTTCGACCAAAAATGTCAAGATCATATCCAAAGCAGATCATTCTTTCACAAGGAAGGTGACAAAGATTAAATACATAACAGGTCAAGCAGAATGGGTTTCGGCCCTGCATTCATTGTTATTTTTAATGATACATTTAATTTTCACCTACTCCTTCAGTCGATCTTAGGTTCACCATTTGCTATAAAGCACATAAGGAAACATTGTAATGGTGGTTGATGAGAAATCAGTGAAACACAAACATTGCTCCTCTTGAGACAAGTTCTCTGTGTAATATTGTAAGATAGGCTGAGCTATGATGTATTCAGACTGAATGTTCAAGCTATGGGCTATGATGTACCTGATTGGTGTTGTTTTTAATATGACAAGCATGTTTCTTTGGATCTTGATCTAAAGCAGCCGGTGATGTTTTCCTTTCTCTTTATTTGTGACTGACTTGCTTTCATTTCATCATGTTTCTTCAGGCTCGCATCAGAAGTTTGGCATAAGATTTACCCTTGATAGGTACCTTATGTTGCTGCTCTCCCAGCCTTATATGTTTTCTGCTTATATGTGTATCTGAATGTTGATTTCAATTGATTTAACCAGTGTAGTGGATGTCATTGCCTGCTCTCTGATGTATGAGTTAATGGAATCAGTATTTAGATGTTCTATTTAGGATTTAGTTAATGTGTTGAGAACCTGGGAGGTTTAGAACCCTGTCTCTATCTCTTTAGGACCTTGCCACCTTATTAAATCTTTCCAAGATCCCTTGTTTTGCCTCTAATTTTGTCCAAGCAGGCCTGGAGTTAAATGACCTCTGGCCTGATCTATAGACAGAGTTGGTTGGTCCTCCTCCTTTCATTTTCAACCCTTAATGTCCCATTCCAAATATCTCCTTCAAGATCCAAATGCTCTAGATGACTAGCCCAATTGAAATCTTGCACATTGATTACAAGTAAATCCTTTCTTGACCCCATAGCCCAACGGATTTGATGTTCTTTGAGTTATCTGTCTCTGCCTAAGCTTCCCCTTTCCTCATCCTTGTCTTATAATTGGACCTTCTGCTCTTGATTCCCTCCAACCAAACACAAACAACCAAACAAGTAACCATGAGCCTACAACTAGCCTAAAAACATAATTTAGAGCTTCAAGGACATATACTTTGACTCATATAGAGAGATCCCTCTCTGGACCTAGGAGGGTTAGATCCTAAGGTCTGAAAGTGTTTCTATGTTGTCTCATCTTTTGGTCTCTGTCAACTTGGCCAAAACATGGGGACCCCAACAGGCCCTAAGGTTTTAATCACCTCTTCCCTTTTCATCAGACTCTTGTGATTGGCAAGCATTTGCAAAGGGTGCTTGGGCTCACTTATTACCCACAGATCCAATCTACGCTCTTGTCTTTGGAAGGCGTTATGAGATTTGAACCATTTAAGTTGATTAATTGCAAATGAAATAAAGTCCTGGAATTGGAAATCTCCCACAAAAGGGTTAGGGTTCCTTTCTACCTCATCCGCTAATACAAAATTGTGTAGGTAAAATTCACAGAGCAACCCTTGAACCTTTACACCATGTTGTTTGCAACAATTTATAAAATATTCAACTATTTTTAAT
Organism: Pinus albicaulis; assembly: GCA_034641835.2. NCBI lineage: Eukaryota > Viridiplantae > Streptophyta > Pinopsida > Pinales > Pinaceae > Pinus > Pinus albicaulis. The sequence continues at coordinate 1,565,576,905 of CM076570.1, read as the reverse complement.
TCAATTGGTTTTCTAGCTCTTATGGCTTTAATTTTCAACAAGTATCGCTCTAATAAAAACAAGGCGTAGTTAGTGGTGGGAACCCTACATGCCAAGACATCTGTATATAACGAGAAAATGGTATCTGTCCGAGCTATGACCCTATCTAATCTGAGCTCGATTCTCTCTATTTTCTCCTATGCTTTTTTGTATCTATCGAAGGTCTCGCTCTTTGTCACATTCATTTCCTGAAGCTGCCTCTACAATGCTTTATATCTTTGTTGGGGAACAGTTTCTTGTTCAAGTCATTCTAATGCAATTCGAGCCTTTGCTAATTCTTCTTGAAGATTCAGAACAATGGGGTCATCGTGTGTCATGATGTCTTTAGCTTGTATGCTTATCTGAGTCTATTTATCATGGGAGGTCGAAGCCTCTGTCTGAGTAGCCATGCTATGAGAGGGTACATCCTCTGTCTGAGTAGCTATATCTACAAAAATTGCATGTTGTTCTTCTTTAATGATGACTGGTTGAATGGGTATGGGCTCAGTTTGAGTCCTTGTAGCCCTCTCTTCATATGATTCTGTTTTCATAGTTGCATTTGTTGTCTCTAGGGTTTTGTCCGATACCTTTCCCGCTATGATTTCCTTTATTTTTCTCTTGAGCCTTTTTACTGTTTTGCGCAGCTTCTCTCATTCTTTCCTAAGTATTTTCAATTTGGCTCTATACTCTTTCGAAGGAGCAACTATTCCGCTGACAGTCTCATTAATAGTTTCTACCTCTAAAGAGGCTGGTTGCTCATAAAGGCTCTGTTCTAAGGGGACCATGTCTCCTGATTAAATATCAGCTTCCTGAAGCATCTCTGTCTCTACTTCTTCTCCTTGGCCTATGTTTTCTATACTTAGGTTTTCCTGCCTATTTTCTACCGAAAGTGTGTCACCAAATTGGTGCACTACTTCCCGAATGGCCTCTACATCAATTTATTCTTCATGGCTTGCATATTTTGAGGGAGATAGACTTCTAGTATTGCCAAAATTTTCAGGAGATTGGGTTGCTCCTAAATTATGATTGAGCGAACTTTCAGGCTTCATGTAATCATTCATGTTAGCTAGGACCCGGGCCAATTCGAAATCGTGCAACAAATCACCTTGAGGACCCATACTTGGTATTGATTCGTTTCTTTGTTCATCTCCAGAATGCCCTACTTCTTCCTCATGGTTTCATTCAGGGTTATCCTAGCCTTCTGACTTTGTCTGTAAGTGTTGTTCATTTACTGGGCTAGGTAATTCTATAGGTTGACTGGTACTATCTTGAGGATTTTTGGCCACTCCTAGTCTTGACCTCAACCTTGTGGATTGTCTGTGCTTTTGAGGTATGTTTCTTGGAAGGGTATTCCTCTTTCTTTTCTGAACTAGGTTAAGTGTAGGCAGGTCTGAACTACCCTCGAGAGCTACTATTAGGTCATCCCAGCTTGATTGCTGTTGGGTGAGGTTATTGCTAACTATCAGCCTGATCAGACAGTGGTGGCTTACTATGGCTTCTCTGTGTTGGGACTGCCTTAACCTTTCAGCGGTGTCATGCAATAAAGAGTTCAAATATGCAGGTAAATTAACAAAGCAATTTTTTTTTAGAAATGCTAAGAGTTTAAGTTGATGCGGCCTTACAACATCTTTTCACCCATCGCATGTAATGTAGTTTTGGACGATTCTTGCTAGCTCTCCCCATGGCTCTCCGAGAGAAGATGACCGAATGCCTTTACCTTTTTTTACCAGCTCCTGTCCTTTGTCTCTAAAATCCTCGATAGCATCCTACAACTTCAACCACTTATCAGCCCACACAGGTCCTTCTACCAGTAACCCAGATACCTCTGCTATCACCGCGTCTGATACTGTGATTTTCTTGGCCCTTACCATAGATTGTCCATTCTGTAAATTTCGTAAGAACTCAATGGAAATTTCGTCGTTTGGTGGTTGAAATCTCGTAAAGTATGTTATCCACCTGGCTTCAGCTAAAATTTCCCTAGTTGCATCAGAAATAACCAGTATTAGCGGTTCTCTGCATACTGCTCTTCTTCCCATAGCGCTAGAATTCTGTAAACGATAAGTGTAGCAGGAAAAAAAACACAGTGACTAATAGAACTGAGTGATGGAACAAAAAATAAATATAAAAACTGTTATTGAGGGCTGTTATCATACCACATGTTCTGCGATCATGGAATGTCATATCATTCTGCAAAATCCAATGAGAAAATGACAGCGCATTCATAAGTACACTGGAGGTCCTGTCCCCCTTCGAATTGATAGGTCGCCTACGACCAAATAAATGAAAGGGTAAGGTGTTGGCAACGAAGTACAAGGGTAATGGATTGGCAAGGTATGCTTATTAATGAGAGGATCACAAAGAACATGGGAGTGGTGAAATCAAGGCTTGTACTGAGAATTATGAATAAATGATAGGCTGCTGTGATGTGATATGATAAAGAAAAAGGGACAACATGTGCAAGAAATAACACTTTAGTGCCATTATTCCACTTAAATTGTTGTGATTGATTTTTTAAAAAAAATATTCATGCATAAAGGTTCAAGGTATGTTAGGACCATAATCTCTCCATAAAACATTTTATAAGAAGAGGGTATTATAATAATTATTTATGTAAAATAAAGCTTCAATACCATCAGCAGAGCTTCTGCTACCCGCAGGCATCCATAGCCTCGACAAAGTTTCTTTTTAACCCTTGGGAACCATGGTCCTCGATGTATAATTGGGGAAGTGTCTTATGATGTCCATAATAGAGACCAATGTGCTGGCTTGGTGACTAGGTGAACACATTACCATTCACTGGGAAGTTGCGAAAGTGGTCAGGCCGGTACGTGATGAGACCTCCTATTTCCAAGGACTTTATCTATCTAACCATCCATTGGATCATATCCCTGGTGTGGTGGCCATAGTGGGAATGTCAATTCACTGCTTCCTTATGATCATGGTAGGCTAGCTCGTGATGAGACCCCCTATCTTGCATTTGAAAAAATCGTAAAATTGTTAGTGAATATATATATATATATATATATATATATATATTAGTCCCCATTTTATACATAGAGGGTGGCTCATCACTCTTTAAGAGTAGGGATGGTGGAAGAAGTTTGACATATCAATATTTAAAAAATATATACCCATAATCTTATTGATAATATATAAAGATAGTTATACAGGCAAGGGAGAACCAACATGGTATATATAATCAATCAGTTTGATTTATAGTGGAAATAAGAGTAGTAAAGTGAGATAGATAACTGTGTCCTTTTCCTTTTTCTTTTGGTGGATCATCAGAAATCAATCTTGTTAAAGATGATAATATTCCCGGTATTTTCCTATTCCACTAGACCTCCAGACTTGTTGTCTTTGAATATATATTGTACCTTCCATGCCATTAAGAAAATTATAAAGAGTGAAACTGGGGTGGTCTAGGGATGATTATGCAAGGAAGAGAAAGAGGATGTTCTCAAAAACATTCACAAAGTGCTATTCTTTGAAAGAAATAGAAAAAGGAAAATGCACATAGAAAGTGTTGTTCCTTAAGAGGAATAGCAGCTATTCCTTATAGGGAAAAAAAAAAAAATACGCAAAAAACATGTGTTGTTCCTTATAGGGAACAACAAAAGAAAACACACGCAAAAATTGATGTTCCTTATAGGGAACAGTAGTTGTTCCCTGTAAGGAACAGCAAAGCAATCTACACACAAAATTCATTGTTTATCGTAGGGAACAACAAGAAAAATACGCACCAAAACTACTGTTCCATAGAGGGAACAACAAAACAAAATTCACACGAAAATTGTTGTTCCCTATAGGGAACAACAGTTGTTCCTTGTAGGGAACAACAAAGCGAAATACACAAAAAAAATGTTGTTCCCTGTAAGGAACATCACCTGTTCCCTATAGGGAACAACAAAGAAAAATACACACAGAAATTGTTGTTCCCTGAAGGGAACAATAGCTGTTCCCTGTAAGGAACAACAAGGGAAAATACACACGGCCATTGCTGTTCCCTAGAGGGAACAACAAAGGAAAAATAGGAAAAAGAAAAAAAACTAAAGTACAATCTATTATCAAGCAAATTCAATCAAACAGAAAGTTAAATTTATGTATAGGTTTCAAGGAAAAAAATTACATTTCTTCATGGAACTGGCGCTGTGGAAGGGTTGCCCTCCTCGGTAAGAATTCGTATTGTGGAATCTTCCCGTATATGTTGGTAAAAGGATTTGCTTGTAAGCGGTTTGTGATAGAGGCATACTTGATGTCTGTTTGCTTTAAAAGAGTGGCCAGACCCATCAATGGTGGCTAATGTAAGGGTGCCATTATCATGCAGCTCTTGTATCTCATAGGGGCCTAACCATCTGGTCTGGAGTTTGCCTGGGGAAATCTTGGAACCTAGAATCATATAAAAGTGCCCAATCACCTTCATGGAAGATCTTCTTCTTGATGAGGGCATCATGCCATTTCTCTCTTTTTTGTTGGATTAGTGCAGTATGTTGTAGAGCTGATAGCCAAATTTCTTCCAATTCATTGATTTGTTGTAGCCTGTTGATCTGTGCTTCGTTCAAGTCCAAGCTTGCTTCTTGAGCTATCCTCAATGTATGAATTTTAAATTCTATTGGGAAGATAGGTTATTTTCCAAACACTAGTTGATATAGGGAGTATCCTATGGTATTTCTCCATGTCGTGCGATATTCCCACAGGGATTCTGACAATCGGGTAGCCCAGTCACGTCTATGAGATGCGACTATCTTTGTTAGTATTGCCTCGATTACTTTATTGGTACTTTCTACCTGGTTGTTTTCCTGTGGGTGGTATGGAGATGTGATTTTGTGCACGATATGATGATTTTTTAATGTTGCAACAATCTTATAGCCTACAAATTGTGGCCCTCCATCTGTGATTACTTCTCTAGGCAAGCCATACCGCACAAAAATTTGGAAAAGAAAGTGGATTACCGAGTCTTCCGTTGCCCTTAGTAATTCTTCTGCGTCCACCCATTTAGTGACATATTCTGTTGCAACCAGTATATATGTCTTTTGATTAGATGATGTGTTTATTGTTCCAATGAAATACAATGCCCATCGTTCAAACGGTTCAATGAATAACAGTGGATGTAGGGGCATCTCGTCAGACTGTCTAGGGCGGCCCATTCTTTGGCAACTATCGCATGCTTGGAAAAACTTCTTAGTGTCTTTAAAAATGGTGGGCCAATAATATCCCATCTGTAAGAATTTATGTCCAATCTTACGGTCTGAAAAATGTCCATCACAAGGCCCATCATGGCAAGCTTTTAAGATGTTGAAGATTTCATCTTCCCTGACACACCTTCAAATATGCCTATCGGTTCTTGTATGAAAGATATATCCTCCGATCCAGTAGAACCGAGTGCTACGTTGTACTATTAGTTTTCTTTCATTGGGAATCAGGTGCTTGGGTAATTTTCCCAATGTTAGGTAGTTTGTGACATCCGAGTACCATGGTTTTTTCACTGTTACAACAAATAAGTGCTCATCAGGGAACTGGTCTTCTACTGCTGCCGAGTTGTCTATCTTTGGCACACGTGAGAGGAATTCTGCTACCGGATTGTCCTTTCATGGTAGATCTTTGATTTTTATGTCAAATTCCTACAAAAGGATCAACCATCATGTCACTCTTCCATTTGTAACAAGTTTATTAGCTAAATATTTAATAACAGAGTGATCAGTATACAAAACCATAGGGTATCCTGTTATATAGTGTCTGAATTTGTTAATAGCATAAATAACGACTAAAAACTCCTTCTCTGTTACTGTGTAATTCAATTTTGTAGGGGCTATGTTTTTGCTAATGTAATATATAGCGTAGGGTTTCTTTTCTTCTTCTTTTCCAAGAACTACCCCAATGGCTGTGTCTAATGCATCTGATGAGATCTAGAATGGTATATCCCAGTTTTGTCCTCGTACAACTGGTGCTGTTGATAGTAGTTGTTTTAGATATATAAAAGCAATGTCACATTTTTCAGTCCATATGAAATCACTATTTCCTGTTAAGGCATATAATGGTGCAGCAATTTTTGAAATTTTTTTGATAAATCTATGATAATATCCAGCAAATCCCAAAAAACTACGTACCTCTGTTTGAGTGTAGGGAGTAGCTAGTAAGAGAATTACCTGTATTTTTTCTGGGATCTACCTGAATTCTAGCTGCTGAGATATAATGACCCAAGATCAGGCCCTCTACCATCATCATATGGCACTTTTCGTGACTTAAACATAGGCTGGTAGCAATACATCGTTCTAGGACTTTTTCCAATGTCTTTAATGCTTGCTCAAAGTCATCTCCATAGGATGTGAAATCATCCATGTATACTTCTAATCCTTTATTTATCAATTTTGAAAAAATACCGAGTATGGCTCGTTGGAATGTGGCAGGTGCGTTACACAATAAAAAAGGTAATACCCTGTAGGCGAATGTTCCCCACGGACAGGTAAAGGTAGTCTTATCCTAGTCTTCAGGGGCAATTTGGATTTTGTTATAGCCACTGAAGCCATCCAGGAAAGAGAAAAATTTCTTCCCTTCCAGTGTATCTAGGACCTAATCAATAAATGGAAGGGGAAAGTGGTATTTTTGTGTTGCCTTGTTTAGTTCTTTATAGTCAATGCATATTCACCATTTCCCATTCTTTTTGGGAAGCACAACTAATGGAGAAACCCATTTACTGTCAGATATAGGATAGATAAAATTGAAATCTAACAGATTCTAAAGTTCTTCTTTAACAATGTCTTTTAGGTGAGGGTTTAATCTACGCTAAGGTTGTCGAATGGTTTTTGCATCTTTCTCAGTGTAGATGTGATGCATGCATAGCTGAGGGTCGATTCCTTTCATATTTGAGTAGTCCCAAGAAAAAGCCTCTTTATTTTTCTTAAGAACTTGAGTAAGTTTTTGTTGCTGGTGATTACTTAGATTACTGTTAATGTTCAAGATTTTCCATGGCTTGATTTTGATAGGTTTTCTATTACAAACAGTGGTTGTAGGGATTTTCTGGTCATTGATTTCTCTTAGGGGATCTTCTTTGATTTCATTGTCAAGGACTATTTTGATCATATGGCATTTCAAACTTGATACTATGGCAGGATGATTGATAAAAGTATTAATTATATCGTCTTCAGTTTGGTTTTTGAATTCAAGGGCATCTCCCACAGTTAATGGTGACCGAATATTTTCTGTGAAGTATGTTGCAGGTTGTTTCCTGGTTTTCATAATAGTCAAGCTTGGCTGAGCAAGGGGGGTATAAAGCTAAAATTTTCACATCATTCCCCCTAGTTATAGTGATATTGCCTGTCTGGCAGCTAATATAAGCATCGACAGTTGCTAGCCAAGGCCTTCCTAGTATTAAAGGATGTCCATCTCGCCAGTTTCTAGGATTGATAATCAAGAAATCTACTGGATATTCCCAAGAATCTACAGACATCATTACATCCTGTAATGCCCCTTTAGGTTTGACAACCGATTGGTCAGCCAATTCCAGCAAGGTCATTGTTGGATCCAAGGCTGTAATGCCAAGTTTTTGACAGGTTGTTGTTGTGAGAATATTAATAGCTGCTCCTAAATTGACTAATGCATTGGGGAAGGAACATCCATTTATTTGTACTGTGACTATAGGGTTTCCTGGGTCCTCATATTTTATCAGTGTCTCTCTGCCTGATAATAAATCAGACAAAGTTCTGACTACATGGACAGTTGGGGTTGTTTTTATTTTCATCTTTGGCTTTTTCATACACAACTCCTTAATATTTTTTGCATAAATTGGAATGTCCTGAATAGCCTGGAGGAGAGGTATTTTCACACACAAATTTTTTAATTCTCCCAGAAGATTAAAATCAGGATATTCTATTGAGCGGGGTATAATCAATCTCTTTGGGAATGGTGGAGAAGAGGTAAGAGTGTGATCGTGGATTTTCTGTCTACTCGTATTCTCCACTTGAGGTGTTTGTTCTTCAGGTAACAGATCTTCTATTTGTATATTTTTATCCTTCTCTGATTCAATTATCCGTCCAGATCTTAATTTGAGTTCATTACACTCCCTCAACTCAGTTTCTGGCTCCGGTCCTTCCATAATTTGTACAGATTGGACTGGTCTATTGTTGGGATTCAGGTTCGGTTGGGCTGGGAGTTGTGTAAGGTGCTGGTAAAGTTAGTTGAGGCAGAGGGACTATTCCCATAGGTTGGTTTGTAGCTCTTTGCCAATTTGATTGCCAGTTATGATTTTGTGAAGTGGAAGGGGACCACTGGGAAGAATAAGGGTTGTTCTGCCAGAATGGTGGTGGGTAAGGGAAATTTTGCCAACTATTTTTATTTGCATTTGACTGATTAGGCCATGGTGGCATAAAAAATTCTTGAGGTGGCAAAAAATATGGCTGATTCTACCATGCTACCCCTGAATATTGCTGAGAATTATATTGTGAGGAAGGAAAAAATGAAGATGGATCAGCAGGCATACCTGTCTAACGTGCTTGCCATTGGCGACACTGGTTCATTAGATATGTTGGTTCTACTTCTTCTTCCGCTTCCTTGAAGACTGCTTTTAAACCTGGGAGTGATGGGCAGCTTTCCGTGGCATGCTCTTTAGTGCATATGGCACATATTCATATCACATCTAGAAACTAGTACATTTGACAGAAATTCCGACACTTTAGTTCCAACACTTTTGTCGTAATGTCGGAAATTTCCCCTATTTCTATCAAATTTTCAAATCCCGCCAGAAACCGTCGCTATACTGACATTTAAGGATATCATCGCTTTTGCGATGTTTATGTTTGTCGTCGGAATTGTGATGTTTTAAACATTTCATCGATGTCCTCGATGTTCTTATTTGTAGGATGAACGTCATAATTGCGATGTCGCCTACATGTATCGGTCTTGCGATGCTTAGGAAGAAATCGTCGGAAGCGACATTTCTCATATGAACATCGGTCTTGCAATGTGAAGCCAAACCGCAAAATAGCGTCTATATGAGAAACGATAAACTTTCAACGATTCTGCCAAGCATACGCAAGACCGACGTTTAAACAACACAACATTTTAATATGAAAACATTTGTTTGGTTGGACAACAAACTTGGACATGAAAAACAATAACATGCGTGGACATGTAAAGTATTACTTTATTAACAATTGTTCAACATTTGAATATGAAAACATTATATTATTTAACATTTTGTTTATATAAATATGATTTATTTGGATATAATGAGTATTACATTATTGGATAATGTTTTTTTGTTTGTTTGTTGGAAAACATGCTTATACATCAAAAAATTTACATTACACTTATACATGAAAACTTGCACATTTTGGTATATTATTCCAAAGGCTAGGACATGCTTGGGATCTTTTAAATCCTTGATTACAACTTGGTGAGATGAAAACTCTACTATTCTACCTTTACTTGAATGAGTGATTTGATATTTTAATTGAAGGTTGCAACAAAGACTCGGAACACATAATACATTATTGAAATGTATGTTATATTCCTTAGTAGTTATAGACCCTACATCACCAACAACAGAAAAAAAAATTGGTGTCACAATCATTACAAGCAATAAAATTGCATTTATGCATAACCATATAATAATATGCTCTAGAATAAATAAGCCACTCATTGGAATAAGAAGTAGAGGATGCATTGAAATAGAAACCAAAAGCAAAAGTGTATATCCAAAAGAGGTAAGCCTGGGTGAAATATTTTGTGGAAACAAAAAAATGATAAGCATATTTTCAGGTAGCCTGTTTGCTGTTTGCTCCCATGTGGCATTGTTCGGTCGGGCATACCATGTCACGCCGTGTGAGGTCGCTCGAACGGGCATGTTTGGGTCAGGTCATTTTGTTCGAGGGCGCCCGTATCAGTTTTTCTAAGTTGTGACCGCTCGGGTGCCTTGTGCATGTTTGAGCGGCCTATTTTCCATTTGCTCCCTTGTGGCATCATTCGGTCGGCCATGCCGTGTTGCGCCATGTGAGGTCACCCGATCGGGCGCGTTCGGGTCAAACCGTTTCGTTTGAGGGCACCCATATCAGTTTTGCTAAGTTGTGACTGCCCGGGTGCCTTGTGCATGTTTCGTCGGCTCATTTTCTGTTTGCTCCAATGTGGCATCGTTAGGTCAGGCGCGTTGTGTCGCGCCGTGTGAGGTCGCCCAACCGGGCACGTTCGGGTTGGCTCGTTTCGTTTGAGGGTGCCCGTATCATTTTTTATAAGTTGTTACCACTCGAGTGCATTGTGCACGCTCGGGCAACCCATTTTCTATTTGCTCCCATGTGGCATCGTTTGGTTGAGTGCGCTGTGTCGTGCCTTGTGATCAGGTCGCCCGACTGGGCATGTTCGGGTCAGGTCATTTTGTTCGAGGGTACTCGTATCAGTTTTGCTAAGTTGTGACCGCCGGGGTGCCTTGTGCATGTTCGGGAAACCCATTTTCCATTTTCTCCCTTGTGGCATTGTTCGGTCGGGCGCACGGTGTCACGCCGTGTGAGGTCGTCCGACCGGGCCTGTTCAGGTCAGGTCGTTTCGTTCTAGGGCACCAGTATCAATTTTGTTAAGTTGTGACTGCCTGGGTGCCTTGTGCACATTGAGGTGGCCTATTTTCCGTTTTCTCCATTATGGTATCGTTCGGTCGGGTGTGCAATGTCGTGCCGTGTGAGGGCACCCGACCAAGTGCGTTCGAGTTGTGCTGTTTCGTTCGAGGGTGCCCGTATCAGTTCTGCTAAGTTGTGACCACCCGAGTGCCTTGTGCACATTCAGGTGGCCCGTTTTCCATTTTCTCCCTTGTGGTATCACTCGGTCGGGTGCGCCGTGTCGCGCCGTGTGAGGTCGCCTGACCGGGCGCGTTTGGGTCGGGTCGGGTCACTTCGTTCGAGGGTGCCCATATCAGTTTTGCTAAGTTGTGACCGCCTCAGTGCCTTGTGCATGTTTGAGTGGCTCGTTTGCCATTTTCCCCCTTGTGGCATCATTCGGTTGGGCATGCCATGTGAGGTCGCTCGACCGGGCACGTTCGAGTTGAGTCGGGCCATTTTGTTCGAGGGCGCCTGTATTAGTTTTATTAAGTTGTGACCACCCGGGTGCATTGTGCATGTTTGGGTGGCCCGTTTGCCATTTGATCCCTTATGGCATCGTTTAGTCGGGCGCGTCGTGTCACACTGTGTGAGGGTGCTTGACCGTGCGCATTCGAGTCAGGCCGATTCGTTCCAAGCCGCCCGTATCAATTTTGCTAAGTTGTGACCCCCCAGGTGCCTTGTGCATGTTCGGGCAGCCCGTTTTCTATTTTCTTGCTTGTGGCATCGTTCGTTCAGGCATGCTGTGTCGCGTTGTGTGAGGTTGCCCTACCAGGTGCTGTCGGGTTGGGATGTTTCATTCGAGGGCGCCCGTATCTGTTTTGCTAATTTGTGAACACCCAGGTGCCTTGTGCATGTTCAGGCAGCCCGTTTGCCATTTTCTCCCATGTCGTGTCGTGTGAGGTTGCCCAACCGGGCATGTTCGTGTCGGCCCATTTCGTTTGAGGGCGCCCGTATCAGTTTTGCTAAGTTGTGACCGCCCGGGTGCATTGTGCACATTCGGGCAGCCCGTTTTCCATTTGCTCCCATGTGGCATCGTTCGGTCGGGCATGCCGTGTTGTGCCTTGTGATTAGGTCGGCTGACCGGGCACGTTCGGGTTGGGTCATTTCGTTCAAGGGTGCTCGTATCATTTTTTCTAACTTGTGACCGCCTCGGTGCCTTGTGCACATTCGGGCAGCCCGTTTCCTATTTCCTCCCTTGTGGTATCATTTAGTCGTGCGCGCTATGTCGCGCTGTGTGAGGTCGCCTGACCGGGCGTGTTCAAGTCATGCAATTTCGTTCGAGGGCACCCGTATCAGTTTTGCTAAGTTGTGACCATCTGGGTGCATTGTGCACGTTTGGGTAACCCATTTTTCGTTTGCTCCCATGTGGCATCATTCGGTTGGGTGCGCCGTGTCATGCCTTGTGATCAGGTCGCCCGATTGGGCACATTCCGGTCGAGTCATTTTGTTCGAGGGTGCTCGTATCAGTTTTGCTAAGTTGTGACCACCCGGGTGCCTTGTGCACGTTTGGGCGGCCCGTTTGCCGTTTTCTCCCTTGTGGCATCGTTCAGCCGGGCACATCATGTCGCGGCGTGTGAGGTTGTCTGACCAGGTGTGTTCAGTTCTGGCCATTTCGTTCCAGGGCGCCCGTATCAGTTTTGCGTAGTTGTGACAACCCGAGTGCCTTGTGCATGTTCAGGCGGCCCATTTTCTGTTTGCTCCCTTGTTGCATCGTTCGATCGGGCACGCTGTGTCGCGCCATGTGAGGTCACCCGACTAGGCGCATTTGGGTCAGGTCGGGTCGTTTCGTTCGAGGGCGCCCGTATCAGTTTTGCTAAGTTGTGACTGCCCGGGTGCCTTGTGCATGACCATTTGCTCCCTTGTGGCATCACTCGATCAGACGCACTGTGTCACACCATGTGAGGTCACCCGACCGGGTGCGTTCGAGTCGGGTCAGGCCGTTTCGTTCGAGGGCGCCCATATCTGTTTTGCTAATTTGTGACTGCCCGGGTGCCTTGTGCATGTTTGGACGACCTATTTTCTATTTGCTTCCCTGTGGCATCATTTGGTCGGGCGCGTCATGTTGTGTCATGTGAGGTCACCTGACCGGGCGTGTTCGGGTCGAGTCAAGCCATTTCGTTAAAGGGCGCCTGTATCAGTTTTGCTAAGTTGTGACCACCTCGGTGCCTTATGCACATTCGAGTGGCCCGTTTTCCATTTTCTCCCTTGTGGTATCGTTTGTTTGGGTGCGCCGTGTCGCGTTGTGTGAGGTCGTTTGACCGGGCACGGTCATGTCGGGTCGTTTCATTCGAGGGCGCCTGGGTGCCTTGTGCACGTTCGAGTGGCCCATTTGCTATTTTATCCCTTGTGGCATCATTCGGTCAGGCGCATCATGTCGCGGCGTGTGAGGTCACCCGACCGGGCGCGTTCGGGTCGAGTTGGGCGTTCTTTGAGGCGCACATGTAAGTTACACCTGGCCAGTTATTGTTGCCCCGTTGTGTGCATATTTGGGTGGTTGCCATTATGGACTTAAATTGTGTGACAAAGGCGGCAGTTTGAGTTTGAAACTGGAGATTGAACATACATTTGGTTTGATTGCAATAAACATTTTCATCAATAAATGTAAAGCAATGGCTAACAAATACTATAAATTAATAAATAAAGAAGACATGGCAACAAGCAACAATACTTACAAAATTGTTACATTGAGACACAAAGAATAAGAAACTAATTTAACCCCTAACCCATTTAACCCCTAAACCATAAACCTCTAAACGTCCCTTAACCCCTAACTCCTAAACCCTTAACCCCTAACCCATTTAACCCCCTAAACCCCTAGTAAACCCCTAACCCATTTAACCCCCTAAACCCTAAACCTATAAACCCTTAACCCCTAACCCCTTAAACCCTAAACCATTAAACCCTTAACCCTAACCCCTTAAACCCTAATTCCCGACCCCTAACCCATCTAACCCCCTAAAACCTAACCCCATTAGCCCCTAACTTCTAACCCCTAAAATCATTAACTGCTAAATCCCCTAACCCCCTAAACCCCTAACCATTTAACCCCCTAAACCCTAAACCTATAACCCTTTAACCCCTATTAACCCATTAAACCCTAATTCCAAACCCCTAACCCATTTAACCCCCTAAACCATAAACCTCTAAACCCATAACCCATTTAACCCCTAAACCCTAAACCTCTAAACCCTTAACCACTAACCCTTAAACCCTTAACCCCTAACCCATTTAACCCCCTAAACCCCTAAACCCCTAACCCATTTAACCCCCTAAACCCTAAACCTCTAAACCCTTAACCCCTAACCCCAAACATCTAACCCTTAAACCCCTTAACCCCTTGATCTACTAGGGGCTGGTTACCTTGATATTAACGGTGGTGTATTCATACTCCTTCTGAAAAACAAATAAAGGGTCAAGGAAATTGACCAATATGTTGTCAAGTTTTATCGTATCCATCTCTGGGGTAAGCTACTTTTCGGCTAACTCCACTACTTTTAATCTCAATTTTTCCAATTTCTTCCTTCTCTCATATGATACCCAAGCCTTGGCCTTTCTCTTCCCTTCTAATTCCGTCATAGTGTCATAGTGATGCTAGCCAACTTCTTTGGAAAGCCTTCCTAGCAGACAATACTTGTGACCTAGCTGAAGCCTCAACACTTTCAGAGCATCTAGAATGACCTCTCTCTTCCCCAATCTCCCTCTCTCTCTCTCTCTCTCTCTGTCTCTACCCTCCAATGCTCTCACAGCTATATCCCTCCCTCTAACCTTCTTTCTGCCCGCCTTCCATCTTTGTGTCACTATCTCCCTCTCTTACCCTTCTCTACCTCTCTCACTCCTCTCCCTCTCTTTCTCAGCTAATCCATTCCTTCTCCCCCCTCTCCTTTAGTTTATCTCCATATATTCCTTGTGACTCCCCTTGTCTTGGCACCTCTATAAATATATGTCTTTATAATTATTTCTTCTCATATATATAGAGAGTTAATATATATCATGACATATTAGGACCTACGATTGGGTTAATTCCACCTTGTCGGCAAGGTTAAAATGGTTAATTTTCGATAGACAAAATGTAGATCAAATATTTCATCAAAAAGAGGGAACCATACCCTATATTCTTCTAGGGTATGCCTATCAGTCGCTTGGCATGTTCTTGCTCTCACATGAATGTAGTCTTGCTTGATTGGTACAGAAGAAGGTTTCGCATTATCAACTATTTGTTTGGGACAACTTTTAGTTGTTTCAACACTACTACATTCTAATTCAAGCTTATCCTTTAAACCATCTTAGTCTTTTGTACTCTCTTCAACTTTGTAGTGCTTTCCATTCCTCTCAGTCACATATGTTTCCTCGGTCTGTTAAGGGACAAGGTTGACAACATTAGGATGTTTTTGCAATAAACAAGGGTATTTACAAGACACATTCAGGTGGAGAAAGAGTATAAGAGCCAAATTTCTCATGATTGTGGGACACTCGAACTCAAGATTTTCTGGAGTAGTCATGAGGTACAATCTGGTTATTAAGAATTCATGAGATGGACGTTCTCCAGACTTAAATTGCGTGACAACACTGTGGCTGAGTTTGAAACTGGAGATTGAACATACATTTAGTTTGATTGCAATAGACATTTTCATCAATAAATGTAAATAAATGGCTAACAAATACGATAAATTAATAAATAAAGAAGACATGGCAACAAGAAACGATACTTACAAAATTGTTACATTGAGACGCAAAGAATAAGCAACTAATTTAACCCCTAACCCATTTAACCCCTAAACCATAAACCTCTAAACATCCCTTAACCCATAACTCCTAAACCCTTAACCCCTAACCCATTTAACCCCCTAAAACCCTAGTAAACCCCTAACCCATTCAACTCCCTAAACCCTAAACCTATAAACCCTTAACCCCTAACCCCTTAAACCCTAAACCATTAAACCCGTAGCCCTAACCCCTTAAACCCTAGTTCCCGACCCCTAAGCCATCTAACCCCCCAAAACCTAACCCCATTAGCCCCTAACTTCTAACCCCTAAAATCCTTAACTGCTAAATACCCTAACCCCTTAAACCCATAACCAATTTAACCCCCTAAACCGTAAACCTATAACCCCTTAACCCCTAACCCATTAAACCCTAATTCCCAACCCCTAACCCATTTAACCCCCTAAACCATAAACCTCTAAACCCCTAAACCCTAAACCTCTAAACCCTTAACCCCTAACCCATTTAACCACCTAAACCCCTAAACCCCTAACCCATTTAACCCCCTAAACCCTCAACCTCTAAACCCTTAACCCCTAACCCCTTAAACACTATTTCCCAAATGGCCTAACCCATTTAACCCCCTATATACATTATACATAAATTATAAGGAAAATATATATATATATAAAGAGATTAAAACTCCAAATATTTAAAATACAACATAATTTAATAGTTTAAAGTTTAAAACTCCTTTTAATAAAGAATGATTATTTAGTAGGGTAGAAGGATTACTATATGCAAAAATAAGTCCATTATTTACTCATATAACTTTAATTGCTTCTCAAAAAGATATGTTTTATTTTTTTGATTATATATATTTTTAAACAATCAAAATAAACAAGCATTTAATTATTTAGAAATTATTTTAATTATTTAAAGTGATTATAATTATTAAAAAATATTTATTTTTAAATTAATTTGAGTGGCCTTACAAAAAACACACGTGTTTCATTTCAAAATGTCAAAAATTTTGAAATATCAAAAGTTTTAATTTCCCTCGTTCATTTCCCTCTGGTTGCATGGTTTGTCCAGGGAAGGAGGGAGGATCTGATCCAAATCTGAGTTGGGTTGATAGAAAAAATGCCAGAGATCCTTCACATTCAGGGGGGCTAATGTGGCAACTAGATCGACTCCAAGTTTTGGGAAGTGTTCTGTGAAGAACACGGCATGGATCCTACTGAGAGATATCAGGGCACTTCAGATCTACAACTTGAAAGGGTTATGGACAGGTCTTCAGACCTGATAACTTCGTTTTTGGCCAATATGGGGCTGGAAAAAACTGGGCCAAGGGGCATTACATGGAAGGAGCTGAGCTCATTGATTCTGTGCTTGACGTCATTAGGAATGAGAGTGAGAATTGTGATTGCCTGCAAGGTATGTGTCTTTTTCAGATTCAAATCCTTGACCTTGTGTTTTTGAAATGTAGGATTTCATTTGCTAAAATGATGTGGGTTTTTGTTGTGTACAAGGTTTCAAAGTCCCAATCTGAAGCCGCAGAGTGTTTTCATCTGTGTCTCTGCAAGTCCCAATCTCAAGCCACAGAGGTACGATCTCGTTCATGCTTTATGTTTTTTTTTTAATGTATGAAGTAAACTCTTGAACTGTTTCACATAATCAGTTGGAAGTAAACTCTGACCCAGATAAAATCATGTCCTCTGATCTAGAAACAATCATCTCCTCTGATCCAGAAATGACTGAATCTGCGGAAGATCAATCCCCAGAAATGCCAATAGTGCCATATTTTGTATCACTGACCGAGGAACAACAAACTCTATTAAGCAAGGAGGCATTCACTCGTATAATTGAAACCTACAGGCAAGCTGATGGTGCAGGGGTCAGTGATTTGTGATGTTCACTACTTTCACAATTGATTGCTCAGGTATATGCTCATAAAGTTTTTTATCAATAGTCTGTATGAACTTCTTTAGAGATACTAGAATTTTATTTTGCCTCGTCATCAATTTTTGGCTTTAATGATTGCATTCTAAACTTTGAAAAGCCTCCTTATAAAGGCGGTTTTTTATCAAGTCAAGACATCATTTCCCCATTACTATTTTATATTAAATTTCTTTTGTGATTGAGAAAATTTGCAAGGTTGAATGTTATAATTTATTATTCATAAGTGTCAAAAAGTTGTTATTTTATGTGGAGACAAGATAAAGTTTGGATAGGATACACAAAACACTCACAATAGATGAATATACAAATTTTGACAAAAAATATTTCCAGAAATAGTGTTCAGACATATTTCCATTCAAAGATGGAATCCTTGGAAATGTTTCTTGTGCAACAACTGTCACATATTAATTGAGTTGATTTGTGTGCATGATTTTTCATTTTTTCTTTTTCACATTGGATTCTTGTGACTTGAAATATTTATGCTCTGCGTACAACCATGATTAATTTTTCTAATGTGGTTTGATTTAGGTATAGAGAGTCATGTGCTACTGCAAAAAAAATTTAATTGTTTAATATGTTACAATAATCTGATCAAATATTAGCCCATCAGATTCAATTTTGCTAGTGTGTAGTTCAAGATGTAGGAAACATGGGTGTTTAGTTACTTGGCTGTGGTAATTTTTTGGGATCCTTTTCAAATTCAGGACAATAAAATGTGGCAAATTTTCTTATTGAAGCATACTGAGGAAAACACTAATACAGTAATACCTCCTCTACAAATGAAAAGCGATTCTTCAACAAATTAGTGTCTACACTAAATCCTTGTATAGAAGATTCTTACTAAAGTGCCTGCTTGCACCATTACTGATTCTAACACCTCGCTTAAAATAATGTCACCTTATTATATGACATCTGCAACCAACCACATTTCATCATCAATCCCAGATTGTATGGTTTTTGTTACATTGATTGCATGATCATGAGAGAAATTTTCAAATTCCATTCTAATAAGGCTTAAAAGCTACAAAACTTGAAAGACAAATTCCTTAAAAATACTCTGACCATCTTACCTATTCATATTGCGGACCTTTTGCTTTAGATAGTCTCTTCTGTCCTTACCCTCGGCGAAGTTTCTTAAATCAATCATCTTTATAAATATGATGATCAAAATGAATCAATTAATTGCGAGACTATCATGCTGGGATACACCATGTTCAAACTCTTTGCCAAAAGAGCAGACAAATCCATCTCCATATGGGAGGAGAGGAATAAATTACAAGTTTAAGGTTTAGTCATTGCAAATGGAATCACCGCACTTTTAACTAGTTTTCAATCCTCCCAAATGCTATTGAGGAAGTAAAAGTAAGTATATTATTGATCCATGGACACCTGTTAAGCCTTTTAGATAGTTGGAAGAAACCTACTATTTGAGAGGCTGAAGGTATACCTATCCTATGCTTGGCGATCTCTATAATTATGACCCTATATGAGATTCAAATGATCATCTCTCAGGTCTATTATATACATTAACATAGTATTCAAGCAAGGGTGTCGACTGCCTCACATTCTTTGGACTTCATATTTATGGATGAGAGTTTCTCATTTAAAAATCCATGGGTGGTAAAGGTGGAGGCCTTCTATGGGATCTCCATTTCACTATTTTTTGACAACACTGTCCTTCTATTTCACGAATTCAAAAACAAAAGTACATTTTGAGCTCATTCTGGGATGAACATGGTCTTCAAGTCCACCTTGCAAAAAAAAAAGCATGTAAGTAATCTCACCTTCTTTTCAAGGATAGCAGGTAGAAATGGTGACATCCTAGTCTTTCCTTTGAATGTTATTATTTGGTTCATCTTTTAATGTTGTTGCAACATTAACAACCTTGGAGAGATGATGTTTCCAACTTCAGTTTTAGGATATTCAGGCTAAGTTCTGGTTTCTTGACACCATGGTGATTCATTCTCTCCTTGTTTGCAAGGTTTGGAGTTTGGAACCCATACCTACAAAAAACAAGTCACGAATCAATTGAGAGAGGTTACTCATTTCTATTCTCTCATTTATGGGAAATATTTTTGTAACATGGCCCACTTAAATGGCAAGGCCATTGCCTTTTCCTCGTGAAATCATCCTCCATATCCTGAAGGTTGAAATAGAATATTGCAACATACACTGCTTCATTTTTCTTTTGTTACTTTTGTAGGAGAAAATCATAAAATAAAATGGTTGTGCTAATCTCATACTTTGTACCTGAAGGTTGAAATAGAATGTTTTAACATACACTACACACATTCCTGTAAGTTGATTTTCTTTTTCTATTAGTGTCAGAGGAAGTTAAGTTGTGTATTTGTAGTTATTTATGTCAACTTATAAATGAAAGGAATAGGCTTGACATTATTTGCTAGAGCACATCAATTTCAATAAATTTTAAAATACTAAATTATTTGGGAAACTTGAAAGTTTCCATTTACGATTTTAGGGGCTCACGTCAAAGCGATTGATGATGATGCCTCAAAATGTCGCAAGCTTTCAGCTAAGAATGTCCTCCAAAATTATAGGTGATTCAAGTTCACTTTTTTCTTTCCTATTTATCTTATGCTACTTCTTGTAAGAAGGAAAAAAGTATCTGGATAGTTTTAGAAAAATGTTTTGGCCAATATATCAATAGATTTCTTTCAAGTGTTAATTAAAACTTTCACAATTCCTCCAACCCACTAGGGCCTGGAATTGAGATCCACAAAACACTCCTATACAGAGGAGACTCTCTTTTTTCCAATGCAATTGATCCAGTAGCTTTCATGTGCTCACTTCGACATTTTAGAAGCTTAGTCCACCCTTGATGACCAAATAATATATTTTGATTCTCTTCTTAACTCCCTGTGATGAAAGAGTAGTAGGAATGAGGATTGTCGAAGCACATGCATCTTGTTTACCATCTAGCAATGAGTTACTCAACCATCAAAGACCTACGAGCCAGTCACATGATATTCCCCTTTTAGCTGTACAAAACCTACAAAACATACTAGTAGTTCCTGCTGTAACCTTTTTGCAATACACATTAAAGTCGCTGCTTGAATATTTGGGCACTTGGAGTTTACCAGGCCAATCAGAAGTTCAAAATCTACAGATATATTCAGGGTGTCTGCAATCTGAATTGCAGTGAGGGAAAGCTGGCTTTCTCTGTTTAGCACTCACAATTTCAGGATTGGTGCTTTATCACTCATGTCTACACATAATTCATTGTCTGTGTAATTTCCTCCCTCTAATCTCGAATTGCAATGAAAGAAATATGCAGAATGAGAGGGAAAAGAAAATAGAGGACAAATATGCATATAATGACACAATGATTTACATGGAGAAAAGTAGTCAACCCCTTGATCTCAAATAGTTTGGTATCAATAGACAGTGTAGATGTTGTTTGGTTTAAAACACCTGTTAGGCTGGATGCCATTGTGGCCTAGTCATGACAGGGCCCAAGTTAGCTAGACTCGTCACTCTAGGGAATAAATCTATTTTGGAAACAAGGGTTTATCATTTAAGTTATAAAATCAAGGGTTTTATCATGATTAGAAAACCATTTAAGTTATCCAAGTTTTACCATCAGTTGAAATACACTGGTCCAATTTTAAAATGTTTAGCATTGCAAGCAAAAACCGTGAGAATTTTTTCTACCCAAAAAAATCTTTGTCAACTTCAATATCATTGCTGATACGTATTTCTTGCATATTTTTTGATTTCGGAAGAGTGACTATCCAAGTTTTACCATCAGTTGAGCAACATTTATTTATTTTTTAAATATTTTTCCATTTCGTCGGAATAGCGACACTTCAACACATCGGAAGAGCGATGTTTCACATCGTCGGAAGAGTGATGCTTCACAACATCGGAAGAGCGACACCTAAAGCGTTAGAAGAGTGACGATTACATTTTTAAATATTTTCAAAAATGGTTGGAATAGCAACGTTTTAAATGTTAGAATTAAACGTTGGAAGTAATAACGTCGGAAGAGTGACACCTAAAGCGTCGGAAGAGCGACGTTTACGTTTTTAAATATTTTCAATCGTTTGTTGGAATAGAGATGTTTTAAACATCTGAATTAAATGTTGGAAGAAATAACGTTGGAATTGCGACATTTTTTTGAAAACCTGAAAAGCATCGGAAGACTGTCAGTTTGTGATCATCGAAAGACCGACAGTTATGTTTTGTCGGAAGACCGACGCTTATGCAACGCTGGAATAACGACACTTTGAAAAACGTCAGAAAAAGTGTCGGTATTGCGATACTTCGTCAAAGCGTCAGAATTACAATGTAGTGGCTAACCACGTTTTGTCCGGCCTCAAACTGTCACTCCTGTGACGACTATGTGTTGGAATAGGGATGAAGTGGCTATTAGAAATTGGGCCAAATTTTCTAGTGAGAGGGCATTATTTATGACTGTGCTCTTGTCTGTAGCGGGGGCAGAAAATAGCCAAGTTTTTTTCTTCTATAGCTTGCTTTTGCTTAGCTTGCATGACATCCAATTGTGTTGTCAAGGTCCCCAGGATATCCGTCTTGAAATCCTTTAACAAATTTCCGATTTCACTTCGTGTAATGCTTTCTCCTGAAGCTTTACTGTCTCTGAGGTTCGTATCACATCCTACTGGTTTCAGCCTTTAACTACCCCTAGAAAATTTGATGCACAAATTTACAATATAATTATAATTTTCTTGATAAATATTGCCTTTACCCATTATATTTAGTGTCTCTACACATTGGTCTTTCATACCTCTAATCAGCGTGGTTTTTAGAAAATTATTTGGTAGATTTGTATAGGGATATATTTGCAGATTACATTGGAAACATTCTACATATTCTTCCAAAGTCTTGCTAGGCTTGGCTACCATTTGAAAGATTTCATCTTTTAGTTCTCTAGTTCGGCAATAATCTTAGTATTTTTTAAGGAAAGATGTTTTCATTTGGTCCCAATCATTGGTGGTGCCTCCACCAAGTCCCATGAACCAACGCAGAGCTGATCCCTTCAAAGTAGAGGGGAATAGCTTCAGTTTCTAGGGGTTAGTAGTGTAATCATAACCCCTGCATAAGACATCAAAATCAAAAAGAAATGCATCGGGATATTCTGAAGTTAGCCCATGAAAGGTAGGAATGTTCTATCATGGGATAGCCTTCATGGGAGCATTGACAACTGTGTCAACAATAGGGTATTGCAATGTAGAAGTTTGAGTTTGCTGGTTATGAGCCATTTGATCAAAAATATGCCAATATCCTTCAGGGATCTCCGGAGCTGGAGAATTTTTCCTAGGATTCCTACCGGAGGCTGGCAAATTTTTTGTTAGGGTATCTATAATTTGCATGTTTGGAAAATACAAATTGTAGAGCCTACATATGAACCACTTTGGGATTCTAGGATCTAGCCCTCCTGAACCCAAAGAGGGATCTCTCTATGAGTGCACTTAAATATGTGATCTTTAAGGCTTGAAATGTGATATTAGGCTAGTTATGAAGAGCATGGGTTTTGTTTAATTTTTGTTTTGGTTGGGCAAAGGCATGATGAAGGTGAAGGAATTTTAAATGAAGGGTGAAGGTGTATGCAAGTGAAGGGATGATTCAGTTGATAAGATAGGCAAAAAGAAGCTTCAATCCATTAGGCTATGGAGTCATGAGAGGATTTAATTGGACAGCAAGGTTCAAGAGTGATCCATGGGGCAAGTTATCTATGTCAAGGATCTCTTTTTAGTTGATTTTATGGAATGAAACAAATGGTAAATGGAGAAAAAACAAATGAGGAACAAAGAGTAGCCTAAGATCAAGTAAGTACTTTGAAACTATCCTGATTTGGCATGCACTTAAGGGAAAAACATATAAGTAATCTAGATCAGGTAAGCACTTTGAAACTAGCCTGCATTGATGTACTTTCAATAGAAAACATTTAAAACACTTAGAATAGCTTAAGATAAAGTAAGGACTTTGAACCTAGCCTACTTTCAGCATATTCCATGGGAAAGGAAAACTTTCAAAGGAGGATAACATAGAAATAAAGCTTATCAGTGAGAGTAGGGTACTGTTAAGAGTAATTCCTAGCACTGTATTTTTTGTTCTTTATCAGAGAAAGCGGATAGAGTGAAAGCACTAAGTAAAATAACAATTAACAGTAAGAAAAGACATCACCATAGACATAGACTAGGATCCCATAAATCAACCAGTATTAGATGTTCAAACCAGTTACAATCATCAAGCCCCGTGGGTCTCTACAACTTCAAACTTCTCATTTCAGCCTATGTATCTTCAATTGCAAACAGGGCTTCAGTAACTTCAGAAAACTATTAACATGCAATCATATGTCTAGAGACCAACCCTTACAATGTGCTCCTCAAGGAGACTTTATAAGAAAATCAGGAAGTGGGAGAGTTTCTAGGGGTCAAGTATCATTAATTCCATAATCAGTGCAATTCCTAGCCTTGAAAACCATGCAAGGAATAAGGAATGAATGCATTCTACCTATAACTTTGCTTCATAACTTTGTTTCTGCTTTTTGAGCCTTAATGGACGAAAATATTTACTTCAGGGCTATTTTTATCTTTAAAATCACTTTGTTGACAAATAGAATTAAGTTCTTTTGATTTGTATTGACTGTTCAACTGTATTTAGGAAAATATCTCTTGTTCTTGCAATAACTAGGCCTTCTTTGATTTTTGTAAGGCTGCAGGTGTCTTTTGGTAGCTGGAGAGGGTTGGATTTTGGTGCTGGAGAGGGTTCAATTGGCCTCTGATGTGGCGGTGGAGGCTTTCTTGGACTGATGGATTTTTTGTCTTTTCTTTAAAACACCTTTAATTTGTCTTGATTCTGTGTTTTAGGATTAATTAGGCGTCTGGATCATTTTAAGGTCTTCAAGCTATGTTTCTATCTTTAATCACTAGATTATTTCCTTAATCTTCAATAACACACTTTTAATCCCTTGAAACTATCACTGATACTCTTTGCCGCTTCTGTTCTGACTGTTTCTGATGCCTACGCAGTTTTAATGGCGTAGGAGGGTTTAGATCAGGGTTTTAACACTGCTCCTTCAATAAAAACATGCCTTAAGCCTTTCTCAGAAGTCTTCCCTACATTCTCTGGCTCTAAAAATGCATTCCATGCACTCTGTATTACCCTGTCTGTGATAGTAAGACAGAGGGTGATTTTTACCATTCTGTAACCTTGCAAAAGACTATAAACCATGTTATAAAATCCTCAGGGAGAGGGAGGGAGTGCCCTGGTGGGCCATGGAGATGGTGGCGCGGTGATGAGAATGGTGCCTGTAGCGAAGAAAAACTGTGAAAACCATGGAAAAACAGTGAAAAACGGTGTCGGAGGCGAAAAACTGGTCTGGCGAAGTTTTGGTGCATCTGGCATTCTGGACCGTCAGATTATAATAATCCCCGGCGATCTATGGTCGAGATTAATCAATGAAATCATTTGGAGGGTGGATGAATGGGAGATGAGATTACATGTCGGTCATTGGATTTGAAATGATAAATGGCGAAGATCAAAGGATGTAATTGTTTCAGGGGTATAGGTGAATGGAGGATGAGTGGGGTTTAGATCCAATCTGGGTCGTCAGATTTCCACGATGAATGGTAGAGATTGAACGGGAAATGCACTGTGGAAGATGAGCGGTAAGGTGGAAAAAAACTGGTGGTATTCGCGTGGGGTCGGAGGTGGCTTATGGTTTTAACAAAATTTGCGTGATTCCACTCAGCGCGCGCCACGTGATAAAACAAAAACCGCCTGTATCGCGTGATTTCTGAAATTAACCTTGGGATACTTATTTTGCGCAAAACTCATTCTCAGCTGTCAGATCTGATGGTTTTGATCGGACGGTGCGGAGAAAACCCGATGGGGAGAGATGCACGGGCGGGGTTTAAAACATCGGGTTGATTGTGGGCCATTCGATCTGGTGTATGGATGACTGTGATTCGACGATGAGGCGGAAGGCTTTACAAAGGGAAGAAAATTTATATGGTTTGCAGAGATGAACTTGGCCGTTGGATCGTTTGATTGGACGGTTGGGATTTGTGGAAGAAGCGGGGAGTATGGGAAGTGAAATGAACAGGGGTATGAAAGGAAATGTGCCCGATCACCGTCGATTTCCGGAGATCAACGACTCTCATCGATTCAGATCATAACGTCGAAGAATAATGAAACCAAAGGGAAAAGGCGATGTGATGAGTTTTTTTGGGTTTATTAGGCGCATGTTCACTAGGCTTTAGGTCTCATGGGAGGGGGGCTAAATAGGATAAGCCCTTGGGGGCTTAACTCTTTAAAATGAGCGGAGAAGTGCTTTAAAGCATTTTTAAGGGTTTCAAGAGATCTAGGTTCTGGTAATTCAATTTCAGGCTTACCTGTTTCTCCTTCTCCTTCGCGGAGGTTGCAATAATTTCCTTCTTGTGGAGGGCAGGCTTGTACGTTCTTAGTATCTTGAAAACTCTGCTCAGCCCTTTCGGTTTGGCTATGAATCTCAATGTTAACTATAGATGGTGATTTTACAGTTTGAAGGAGGTCAATAGAACGTTTGGCAACAATAATTCGGGGTCCTACTAATGACTGAGACTCAGCTTTTCTTAAGATTTC
Organism: Pinus albicaulis; assembly: GCA_034641835.2. Lineage (NCBI taxonomy): Eukaryota > Viridiplantae > Streptophyta > Pinopsida > Pinales > Pinaceae > Pinus > Pinus albicaulis. The sequence goes on along the minus strand of CM076570.1, from coordinate 1,565,551,037 downwards.
GTCAATAAAAGTTGATCGTCCAAGGGTCACCAGTCCCTTAGATTTTTCAGGTTTAGGAGGAAGAATTTTTCCCTTGTCAGGTTTCTTAGTCATTCATGCAAAAAATTCAAATTTTTATTTCTACCTTAAGTTCCTAACAGTTCTGCTGGAAAGTGGGTGGGGGAGCAGGCATTTTACTTGCTATGTACGTAGGTTCTTACCTTGCATTTTTAATACCCAGTTCTCTCTCAACAGACAATTATCAGATATACATCACTCTTTGTAAATGGCTACACTCTCCCCGGCAATGGCACCAAAATGTTGGGTGACAAAAGGTGCCTTTTAAAACTCTTAATTATCCCACATTAAACATTAATCCAGGCAAGTCCTCTTATTTCAAGAGTGTACACAGTATGTGGCTGCTATTAATTCAGAGAGTAATGTTTCCTAAATTGTGGTACAAATCTTGACACAAGAATAAATGGAAGCATCTAATAAACTCCAATTGAAATTATTAAAAGGAATATCAATGCTCAATCTTCTACTGAAATAAAACCTTACAGCAATTCAAGCAATAACATCATCAGCCGAGAGCACAATAACAATAACTCACCTCTACTTAGCTGATTCAATCTAAACTATACTAAATATCTATAAAGCATTCAAGATAAGAATGATATCACTTCTAAGTCTCTAATAGCAATAATAAAACTCTTGAAGATTATTAAATCAATACAATGCACTGTCTAGATGATTTGCACTGTAATGAACAAAACTTAGATAAAATGATAATGATGTAAATCATAACAGAAAATATTTTTCGATATAAGAAATTAATAAACAACTAATGAAATAAACTCACATAAATGAGGAATTATCAACCAAACCAAACTCTAACAGAATCGGATATATAACACAAGGAAGTAGTTAAATTCACTAGAGGCCAAGCCCTTAGCCACCAGCGAGCACTGCTAAATTACTTCAGATAATGCGAGAGAACATAAAATTCAATTATATATTAATCATCGAACTTGAGTAACATTATAGTATAATCATGTTCTCCAATGATGAAAACTGTAATTAAACTTACAACTTGAAAAATAATATAGGTTCCTCTCCTTTCTTCCTACAATCACTTTCTTTTATAATCAGAAAGGGGTAAAAAGTAAATAGTAAATGCGATCCCTCAGGATCTCCCGATCCTGAGGGATTCACAACTGATTTCTAACATAAGACAACTTTCCTATTCTGTGCTAATTCTTCTGATTTGCTCTTAGCCTTGTTTGTAACCGACATGTTCCTTCCTTTGCTTGTCGAATTCTGCTGTCCCAACGTTAGGGAACAACAATCATTCCTTCTGTCACTTTCCTACATAGAAAAAGGTAAGAGTTAGTTAAATCGTAACTGAAAATAATTCCTTCATTTATTACCATAATTTCTTAATATATTAATGCATTAAGATATGAAAAAGATAAGAATCAAGGAAAACAATGATGAACTTAGTAGTAAATACATACCCATTTCGTAACTCAATAGTAGGTTTACTGGATACGTGGCTCTTATAAGAAAATGTATTGTGACTGAACCATTTTCCTTTTAGGAAGCAATGCAACAACAAACCTGGGTTGATGCAATGGTGGAGGGGTATGACTCCATTGTCAAGAACAGTGCATGAGAGATTGTCCCAAGACCGGTTGACAAATCAGCGTTTGGATCGAGATGGAACTAGAAGGTAAAGCAAGATGATGATGGGAGTGTGGAGAAATACAAGGCCAGATTTGTGGCCCGGGGATTCTCATAGATCGAGGATCAATTATGATAAGAAATTTTCACTCATTTCAAGGTACTCTTCTATTAGATCCATCCTTACACTCTTAGCGCAGATGAGCTAGCACATTCATCAGATGGATGTGAAAACTACGTTTCTCAATGGGATCATTATGGAAGAAGTGTACATAGAGCACACCGAAGGTTTTGAGATATTCAATAGTGAGTCGCATGTGTACCGACTCAGGAGAGCACCGTATGGGCTGAAGCAAGCACCTCGTGCTTGGTATACTCAGATAGAAAATTATTTCATCGAACTGGGCTTCACCAAAAGTGAAGCAGATCAAAACTTGTACCAAATTGTGGTTGAGGGTAAGCTATTGATTATTGTTCTTTATGTTGATGATCTAATTTTGACTGGTGATGACCAGCTGATACACTCATGCAAGGAGGATCTTGTAAGGGATTTCAAAATGAAGGACATGGGACTCCTTCATTATTTCTTTGGATTGGAAATATGGCAGTGGCCTGGTGAGAATTTTGTGTCTCAAGGCAAGTATGCAAAGGAGACACTAGGTAAGTTTCACATGGAGAGTTGAAAACCCATGGATACTCCTCTTCCAGGAAACTAGAGGAAAGAGGATGCTACTTGTTGAGCCCCAATATTGTTCTTTCTTTCATCTTACTTTACCCCATTTTTCTTTGTCCATTGTTATCCCAGGCCTAATTGATCAATGAAATTAGTTAAAATTACTTTTAGAATGAATAACATGGCTAACTTGCTAAGTTTTGTGATTTTGTCGTTGTAATGAATTGTGAACTGAAACTAGCTACAGAATGCAGACATTCCGTAGCTAACTGCCAATTCTACAGCTGTCTTCATGTTCAAGCATGTTCCAGGTGTCTTCTCAGGAAAAGCCACACATGGGTATATTCCACATCATGTCCTCATCGTTCGTTGCTCACCATGAAGAATGAACCGAATTCTGGACGTGGTTTTGGTACGTGGGAACTCATTCAAGGAGGCAGACTTCTAATAGGACTAGGACAGTCCAGATGTCCTTTTTCCCTTTACGCTGCCATCTTTAGATTCCTAATACGATTTTGATAAGGAAAGACAATGATCCCTATATTGTTGCAAGTTCTGTTTTGTAGATTTGTTATAAAAGCACTTGGGAAACCAAGAGACAAGCTCTAGATTTAGATTAGATTTTTTATTAGATTCTGCTATATTTCTGAAGACCGAGAATACTTTGTTTCAAGTTATTTTCCTTTAATGAAGAAGACATCATTGCTTTGAACGTAGTGAGTTGATCTAGAGTTAGATTCCGTCTGGTGGTAGAGGGCCCATGCCTCCTGCATGGCTTTACTTTTGTAATTTAGATAAGTATCTTAGTTTGTTTTCATGCTTTTTTTTTAATTTTGAGTTTATAGTTAATTTCATTAGTCACTATAGCTATACTCGTTCTAAGGAACTCTTCCAAAAGATCATGATAATGAATGGGAAATGGCTGTAGTGTTGTAGGTTTTATTTGTAATTTCTTTTGTTCATTATCATAGTTGAACTTATTCTAGTAAACTCTTCCAAAAAATCATTATGATGGCTAAGGCATGACTGTGATACTGAAGGTTTCATTTGCTTGTTTACACTTAGTAGCATAGCTGATATTACTCTTAAAACGCTCTTCCAAAACATCATAACAATGGGTAGGAAATAGCTGTGATGACTTAGTTTTTAATGGTAATTGATTTCAGTTTTCATGTTTGCATTTGCATTGAATTGTACAGCCAGGATTGTTCTAAGAAGCTCTTCCAAAACACCATTCATGATGGACAAAATAGTCTATAGAATCCCATAGATTAATTGCATGATAACTTCATTAGGGCACTCCGGAGTCAAATTGCATTCAATTCATGCTCTATTATTTCGTTTTAAGTTTGATAATGGCTTGTTAGTTTAGCACTGTCTTTAGTTCAGTTCCAGCTTAGCTCACTGTGTTTACATTCTAATATTAGTTGCCATCCATTTCATTTTAAATTACATTAGTTGTTAAACATAAATACCACGGCCTTCATTATTTACAAAACCTCTTTTGTTCCAAATCTATAATTGACTCATAACCATATGGACAGAAGACAGTATCAGCCCAAGGCCTGAAGTACTTTTGCAACTTCTTTACCATCTCACAAACAAACCTTTCCTCAAAAGACTATTCTAAAAATCTATAACCTTTGAGTGAAGTTTAGTGGTGTTAAACTAAGTTGCAGAATAGAGTTAGGAGCTAATCTTAGAGTAGAGATCTTATGATGTTACCAATATTCTTCTCCAAATATGCTTCAACAAACCTATAATCATGGATAATATTTTGTATCATTATAAGCTAATTGTTTAATTGTTTACTTAGGAGAATTTGTATACTTAGTTGCTCATTTCTCAAGCTCTTCCAAAATACCTTTAATGAAAGAATTGGACAAGTTAAGTTTATGTTTTGATTCATTTTCTTGAAGTCATTATCAAGCTTTGTATTCTGCTTAGTCATATTTTAGGTTTGATTATGTTTCAATATTTTCCTTTGCATTTATCATTTGTCATCAACAAATTAGGCTTCACTCTATTTTTAACCAGTAGCTTCTTTCCACCAGCATTTAGTTATTTTCCTTGTGAACATAAAACCATCAAAAGACCAAAAACATAATAAAACACTAAACACAACGCATTAAGAAACAAACACCTAGGCACATACAGTGCACTTCACTTCAGCAGTTTACCAACCCTGGTTGACAATTAAATGAACTCAATTTAGGAGACTAGGTTGAGACCAAACATTTTGGCGCCGTTGCCGGGGAAGTGAAAACTAGGTAACCTTTGTTTTTTAACTCCCAAAAACAATTATATGTGTAGAGAGAGAGACTCAAGGGGTAGATTCATAAGCAGCAGAAACAAAAGTTTGAATTCTATAACACCACTTGTTTCACCTAGACCAAGAGCTAGTACACCTTCAACTCAGACCCACATTCCATCCTTTACTGATCCTAGACTTCTAGAAGACCTAAGATCAGACATTCCATTAGAGAAACATTCCACTTCATCCACTGAACCTGCCTTAGAAGAATATCTAAAGACTCCTGTTAGGGACACAAAATTTTCCACCTCCACAGGAGAATCAACTATGGCAGAAGAAGGGGGAGGAGGAGTCTTTAATGGAGAACACACATTATTTGGAGGTAGAGGTAGAGGTAGAGGAGAAGGAGGTAGAGGAGAAGGAGGTAGAGGTGCAGAAGGAGGAAGAGGTAGAAGAGAAATGGGAAGCTCTTTTGGGTTCCCTATAATTGATGAAGAAACCAATACAACCATGAAAAAAATTTCACCCTCTGTCCTTCCAAACTTCTATGGACTTAAAACTAAAGATCCTGAAACCTTCCTATTTGAATTTGAAATCCTGTGTAGAACTTATGACTACTTACAAGATGCTCAAAAACTTAAACTATTTCCTTCAACATTGAAAGGAGCAGCATTGAAGTGGTTTATGATTTTGATCAACAGTTCTATTAGGACATGGGAAGACATGAAAAAAGTATTTCTAGAAAGGTATCTGGATTATTGTATGCCGGTCAATCATAAGGAAGAAGTGTTTAAGATGTTACCAAAAGAAGATGAAAACTTGGAAGATTTGTTGGAGAGATTTCATTACAACATCAAAAGAGCAAAAATGGAAAACCTAGATCAAGACACCTTAAAAGCTCTTTTGTTGAAAAAAATTAGGGATGAATGGTTGGATATCCTTAACATCATGGGAAAAGGGGATATATCACAGCTCACATTTCCTGAATTATCTGAGTTATGTATCAACCTTTCAAGAGGGAAATCTAAAACTGTAAAAGGTCCAAGAGATCCTGCTCTTGCAAGGGCAAGTAAGTCTGCTTCTGGGACAGTAAGTAGATCAGAAATAGGACATATGCTTGATGATTTCAAATCTGACATCTTAGGGAGTCTTAGTGAACAAATAGACACCCTTAAGATACAAAACAAGCAAAAAGCTGAATCTGATGCCTTGGCAATCTTTTGTCCCAAATGTAGAAATAAACATGACTTGAGAGAGTGCCCTTTGGATGTAAAAGTTGCAGAGACCTGTGTCATTTGTTCTGAAAAACATGAGACCAAGAATTGTCCTTCTCTTCCTGGTCTCAAAGCTGTCTTTCAAGAGGAAACTCCTACAGATTCTACAGAATCTCTTAATTTTGTCTCTAGAAGGCCTTGGCAGGGACCTCAAACACAAGGATTCCATGATAAAATGTATAATCAACCTCCACCTTGGAATTCTTGGCAGCAACCTTGGCCTCAATTTCAAAATCAATCTCAAGCTTGGGCACAAGGAGCACAAAATCCCTTTGGAAGATACTCTCAGTACTATCAGTATCCACCATCCTATCCACCATACCCACATTTTTATCCTCAAAATCCTCAACAACATCATCAGAACCTACCACATCAAAATCAACCACTTCCATTACCATTTCCTCAAAAATCAAATCAGTTGCATGCTCAACCCATACCAAACCCCAATAATAAAAATCCTCAGAACACATACATGATAGAAGGCCAACAGTTTCCAACTTATTTAATTACTCCTTTAGACCTTAGTGATGTTCAACTTAGGTCTGGAAGAATACTTGAAAAGAGGAAACCTTATGTGATCATACAAGAACAAGATAACTCTGAGGAAGACTCTCTACGGGTGAATAAAAGTCTTGAGGAAGACACATCCTTTCAAGACCCAAACACTGAAAAATCAAAGCAAAAATATCCAATAATTTCAACTCCTGTATTAGAGCAACCATCCACATCTACTTCTATACCTCCCTTTCCAGAAAGATTACAAATTGATAGAGGCGTAGAAAAACAAATTATGGTGCCTAATTATGATTTCCTAGATGAGCTGAGAAATGTTTGCATTAAAATTCCATTATTACAAGCCATCAAGGAAATTCCAATTTTAGCCAAAACAATAAAGGAGTTGAGCATGAAGAAAATAAGAAAAAGAATAAGAGAGACAAAGAAAATTCAACTGGCAGGAAAAATAGCAGACATTATGATGGGTAAGATTGCTATTCCAAAGTATCTAGACCCAGGAAATCCAGTTGTTAAAATTCACATCAATGGAATTGAAATCCAAAACACACTCATTGATTTAGGAGCAGCAATCAATATCATGAGTAGACAAATCATGGATAAGCTGAAACTTCCTAATCTTCTCTTTACACCCACATTATTACAATTAGCAGACAGATCTGTGATCAAACCAGATGGGGTAATAGAAGACATTCCAGTGTCCCTAGATTCTTGGGAGTACCCTGTGGATTTCATGATCCTAACTCCTAAGAATAATCTAGGAGGCTATCCTATTATATTAGGAAGACCTTGGTTGGCTACAGCTGATGCTTTTATTAGTTGTAGATCCGGTGATATGTACATCTCTGATGGTAGTTCAACTAATAAATTCACTTTATATCCTCCAACTAGGACAATTACAGATTTAGATGACACTCAATGGATAGAGTATGAAGAAGATTTACAACCTCTCTTCACAATTTCAGAAATTAGTGAAGATAATCAAATTCTGAATACTCTAGAAAACTTTGAATCCTCTCCAGAACACAAACATGAATCATTTCAAGAGGGATCCAATATTGAGTTTTTTTCATCAAGGTAGATGTCTCTTCATTCTATGGACAAATTTGGCAGCTCTACAAGTGAGATTTTTCCAGGCAAAACTTTGAACATAAACAAGAACCTAGAAAAATCTCAACAAGAAGAGTTAGTCAAAGTATTACAGAGACATTCTTCTGCATATGCATGGGAATACATTGACATGAAAGGGATAAGCCCCAAGACTTGCACTCATCACATCTATATAGAGGAAAATTGTAAACCAATCAGACAACCTCAAAGATGGATGAATCCAAATCTTAGGGAGATTGTTAAAGAAGAATTGCAGAAATTGTTGAATGTCAACTTTATCTATCCTATTTCGGATAGTCAGTGGGTTTCTCCTTTGGTAATTGTGCCAAAGAAAAATGGTAAATGGAGGGTATGTATTGACTACCGAGAATTAAACAAAGCTACTCTTAAAGACCATTTTTCCTTACCTTTCATAGATCAAGTGTTAGATACATTAGCTGGCAAAAAGTACTTCTCATTCCTAGATGGGTTTAGTGGTTACAACCAAATCCAAGTAGCACTTGAAGATCAAGATAAAACCACATTTACCTATCCTTGGGGTACCTATGTTTACCGAGTATTTCCATTTGGATTATGCAATGCACTTGCAACATTCCAAAGGGCAGTATTAGGAATTTTTTCAGATCTAATACATGATTGTGTAGAGGTATACATGGATGATTTCATAGTTTATGGAAACACATTTGAAGAAGCTTTAGAAAACTTGGAAAAAGTTTTAAAGAGATGTCAGGAAGAAAATCTTTCACTTAGTCATGAGAAATGTTTCATGATGTTTACTGAAGGTATTGTTTTGGGGCATCACATTTCAGGGGATGGGATTAGAGTTGATGAGTCAAAAGTTGAAGTCATCTCTAACTTATCTATTCCAAGTTGTCAAAAAGATGTTAGGAGTTTTCTAGGATTTACAGGATATTATCAGAGGTTTATAGAAAACTTCACCAAGATAACATCTCCACTCTTCAAATTACTTACCAAAGACTGTGAATTCAAGTGGAATTCTGATTGCCAGTTAGCCTTTGAGACCCTAAAAACAAAAATTTCTGAAGCACCTATTTTAAGGGGACCTAACTGGAAGTTACCTTTTCATATCTCAACAGATGCCTCTGATACAGCTCTAGGAGCAGTATTGGGACAAAAAGACTTGATTCCTTATGCCATCTACTATACCAATAAAAATTTGACTCTTGCAGAGTTAAATTATACTGTAACTGAAAAAGAGTTTTTAGTTGTTTTTCATGCCATAAACAAATTCAGACACTATATAACAGGCTATGAAACTTTTGTTCACACTGATCATTCTGCAATTAGATACTTAATGAACAAATCAATTACTAATAGCAGAGTCATAAGATGGTTATTGCTTTTACAAGAATTCAACATTACCATTCTAGATAGGCCTGGAAAACAAAACACAGTAGCTGATTTCCTATCTAGACTCCAAAATATCGAAGATGACACTCCAGTTGAAGATCAATTTCCTGATGAATATCTTTTTGCAATTTCTACTCAAACTCCTTGGTTTGCTGATATTGCTAATTATTTAGTTTCAGGAAAATTTCCTTCAATAATGAATGCAAGAGATAAAAGAAAAATCATTTATGGCATTGCAAAATATTCATGGGTTGCTAATGAGTTGTACAATACAGGTCCAGATTTGATCATTAGGAGATGTGTTCGTGAAGATGAGATGCCTGAGATTCTCAAAGCATGTCATGATGAACCTTGTGGCGGACACTTTGCTGATAAGAGGACAGCTTATAAGATCCTTAATTTATGATATTATTGGCCATCCTTGTTTAAAGATGCTAAAGAGTATGTCAAAAGGTCTGACAGTTGCCAAAGAGTAGGGAAACCTTCTCCTTCAGGTGAGATGCCATTACAACCTTAGGTACATATTGAACCTTTTGAAAATTAGGCTTTGGATTTTGTAGGACCTATTAGTCCTCCATCAAGACAAAAGAGATATATATTAGTTTGCACTGATTATGTTACCAAATGAGTAGAGGCCAAGCCATTAATTTTTGCTAATGAAGCATTTGTAGTTACTTTTCTTTTTGAGGATATTTTTACTCGTTTTGGTGTCCCAAGGGAAATTGTTACAAATCAAGGAGCTCAATTTACATCAAGGCTAGTGGAACAAATGATGGAGAGGTACAAAATCAGGCATAGAAAATCTACTCCTTATCATCCACAAGCAAATGGTCAAGTGGAATCTACTAATAAGGTCACTGAAGGAATCCTAACAAAGACTGTTCATTTACATAGAAGAGATTGGGTAGATAGGCTTCCTGAAGCCTTGTGGGCCTATAGAACTACATGGAGAAACACAACATGCCATACTCCTTATGAGCTTGTTTATGGGAAGCAAGTTTTGTTTCCTATAGAGTTCCAAATTCAAACATTCAAGATGGCAGTTCAGCTAGGACTTGATCTAACGGAGGCACAAAAGCATAGACTGGAGCAAATTAATGAATTGGATGAGATCAGACAAGATGCAGTTCAGAAAACAAGTCTAGTCCAATAGCAAAGGACTAGATGGCATGACAAGTACATCAAAGAGAAGAAGTTCAAAGAAGGTGACTGGGCTCTCTTGTTTGATTCAAAATTCAAGGATTTTTAAGGTAAATTTCAAACACATTGGCTAGGGCCATATGAAATTGTTAAAATTTTTGACAATGGAGCAGTAAAAATCAGGACAATAGATGAAGAAGAGGTCACTTTTCTTGTGAATGGTCATAGATTGAAGCTGTATCACAAACCACTCTCAAGAGAAGAATTTGTCAAGAAGTTCTAGGAAAACAGTGATGTGAAGTTAATGAAGAAGAATTTTTCTTCTTCATCAACTTGATTGAATATTCTGAAGCATTTCTTTTATTAAAAAAAATAAATAAATAAATAAATAAATAAAAATAAAAATAAAAGTATAAACATGAAAACCAATCACTGATTGGCATGTTTATACAGAAAAGATAGGGTGAAAATCGGAGTCTTTCTGACACTCTAACTTTTCCATTTTGTTCCTGCAAGCAGCTATTATAAAATCATAAGTTTAGATCCATTGCACTTATGATCCATCTCATTTAATTTCATTCCATTTACTTATCCATTCATACTCCATTTCATTCATTCATTTATATTTCACTTCATTCCATATTTCATTCATCTCATTCCATACTTCATCCACCTCATTTCCATGTCAAAATTTAAACTTTGATGTCTTTCTGCAAATGAATAACACATGTCATGGATTGCAGGCCATTTCTTATATTCTTCCACTCCATTTCATGAATTGTAGTCCATCCCATTCCATCATTCACTTCATACATATCCCATTATATCATGTTTCATCATCCATCTTCATTCATGCCATATAACATTTCACTTATATTCCAAACCACTCCATTCCATGATTAAAATTCTCTATAGGTACATTCTGTAGCTAAACAGACATTTTGCAGCTGATCAGACTTTCCGCAGCCAGATAGTCATTCCGCAGCTACAGATCCTGAAGGCACTAATCAGCAAACATTTGAATTGCAACAATATGATCTTGTATAACCATGAAAAATTAAAATCAAGAAGGATTATGAAGACTTTTCCAGAGGAGAACAAAGTATATGAAGACCACAAAAAGAAAAAAGAAAAAAAAAGAAGCAGATGAAAAGCAAAGGTAACAAGTTTTGATTATAATGGCATGTCATAAACTTTAGTATACTTTTAGTTATGAATCATTCAAAAAGTTGTTTTGATTATTTTTATTGATCATGCCAAATATACCCTCCACAAACTTTGGATAAAAATCTTTCATTTCAAATTTTATACCCGAACATCATTTAAGCGGTTAAAAGGCTGAAGTGTTTGATTTTCTTACGTCACCCAGCCAAATCATTTAATGATTATTTTTGAATTCGTTGTAAAAATATCCACAGTATTTTCACTCATTGATTTGTTTTCCTCACCTCACTTCATTAACTCGTTCTGTAACCACTTCCTATTATTCCATTCCGTAGCCAGCCCTTCATCATTTCATTCCGCAAAAAAGAGTTATCTCTATCACCGTGAACAGAGGTATATCAGTTTGGAATTTGAAGCCATTGTCACCGTGAAGAAAAGATATATTAGTTCGGAATTTGAAGCCATTGTCACCGTGAGCAGAGGTATATCAGTTTGAAGATTGAAGCACTAATACAGTGAAGCAGAGGAATATCAGTTTGAGGGTTGAAGTCATTGTCTCCGTGAGCAGAAAGAGTACTAATCTGAAGATTGAAGAAGAAATTATGGGCCTCATTGTAAGAACTGAACCGGTGGGCACAAAATACCTGGAAGGATACCCTCAAAGCAGCGAAATGTTGCAACAGGCAGGATGGCTACAATTTCTTGAGAAATTTAATGGCTTCCACAAAGAAGTTACTAAAACATCTGCAAGGTCATTCAAAGGAGCCGAGGTTGAAGTTGGAGATGTTAAATTCACTATCATAGAGGTTTTTATTGCAGAAGCAATAGGATTTCTTAGACATGGAGAAAGATGGTTTAAAAACAGAGAATTTCATAATGAATCATGGAAGCAAATCCTAAAATCACTAGGTATGGATGTCACTGTGTTTAAAAAGGGAATTCCAAGCTCTACATTAAAAAATAAATGGAGAAATATATTTCTTATTCTACAAAAATTTATCACTTGTGAAGGTAGATATGGCACATTTTATGTTTACCATATTAGATTGATAATGCATTTTCTGGAGGAAGAGCTAAATTTGCCCTATTTCTTGCTTCAAAGTTTGAAAAAGATGGCTTTTAGTGTTCAAAGGAGAGTCCAATTCCTAGAGACAACTCTATACCATCATGGCTTGGTTAAGATTTTAATTGAACACCATTTAGCCAAAACAAAAGATACTTGGGATAATTTCTTGGTAAGAAATCACTTTGAGGAACCAAAAGAGCCTTCACCTAAACATCAGCCTACAAGGAGAAGCAGAAAATGGAGAGCCCCTAAAATTGAAATTGAAAAAATAGTACAGGAAAGTAGTGAAGAAATAATCTCTGAGAAGTTGACTCAGATTAAGAGACAACTTAAGAAAGAGAGGGTAATCAGAAAATCTGCCACAGAAAAAGGAGAGGGATCATCCCAGCCAAGAAGAAGCCATAGACTCAGGGGGAAACTAAGGAAAACACAGATCAAACAAACAGGGGTGATAAACATAGAAGATGAGGAAACATCTATTGAAAATGATGTTGAAGAAGATTTTAACGAAGAAATCCCTGAAATTGACCCTGCACAGCAAGAAGTTTATGGCTATGTTGAAACATTGGAAAGGAAAGCTTCAGAAAGTAGAGATAGAACACCTAGTCCTCCACTGTCTGAAATAGATGTGTTAAGAAGAGATAGGTATGAGCTGGAAGTACTTAATAGACATATCATAACTGAGAATGATATTCTCAAGGAACAAGTCAAACTCAAAACCAGTATGAACTCAACCTTATCTCTACAAATGGACAAAGTGGAAAAGGCTAATGAAAAGTTGAAAAAGAGGAACAAGAAGCTAATCAAGGCACTTATCAACTTAAGGTTCAAGTTAGTCATCAGGAAACCCAGAAGACCTTTAACTTCTAGGAAGAGAAGAAGAAGAGGGTTGGATGTTCTTGCAGAAGTCTCTGAGTTTATGGAATAAGTTGCATGGGGACATGCAAGAAGTCAGCAGTGGGGGTATGTTGAGCCCCAAGATTGTTCTTTCTTTCATCTTAATTTACCCCATTTTTTTTTTCCATTGTTATCCCAGGCCTAATTGATCAATGAAATTAGTTAAAATTACTTTTAGAATGAATAACATGGCTAACTTGCTAAGTTTTGTGATTTTGTCATTGTAATGCATTGTGAACTGAAACTAGCTACAGAATGCAGACATTCCGTAGCTAACCGCCAATTCTGCAGTTGTCTTCACGTTCAAGCATGTTCCAGGTGTCCTCTCAGGAAAAGCCACACATGGGTATATTCCACATCATGTCCTCATCGTTTGTTGCTCACCATGAAGAATGAACCGAATTCTGGACGTGGTTTTGGTACGTGGGAACTCATTCAAGGAGGCAGACTTCTAATAGGACTAGGACAGTCCAGATGTCCTTTGTCCCTTTACGCTGCCATCTTTAGAGTCATAGTACGATTTTGATAAGGAAAGACAATGATCCCCGTATTGTTGCAAGTTCTGTTATGTAGATTTGTTATAAAAGCACTTGGGAAACCGAGAGACAAGCTCTAGATTGTGCTTAGATTTTTTATTAGATTCTGCTATATTTCTGAAGACCGAGAATACTCTGTTTCAAGTTATTTTCCTTTAATGAAGAAGACAACATTGCTTTGAACGCGTTGAGTTGATCTAGAGTTAGATTCCGTCTGGTGGTAGAGGGCCCCTGCCTCCTGCACGGCTTTACTTTCGTAATTTAGATAAGTATCTTAGTTTGTTTTCATGTTTTTGAAGTTTGAGTTTGTAGTTAATTTCATTAGTCACTATATCTATACTCGTTCTAAGAAACTCTTCCAAAAGATCATGATAATGAATGGGAAATGGTTGTAGTGTTGTAGGTTTTATTTGTAATTTCTTTTGTTCATTATCACAGTTGAACTTATTCTAGTAAAATCTTCCAAAAAATCATTATGATGGCTAAGGCATGACTGTGATACTGAAGGTTTCATTTGCTTGTTTACACTAAGTAGCATAGATGATCTTACTCTTAAAACGCTCTTCCAAAACATCATAACAATGGGTAGGAAATAGCTGTGATGACTTAGTTTTTAATGGTAATTGCTTTCAGTTTTCATGTTTGCATTTGCATTGAATTGTACAGCCAGGATTGTTCTAAGAAGCTCTTCCAAAACACCATTCATGATGGACAAAATAGGCTGTAGAATCCCATAGATTAATTGCATGATAACTTAGTTAGGGCACTCCGGAGTCAAATTGCATTCAATTCATACTTTGTTATTTCGTTTTAAGTTTGATAATGGCTTGTTAGTTCAGCACTGTTTATTGTAGACTAGTGACACCTTAGTTCAGTTCTAGCTTAGCTCATTGTATTTACATTCCACATTTAGTTGTCATCCATTGCATATTAAATTACATTAGTTGTTAAACTTAAACACCACGACCTTCATTATTTACAAAACCTCTTTTGTTCCAAATCTATAATTGACTCATAACCATCTGGACAGAAGACAGTATCAGCCCAAGGCCTGAAGTACTTTTGCAACCTCTTTACCATTTCATAAACAAAGCCTTTCCTCAAAAGACTACTTTAAAAAGAAATCTATAACTTCTGAGTAAAGTTTAGTGATGTTAAACTAAGTTGCAGAATAGAATTAGGAGCTAGTCTTAGAGTAGAGATCTTATGATGTTACCAATGTTCTTCTCCAAATATGCTTCAACAAACCTTTAATCATGGATAAGATGTTGTATCATTATAAGCTAATTGTTTAATTGTTTAGTTAGGAGAATTTGTATACTTAGCTGCTCATTTCTCAAGATCTTCCAAAATACCTTTAATGAAAGAATTGGACAAGTTAAGTTTATGTTTTGATTCATTTTCTTGAAGTCATTATCAAGCTTTGTATTCTGCTTAGTCATAGTTTAGGTTTGATTCTGTTTCAGTATTTGCCTTTGCATTTATTATTTGTCATCAACAAATTAGGCTTCACTCTATTTTTAACCAGTAGCTTCTTTCCACCAGCATTTAGTTCTTTTCCTTGTGAGCATAAAACCATCAAAAGACCAAAAACATCATAAAACACTAAACACAAGGCATTAAGAAACAAACACCTAGGCACATACAGTGCACTTCACTTCAGCAGTTTACCAACCCTGGTTGACAATTAAATGAACTCAATTTAGGAGACTAGGTTGAGACCAAACACTACTTCTGGAGAGGTAGTGGATGGTACTGTCTATAGGCAGTTAGTTGGTTCACTGATGTATCTAGTGAACTCCAGACTAGACATTTTGTACGCAGTTAACCAGATGAATCAAGCTATGGTTAAGCCTACCAAGATATTTTGGAAATCGGGGAAGCATGTCTTGAGATACCTGAGAGGCACATCAGAGTATGTTCTATGGTACAGACAGAAAAAGGGAGTGAAGCTTCAAGGCTTCACAGATGCAGATTGGGCAGGCCGTCCACCAAACATAAAGAGCACATCAGGAGGGATCTTCAACATAGGATCGGCAACATTTTCTTGGTACAACAGGAAGCAACGATTTGTGGCACTCAGTTCAAGGGAAGCATAATACATGGTAGCAAGTCAAGCTACATGTGAGGCTATCTAGATGAGAAATATCTTGGATCATTTGTTTGGTTCTCAGATGAATTCGATAGTGATACATTGTTATAATCAGAGTTGCATTAAACTCTCGATTAATCCTGTGTTTCATGAGAGGTCCAAGCACATAGATATCTAATACCATCATCTCATAGATTTTGTGCAGATAAGAATAATGCTGCTTCAGTACATTCCCATGGAAGACCATGATGCAGATATTCTAATGAAGGCGCTCACCAGGAGAAAATTTGAATACCATAGAGATAGGATCGGGGTGAAGGATAATACCTTTATTGTTGAGAGGGAGTGTTGAAATTCAACAAGAAAATTTCAGCACCCACGCCTAGTGCATTAAGCACCTACATGAGGGTGGGGATCACAGGGCTAAATTTGGTGCATGTATCAGTTTTAGTTATCCCTTAATTAAGATGGACAATAAAATGTAATCTAGTCTCAAAATAACTTGTAATAGTTAACTAAGAGTGATAAACTCAATTAGCTCATGAATTTCGAGTTAGAGGTAGTTGGTGAGGCATGCAGAGTAATTCAAGTTGTAATGGAGTTTGAACTGCAATTGTGCATTAGTTAATGCAGGTTGTAATCAGTTTAACTCAGTTAAGTGAGTTAAAATCAATTGTGCTAGTTATAACTGCTTGATACACTAGTGAGAGATTAAGTGAGTTAAATATTAATTAATTCATAATGAGTGATCTCACATGCAACTAAGGATTTACTATTATTAGCTACATGCATGTCAAATCGAGTGGTGACCTAGTTGAGATCTAGGTGAAAGGGAAGTTGACTATCAGTTGTAGGATTATTGGGTTTCACCCATGCAACCAAACACCCATTGGAGGTCCATGATACTTGCGTAGTCAAGGAAGGAAAACATTCCTATTCTTTAGGTATTTCATTCATCAGGGATTGCGCAAGGTAGGCGGGCTATCTAGAGGCAGTAAATTGGCTAAGTATTGGTCAGTTTTATGTGTGACAGTGTGAGACAATTAGCTGAGTACAGGAGGGATCTTGTGAGAAGAGTTGTATGTAATTATTTCATGATTCCATGTTGAATAGACAATAGAAGATAGTGGGGTTTTGGGCAGTAATATTTCCTTGGGAAATTATCTATGTTGTGGCTTGATTGATTCTTCTTTGCTTCATGTGATTGGCGATTGTGTTTTTAATTATGTAAAATATTTGTAGAATCGATTCAATAGTTAACTTTAGTACATTTTTAGATTAGATTTAATCCATGATATACATGCTTGTTGTACAATTTCTACATATAAGACTCAATGCATGATCTAATGTTCTGAAGAGTGAGAAAGGGTAGCATGAGAAGAGCAGCAATCAAGGTGTAGAATAGTAGCACAAAGTTCACCATATGAATTCTTCAAGTGGGCAGCACTACATACAGTCATTGTCAAGGTATCATTGTACTGATTCATTGTAAAAGTTGTACAAGTGTCTATCTGCCAAGATTTGAAGAGGCAGTGTCGAGAGGTCTAGGATCATCATTAAGTGGTTGTTTCATAGTTGGGGTTATGGTCTACTGTGTCTTCTTCTTCTACATCATTCTATATCATTGTAAAGTGGACCATTTTCCCTAGTACGAGAGTCCATTATTCTTTTATTCCTTTATAGGGTGGTAGGCTGGTGCTAGGCTGGTGCATGAAGTCACCAACAACTTCAAGCTTGTGAAAACTTGAGGGTCGTAGGTTGGTGCTAGGGTGAGTTGTAGCTCATTGGGTTTTGGGGCATCCCTTCAGTTGACTACTAAAGAATCTCAGGCATTAGAGCATCCATCCAGTGGGAGTTGGAAGAGAATATTTTTCTATATTCTAGGAAGTTGGAGCTTCATTTTCCATTGGAGTTGAAGATTAAATAATTATTAGAAAAACATTCAGGCAGTTTTTGTACCGGAGGGGGTTTCCACCTTAAACACTATGTGTATTTGTGTTCCTTTTCTTTACTGATATCATTGTACAAACATTGATAATAATTGAAGATTAACTAATTCTCTGAAATATTAATAATAATAATAATTGAAAGGAATATTGATTCACCCCCCTCTCAGTATTTCCACCAGGAACTAGTGGAAGGGCTGCAAGTTGTTTCTTTCCAGCAAACATCTAACATGGAATGCAACTTCTAACCTTTGCTCCTACTTGTGAAAACATAGTGGGCCAATATAATATTTCCCTTAGTATTTTGTATGCTGTGGCTCTCCAGGCATAGTTTCCTCCACATATCCTTGCATGAAACTTCTCAATGATTCCTTTTGTTTCACTTTCTCTCACGCAAAGCAAAAGGATGTTAAGAGGATCCTTCCAGTACAATTTTGCATTTATGATAATACTTTAGATATTTTAACTTAAGTGTCTTACATTTATTTCTTGAAAATTGACTAGGACACTTAAAGTTGATTAGAAAATGTACAATATTTGAATACCAATCTCATAGTAGAAAATTTTCATCAATATGAAGAGGGACTATTTGGTTTGAAGATGAAGGTTCTTGTGTGTTCTTCCCTTCAGAATCCTGGGAAGGTTATTGGGGATTATCCACTTCCACATTTAAGGAAGGTTCGTGTGGATTCTCCCCATGAGAGTTGGAAGAAGGTTCTTGTGTATTATTCTCTGAAACTTCAAAAAAAAAAGAATATATCCTTAGGAATTTTCAATTGGGTTCAACTAAAAATTTGGCTAAACCTTGACCTTTTAATAACTTAGTGGTTTTGATACTGAGATCAAACTCGAGGATTTTGGTGATCCATCTTCCTCTTCTACCATCAGTGTCTGGTTGAGTGAGAATAGTTTTTATAGCACTGTTAGGAAGATAAGCATTAATGGTTGAGTGGAGGACATAAATTTTGGAATATTTTAAGGCTTGAACTAGAGAGCAGGATTTATTTTCAATAATTTCATACTTGAGTTCTGCATCTCTCATGACTTTACTGAAAAATGATATGGGTTGATCATTGCCATGTTCATTTTTTGTAAAAGGATAGCAGCTAAAGTGGTTTCAAATGCAAAGGAAAATATACTAAAGTGATAAGAATAATTGGGGCTAGCTAAAGTTGGTGCTTTAGAAATGGCCTTTTTAATCTGATCAAAATCACATCTAGTAGGAATAGTCCATTTAAATTCATGATTATTTTTAAGCATATCTATGATATCTTTAACTATTTCAGCATAGTTAGGAATGAATCTCCTCAACAAGTTATTTTTTCCAATAAAAGCTTGGATTTCCTTCTTATTCCTTGGCAATGAAAGTGATTGAATTGTTGATACTCTTTTAGAATCAATCACCACTCCTTCCTATCAAATCATGTGACCAAGAAACTTTCCTTCTTTTATAACAAATAAAGATTTCTTGAGGTTGAGCTATATCCCAAATTTTGAACACCTATCAAAAACTTTCATCAAGTGTTTTAAATGTTTCAGATATGAGTTAGAAAAGACTGTAATATCATCACGATATATGAAAACAAAATTGTTTGTCTTACCCACAAAATATAAGTCCATATCTTTTTTAAATGTTGCTCCAACATTTGTTAACTCAAAGGGAATTCTGGCATACATGGATGTGCCCCAAGGAGTGGTAAAAGCAATTTTCTCTTTGTCTTCTGGACTTACCATTATCTGGTTATCCCCAGAGAAACCATCAAGCATGGAAATTCTATTAGCACCTAAAACCTTTTGGAGAAACTGGTCCATACTGGGTAATGGATATTTGTCTTTTAAGGATGACTTATTTAGGTTTATGAAGTCTAAATAAAGTCTGATTTCCCCATTCTTATTCCTAACAAGAACTAAATTAGCTACCCAATCTGAGTATCTTAAGGGAGCAATTATTTGGGCATCAAGTAACTTCTTAAGTTATTTCTCTATAGTAGGAAGAAAAAATGGATTAATTCTTCTTTGTTTTTGTTTGTAAGGTTTTTATTTAGGTTTCAGTAGAATTTTGTGCTATATGAGAGATGTTTCATAAGTTTTCAATTCAGAATAAGACCAAGAAAAAACATCTTTATAATTTTTAAGAAGTTTCAGATATTCAGTTTTAACTTCTGGAGGTAGAGATGCACAAATTTTGATATTCTTAATATCTTTATTTGTTCCAATGTTAGAATCTTCAATATCCTGCTCAGGTGAAATTGACAGTTTATTTATAGGGACATCATTTTGGTCAAATAGCTTTTCGAAAGGTACCAGGCCTTTAGGAATTAAATTGTTTGACGGTTGAATAGTATTATGATTAGCCATTTTTAATTTAAATAAATTTTTTCATTTTCTTTAGTAAGTTCATTCATGTATGATTGATCTTCTTCAATTTGGAAAACATAGAATTCATCAATGAATTGTAAAAAATATTTAAGTTGTTCATCATCTTCAATTATTTTCCATTATTCTAGATTATCAGGAATAGCTAGCCTATATTTGACTTGTATTTGATGTTGCACTTGCATTTGGTCTAGGATTTTGAAGGAGCTTGCAGAAATAGCTAAGGAGTCTGCATGAACGTTCTCATTTCTAGGGATGGCAATAATATTGAATGCATGAAAGAAATTTTTCACTGAATCCCAAACTTCATTTCTGTAAGACCTAAGCCTAGGATGATTTGTTTGGAAACTATTCCTAACTTGTCTAACTATGAGTTCAGAATCACTTAAAACACTTAGATTTTGCACTTTAAGGCTTATAACTAGCTCTAAACCTAGAAGGAAAGCTTCATACTCTGCAACATTATTAGTGACATCAAAATCTTGTTTGCAGGATTGGGTTATTTTCTCTTTTTGTAGTGAAATTAAAACAACACCAACTCCAGCTCCATCTTTTAAAAAACGTCCATCAAAGTAAAGTTTCCAAAAAGTCAATATGGACAATTTTCAGAGTTTAAACAACATCTTCAACTTTAAGTTGAGAATTTGGTGAATTATTTAAAGATTATTGGAAATAACCAAAATATTGGTCAACTACATATATACGATGCTTCCTAGCTTGGTATGATTTATAAACAATATGAATAAATATGACCTCTCTATACAACCTAAGATTTTCTCCTCCATATAGAAGGATTGTAGAAAAATACATATCCATATGAACACTCCCTCCTAGTTTAGCACAGCAATATCTTGAAAGAAGAATTCCAAACTTAGGCGGAATATCAATGACCAAAATATCTAGGACTATAATTTTCACTAGAATTTGGGCTAAGGTTACCACTAAGTGTTTTATAAGTCCTAGATATGGTACCCTTTTAGAATCAAAGGTGTATAGGTCATGATAATATCAAGTGATTTGAAAATTTAATTGATCCATAATAACCTTAGGCATAAGATTATATAAGGCTCCAAAATATAACATAAAGTTATATAGTAATGAATCATATGCTTTCAAAGTTACATAAAATGGTGGTATTGTTCCTTCTATCATGTCACAGCTTGGACCAAATACTACTGATGGTTTTTCATCTTGAAGGATTATAACATCTTTTTCAACATCTACACTTGAGTTTTGAATCCATTTTGTGACTTGATTCTTATATCCAAGATTCTTTGAAATTTCTGACAATGGGATGGGAATCTTGACTTTCTCTAACTCTCTTTCAACATTAAAATAAGTCAAAACAATTCTATCAATTTTAGTAGTATCATTTGTCTGATTAAAAGGTTGAATAGTAGTAGTTTTAGTTTCAACAAATTTTAATTGTGGTTCAACTATGACATGATATTTAGGAGGCCTTCAAGGACCTACCCATGGTCTTAAATCACACCTTCTATTAAGTTCAACAATTAAAAATTCTAAGAAGGCTCGATATTTAGAGACTTGAGTTTTTTCTTGATCCTCTTGGGATATTTGATTTTCAGGGATAGGGACATTAGCAGTTTGAACCGATGTATTCTCAAGGTTGTTAATATCTTCTGTGGTTGACAGAGTATTATCTTCAGGTTGTTGATCATCAATCAATAGACGTGGTGGTATTTTCTGATCATTATTAGGTCTTTGAAGAATTTTAAATTAAGGATTTTTCTTGAATTGATCTTCAGTTTGTGTTTGAGATCTAGCAATGGTTTGCTGGACTGCTCTAGGTTGTGTTTCAATTTTAGAAATCCCATTTGAAATGTTGCTAAGTAATGATTTAATTTCATCTAATTTTTTATCTTAATTTTTGGATTTAGAAGAAGAAGAGGCTTCTTGATTAGCTTTCATTTTTATTTGATCCTGTTCAGATTTGGCTTTTAGCTTAGCTGAAGTAGATCTATTTTATTCAGCCTCAATAGTGTTTGTTTTCATGTCTTCTAAGGTAAGAGATTTTCTTTCCCTCAACATGACTAGAAAATCATCTTCAAAGGCTTTGGAAAACCTAACCTTTGATACTACTACTGGTGGTTTACATTCAGGAGGCATCTTATGGTAAAGTTTGTTAAATATTTTAAGTAAATCAGATACTGGTTCACCATAATTTCTCTTAAGTTATTCAAACCCTGTCAAGAAATAGACAAGATATATTTTCACACCCCATTGATTCTTAAAAATATTTTTTAATTCTTCCCAAGATCTAATGGAATTTACCGTTAAATTTCTAAACTAGATCCTAACATTTCCTTCCAAATATTGCACAAACAATCTCATATATAAATTTTCATGTTCTATGTTCATGTTATCAACAAAATATAGAAATTTTGCTAGGTGATCTTTAGCTGATAGACCAATTTCCCTATTAAATCTTGGAATATGTTTCAAATATCCAGCAGGAAAATAATTAAGTGTGTTTGGAATTAATAGGGCAACATATCTTGCTTGAACAATAGCCCTAAAACCAGCCATAACTTATGATGAAGATGAAGAAGATTCAGTGGTGGTGGTTGTAGAAGATGATGAAATAGATGTAGAAGATGAAGTAGTGGAAGAAGGAGGTGAATATAGAGGGGTAAAAGAAGGTTGATGAAGAAGTGAAGTTGGAGGTTTTCTTACAAATAAAAAAGGTATATGAATGACTAACTTTTGGACCTCTTCTTATCCTTATTTGTGTTTAAATAAAGGGTTGGAATAGAGGGAAAATAGATCTTCCGGTTGTTCAGAAGTGGATGGAAAAGAATATGAAGTAGGAGAAATGAAATCATTTGGTTTTAATTCATGTAAGCATAAATCCAATTCCTCTTTTTATGTAGGGGGGTTCATAAGGTACGTCAGGTAGTTGATAAGATTCTAATGAATGAACTAACAAATCAGTTTGGAAATAAACTCCTTTGGGTACTAATTCATGCACTCTAGGAGGTAGATGTTATGAACTTAGGGGAATAGGTCCAGATCTAAAAGATCAGGAGATAAAGTGGTCTCCTATTGAGGATCAAAAGAAGGGTTTTGAAGTCTTCTTCTAGAAGAGGCTTGTCTTACCAGTCTCTCTGGATCTGATAAGGGTGAAACAATATCATAATCAGAGAGACCTGGTATGTCTTGAAGGAGATAGCTTGGGTTCAGCGAAGTCGCCAGGTGAAATATTTTCACGTAAATAGACATTTATTCACCTTTAAAGGAATAGGAATATCGTTGCCCCAGGGAAAATTAAATCAATTTCATATCCCTGGCAACAATGCTAGTATGATGTTGTCCTCTGAGATAATTCTAGGTCAATTAATTATGCCAGAGCATCTATAATATTTTGTTAGGTCCCTATATTACTAGTGTAGTCCCTTATTGTTCTTAGTGTATCCCCCTTATTGTTATTTTTGTATCCTTGTAGTCCCCATATTGTTATTATTGTGCCCCATAAAACCCCACTATTGTTATTGTTCCACCCTTCCATTATTATTGTTAGCTCGGCTAGGATTATATTGTGACCCCATCGACTCATATATATAGAAATGAGGTTTTGTAATTTGAATCATCCAAGAATTGTTCATTTATGTAATGTAAAGGAGGTTGCCCCCTCGAAGTGGC
The DNA here is from genome assembly GCA_034641835.2 of Pinus albicaulis. Taxonomy (NCBI): domain Eukaryota; kingdom Viridiplantae; phylum Streptophyta; class Pinopsida; order Pinales; family Pinaceae; genus Pinus; species Pinus albicaulis. The sequence continues at coordinate 1,565,527,303 of CM076570.1, read as the reverse complement.
TTATTTCCAAGGTGTCTATCTCTATTTTCTTCTATTTTGGAGCTAGTTAGATAAAATCTGGTATTTGTTGAGATTCAACAAGATGATGAGCTTAGTGAAAAGAGTCGCCTTCACTAAGTGGGCCCACATGCTATTTTTGGCGCAAGTCTATTTTTAGACTATGTCTATTTTTAGACATGATGATCATATTTAAGAAGTTGGAGGATGCTATTTGTGGATGGTTGATCAAGTTGGAAAAATAGATGAAATTCTATTTTTAGAATATTGAGCGAAGTCTATTTATAGATCGTCAATCTAAAAATAGATGCATGTCGATTATTATTAGCTCTTAATAATAATCAGACTCTAAACAACAACTTATTCTATTGGAGCACTTCAGTTCAGTGCATAGATTTGGCACATCAGCTGACAGAATGAATTACACCATTCCTAAGGGTTTACTGGAGCTAATGCATGAAGGAATCAGTTAGAACTCAAGTGGCAGAGTTATGACACAGTTGGAAGAAGTAGTTATGGAGTTATATTTAGTTTAACTCAGTTAGACTCAGTTGAGCTAGTTGTATCTAGTCTAACTCAATGATACACTAGTGAGAGTGGAATGAATTAATTAGTTAATTAATTCAAAAATAATAACTCATTAATCAACTGAAAAATATAGGAGTTAACTACAGTGCATGGCAGTTTCAGTGGAGACTAGTGGAGAGATAGGTGAAAGGGCAAGATAGACTATCTGTTGTGACTATAGTGATGCATTGATTGCATCACACAGATATTGGAGATGCCAATGAGGATTGCGCAGTCAAGGAAAGGGTAATTCAAATTAATTCAGAGCTATTCTTCAGCAGATATTGTGCAGTGGAGGCAGGCTAGCATGTGGCAAAGATCAGAGCATGGATTTGCAAGATTGGGCCTGATTAGTGTATGACGATTGTATTGTACTGAGAGCTTGTGATAAGCTTTGTATGCTTGTATGATATTTTCATATGATCTCCATGTTACATAATATATAGTTGGGGTTTTCAACTTCAGGCTTTCCTGTTAAAAAACTGTGTTATGTGCGATTGAATATTTTTTTTTATGCTTCACATGTGTGTGCAATTAATTTTTCCGCAAAAGATTAACAAGTGGAATAGATTCAATATCTTGCATAAATTTAAATAGTGTGAGATCAAGTGGATCTTGGACATATGCATGCTTAGTGCATATAATTTCTACATGGTATCAAAGCATTGTTGATTGAAGATTGCAATTGTGAAGTGAGTTTGTGCTGGTGGACAATTTGAATTTTCTACAGAAGATTCTTGGTGCAGAAATCGAGTATACATTGAAATGTCTTTCACCAGGTTGAGATTGGAGTATGCCCTTGATGGGAGCTCGAATTAAATAGCCTAGAAGGATAGGATGGAGGTGGTGCTGGAGGATAATAGGCTGAAGGAGTTCATAGATAGCGATGTTCCTAAGCTGGGATATAGCGATGCTGCATTACTTGATGCATGGCAAAAGAAGACTGCAAAGATGAGGAGGATTTTTTTGGAAGGTGTGAAGGAAAATATTGTGTCCAGCCTTCATGGGAAAGCCACTCCATTCTTAATGTGGAAGGCTTTGACATACATGTTCCAAATTAGAAGTGACCAGAGGAAGTTGGCGCTTAAAGACAAGCTCAGAAAAATAAAAATGGAGAAAGGCAACAGTATTCCGAAATACCTCACGAAGTTTGTCCAACGTAAGGATGAACTGGGAAGTGTGGGGATTTCTGTTGATGATGAATAATTTGTGAGCTTGGCGCTCCTTGGGCTTCTGAAGAGTTCGCACAGTTACGAAGACTCTATCAATGGATGGGAGAAACTGCCAGGATGGGAGCGACTTTGGTCGGATCTTGTGCAGGAGGAGATAAGGTGGGGCACCGGAGATGGATCTTCATCAAAGAATGAAGATGACGAGAATTGCGCTTTGGTTGCCAAAGCAAGGAAATGAAAGGGGAAGAAATCTTCTTCAAAATCCGGTGCTAAAGGCAAGAAGCAGGATTTGTCCAAAGTGAAGTGTTTTCACTGTCACGAGCATGGACATTTCGCCACTAACTATCCACAAAGGAAGAATAATAAGAAGGCTGCTGGATCTGTAGATGGAGAGGCCTTAACCTCACAATTTGAGCTAGATTTTTCCTTGATCGCATGCTTGGTTTCAAGCTGCATGGGATCGGTGTGGTATCTTGATAGTGGTGTGTCTCTCCATATGATGGGAGACAAAAAGTTGTTTAGTGACTTGGAGGAGAAGGACCTCCAGATGCATATAGAGATGGGCAATGATGGTTGGTACATTGCGATAGGCATTGAGATCATTACCTTTGAGAGGGAGTCTGGTAATCCATTCTTGTTGAAGAATGTCATGCATTTTCCAGGTCTGAAGAAGAACTTGGTCTTGGTCGCAATGCTGGAAGATAGAGGTTATGATGTTGTTTTTAGTGAGGGAAAAGCCTTCCTTTGACATAAAACAATGGGTCAAACCAAGAAGATAGGGGTTCAAATTAAGAATATATACAAGCTAGAGGTAGATGGCTGCACTGCAATGGTGGGCAAAGAAGAAGAACTGGTGAGCTGGGATGAGGGCGAATTATGGTGCAGGAGATTGGGCCATCTTCACCATGGAGCTTTGAAGATTTTGCATAAAATTTCTACTGGACTACCCAAGGGTACTCTTGCACATTCAAATCAATGCAAAGGATGTATAATGGGTAAGTTTGTGAAGACCACCTTTCATGAGAAGGAGAGTCGTGCTTCGGTGATCCTGGAGAGAATCCACACAAACGTGTGTGGACCATTCTGGATTGCTTCAATAGCAAAACACAAGTATTATGTGATATTTTTTGATGAATATTCTCGTAGATGTTGGATCTTCTTCATGCAGAAGAAGAGTGAAACGTTCTCAAAGTTCTGTTAGTTCAAGGCATTGGTGGAGAAGGAGTCGGGGAAGCAAGTGAAAGCTCTAGGGAGTGATAATGGTGGTGAATACATCTCTGGAGAATTCAAAGACTTATATAGCAAAGAAGGAATTTGAAGAGAACTCATAACGCCTCATAACCCACAACAGAATGAGGTCACGGAGAGAAAGAACAGAATGATTGTGGGTGCTACATGATCGATGCTGCATGACCAGGGCCTACCGATGCACTTGTGGGTAGAAGCATGCAACCCTACGGTTTATGTGCAAAACCATTGTCCTCATAGAGTAATTGGCATGAGTACACCCGAAGAAGCTTTTGCTGGTAAGAAGCCTAATATTTCTCATTTGAAGGTTTTTGGCTCACCTATTTACATTCATGTGATAAAGGACACTAGGAAGAAGCTGGAGTTGACTGTAGAATTTGGGATATTTGTGGGGTACACAGAAACACCTGATAACTATCGTGTGTATTTTACAACCAGTCGAGTGACTGTTGTGCGACAGGATATAAAATTAAATGAGGTGAAAGCCATGAAGTTGTCGCTTGAAAGGGAGCTCTACTTGCATGCGGAGGAGGAACTTCTTGTTGCCAAAGATGAGCCTCTGGATGTGGATCAGCCACAGGAGGAGATTCATGGAGTGGAGGAGTCCACTCATGCAGAACCAAACATCAGACAAGGCAGAAAGCGTACCACAGAAGCCGAGAGACTGAAGGTGGATGCGGCATGGAATGTAGGAGTTCCTACATCACAGCACAGATAGAGACAATCACCTGATTAATATACTAGATACATGGCTCTTAGGAGCAAGTGTATCATGACAGAGCCATCTTATTTTGAAGAAGCAGTGTAGGAGCCCACATGGGTAGATGCCATGGTGGAGAGTATGACTCCATTGTCAGAAACAGTGCTTGGGAGATTGTTCCAAGGCTGGTGGGAAAATTAGTTGTAGGATCAAGATGGATCTACAAGGTAAATCAAGCTACTGATGGGAGTGTCAAGAAGTATAAGGCAAGATTTGTTGCCCAGGGCTTCTCACATATTGAGGGGATTGAATATAAAGAAACATTTGTACCTATCGCACAGTATTCTTCCATACGGACCATCCTTGCTCTCTCAGTGCAGATGGGTTGGCACATTCATCAGATGGATGTGAAGACTGCGTTCCTTAATGGGATCATTGAGGAAGAGGTTTACATTGAGTAGCTTGAATGATTTGCGATCTTCAGCAGCGAGTCGCATGTGTGTAGGATCAAAAGAGATTTGTATGGGCTGAAACAATCACCCTGTGCTGGGTACACTCGGATTGACAACTATTTCACTAGACTTGGCTTCACCAAGAGTGAGGCAGATGAAAACCTATACCAGATTGTGGTGGAGGGTAAGATTTTAATCATTGTAATTTATGTTGATGATTTGATACTAACAGGTGATGAGCAGTTGATACACTCATGCAAGGAAAATCTTGCAAAGGAGTTTGAGATGAAGGATTTGGGCCTCCTTCATTATTTCCTTGGATTGGAAATATGGCAGTGGGATGGTGAACTGCTTGTGTCTCAAGGCAAGTATGCCCGGGAGATACTGGAGAAGTTTCACATGCAAGACTGCAAGCCTATCGACACTCCTCTTCCAGGAAATTGGAAGAAAGATGATGCTACATCGGTAGAGGTAGTGGATGCCACTATTTATCAACAGTTGGTGGGTTCACTCATTTATTTAGTCAATACAAGACCGGACATATGCTATGTGGTGAACCAGCTTTCACAAGCGATGGTTAAGCCTACCAAGCTCTTTTGGAAGGCGAGCAAGCATGTCCTGAGATATCTCAGGGGCACATCTGAGTATGGTTTATGGTACAGACAAATGGATGAGGTGAAGTTGCATGACTTCACGAATGCAGATTGAGCAAGAAGCCCAACAGACAGAAAGAGCACATCAGGAGGGATTTTCAGTATCGGATCTATGGCAGTTTCTTGGTACAGTAGGAAACAAAGATTAGTGGCACTCAGTTCACCGGAAGCAGAATACATGGCAATAATTTTAGCTGCATGTGAGGCTATCTGGATGAGGAAGATTCTAGTTGGTTTGTTCAGTTCGCATTTAGATCCCACGGTGATTCATTGTGATAATCAGAGTTTCATTAAAATCTCAGTTAATCCTGTGTTTCATGATATATATAAACATATTAATATCCGATATCATCATATCCGCGATTGTGTGTAGCGGAAGATCATGTTGCTTCAGTACATTCCTACGGAGGATCAGGATGCAAATATTCTGACGAAGGCACTCACTAGGAGAAAATTCGAATACCATAGAGGAAATATCATGGTTATGGATAATCCCTATCTTGTTGAGAGGGAGTGTTGAGATTCAACAAGATGATGAGCTTAGTGAAAAGAGTCGCCTTCACTAAGTGGGCCCGCAGGCTACTTTTGGCGCAAGTCTATTTTTAGACTATGTCTATTTTTAGACATGATGATCATATTTCAAAAGTTGTAGGATGCTATTTGTGGATGGTTGATCAAGTTGGAAAAATATATGAAATTCTATTTTTAGAATATTGGACGAAGTCTATTTATAGATCGTCAATCCAAAAATAAATGCATGTCAATTATTATTAGCTCTTAATAATAATCAGACTCTAAACAACAACTTATTCTCTTGGAGCACTTCAGTTCAGTGCACAGATGTGGCACATCAGCTGACAGAAGGAATTACGCTATTCCTAAGGGTTTACTGGAGCTAATGCATGAAGGACTCAGTTAGAACTCAAGTGGTAGAGTTATGACACCATTGGAAGAAGTAGTTATGGAGTCGTATTTAGTTTAACTCAGTTAGACTCAGTTGAGCTAGTTGTATCTAGTCTAACTCAATGATACACTAGTGAGAGTGGAGTGAATTAATTAGTTAATTAATTCACAAATAATAACTCATTAATGAACTAAACAATATAGCAGTTAACTACAGTGCATGGCAATTTCAGTGGAGACCAATGGAGAGATAGGTGAAAGGGAAAGATAGACTATCTGTTGTGACTATAGTGATGCATTGATTGCATCACACACATATTGGAGATGCCAGTGAGGATTGTGCAGTCAAGGAAAGGGTAATTCAAATTTATTCAGAGCTATTCTTTAGCAGAGATTGCGCAGTGGAGGTAGGCTAGCAGGTGGCAAAGATCGTTGCATGGATTTGCAAGATTGGGCCTGATTAGTGTATGACTATTGTACTATACTGAGAGCTTGTGATAAGCTTTGTATGCTTGTATGATATTGGCATATGATCTCCATGTTAAATAATATATAGTTTGGTTTTCAGCTTCAAGCTTTCCCATTAAAAAACTGTGTTATGTGCGATTGAATATTTTTGTTTATGCTTCACATGTGTGTGCAATTAATTTTTTCGCAAAATATTAACAAGTGGAATAGATTTACTATCTTGCATAAAGTTAAATAGTGTGAGATCAGGTGGATCTTTGACATATGCATGCTTAGTGCATATAATTTCTACAGTATCAGAGCTTTGGATTATAGGGATTCCCTGCTTCAAACAGGTCATTGTGGAAGTTTCACTATAACATTTTTTCTACGAAGGTTCAGAAGCTAAAAAAAATATTTGCAAAGAAATCCTTAGGAACGTCCTGTAAAAATTTTAGATCTTGGTTCAAAATATTTTCGTAGATATGATATGTGGAAGTTAGGGTTTTTGTAGGCTCCTGAATTTCATCTCAAAGAGGTGACCTTGGGAAAATCATCATGACTCTCTCTCGAAGCATCAGATTTGAATTCTGTAAAAAGTGTCTAAAATCAGACGGACTTTAGTTTCCTGTGTATCGATTTTGGAGCCGAAGGAGGAAACAATGACACGTGGCATATCGTACAAGTTCGCTCTACTGAACCATTCCATAATTAGGTCATTGTGGGATATTGGGCATAACTGTGCCTTGAAGAATCCAAATTAGTTCAGACCTATGGCATTCGAAAGAGGAGTCATAGGGCTAATACAAGACTAAATTTCAGATATTGAAGATCCAAAATCGCAGAGATAATTGAGGTTCAATATCAACCTCCTAAAAATAAATAAAAAGGTGTGTATTTTTTAAACAAGTTTGCATAAATTTTGTTTGAAAAATCAGTTTGAAGTGATTGTAAGGGCATATTGAAGCATAGATATCAGTATTGAGTTATATAATGCTGACCAAAAATAATTCCACAACCATTAAGCCCTCAGAAATCTCTACTATGACACATGAAGAGGAAGAATTGCAGTATGATATATCAAAATTATGGTACCAAGTGCAACAAATTTCGATCTTAAAAAGAGAAATGAAAGATGACATAGATGGTTTAAAAGCATAAATGAAGGCTAAGTTGGATGGTAAGAAGGATTAAATGAAATCTAATATGGAAGATAAAGTAGTGGAATATCACATCAAGCATCAACAACAAGTTCTCCAACTATTAAAGGATAACTTAACTTTGGTACAAAATCGAATGAAACGACAGGAAGATCAACATCGTAGTGAAAGAATTCTGAAATAGTAATAGAAACAAGAACTCGAGAAATAAAAAATCGATCAATTTTAGAGTATCTCAGCAGGTGGAAGAACTTACCCGTTGAAGATTCCACATGAGAGGATGAGAATTTTATACAGAGGCATCAAGAAATAATCAAGCATTGAGGACAACACTTGTTTCAAGGAGAGGGGCATGTTAGGTCCATATATTACTAGTGTAGTCCCTTACTATTGCTTTTGTAGCCCCATTATTGTTATTTTTGTACCCTTGTAGTCCCCATATTTTTATTATTGTGCCCCATAAAACCCGACAAATTTTATTCTTATGCCATTACATTATTATCCTTAGGCCAGCTAGGATTATATTGTGACCCCATGGACTCCTATATATAGAAAGGAGGTTTTTTCATTTGAATCATCCAAGAATTTTTCATTTATGTAATTTAAATGATGTTCCCCCCTCGAAGTGGCTTATTTATAAGGTGTTGATCTCTCTTTTGTTATATTTTTGGAGCTGGTTTCATAACATATTTTGTTTGTTTTATGTTGGGGTTTTTGGATGACCAATGTATAAAGAAATTGCATACATATGTTCTTAAAATTTATATAATATTAATTAATAAGGAAAGGGTTGTTTTTTTACTTCAAATAGTGACTTAAGATTGCATGTGTGAAAGAAGAAAATGTAAGAAAGTATGATGAGTTAAATATTCAGATTTAATGTTTAATTTATCACAAGTAGGAAAGATTGTCAAAACATGTTTAACAACTCAACAAAACAAATTTAACTTTATGAAGATGTTGATAATTAATTGATGTAGAGGGAATTATAAAAACAGAATGTTCAATAAGTCATTCTCTAATATAGATAATAACCTCAGATGATTTAAGATAGATTGAAACACAACTTTTTCTTACCTAATTATCTTCATAAACATTAAACATATGTAGAAAACAAGATGTAATGAAAACAGGAAAAATTACAAGAGAAAAAATGGATTGAAACAAATCCAGAATCCTTTTATTATCATCAATGATAAAGGATCATACACTTCTGGTTACAAATTCTCATCCAAGGGTGCAGCCCTTAATAAATCGAATGGAGAGTTATTTATACTAGATTCTATCACTTATAAGTATCTCAAACTGTTTACAAAGATAGTATCAAATTATAGGAAAACGAAACTGATGAGTGATATGTCAATGTTTTTTATGAAACATTTGATGATGTGGCCCAAAATTGCTAATGTGCTGGCATGTTGTTGGAGTAAGAAGTTACTCGATGGTTTCACACAGCTTATCCCATCTTTCTTCACTAGGAATTTCTAAATTTGCCACCTTTCTTAACACTTCATGCACCTCTATGTATCTTTAAAATGTTGGCTTGTTGAGGAACATGTGTTTGATTTCATGTTTTATAATTAAATCAAACTCTGAAGCTTTAAGAAAATATTTTCCTATTACATGTCCTTTAATCTCTGTAAACCTTGCCTTGTCAATTGAAATGGTATATAGTTTCTTTCAATATTCCTCCATATTTACCAGTTTCTCATTTGGAGCTACCAATCGAGGTAGTCCCTTCTGGTTCAACACATTAAAATTTTTATTAAACCTCTGGAAAACAATGTCCAAGGTTTGACATTTTGTTTCCAATTGATTAAGTAAATTCTTCTTTTGCAAAACCTTTTTTATCTCTAGAATTGTGGTTATTCTTTCTGAAATTTTTATCTGATCTAACTATGCTTTGCTCTTTGAATTAATCACTTTAATAATATATAATGCTTCTGTTGGTTTGGTCTTGAGTGTTGCCTTTTCCTTCTCTATGACTATCCTGCATCTACTAATCAACTCTTGTTTCTAAAAAAATAATCGGTATGGATGGTCGTACATCTTTCATTTCTTGACTAATCTTTGTCCATATAATTTCCTTGGCTTGGGCCAAGGTGTCTGCCATTAACAATTCACTTTCAAACTTCTGAACTTTAAGTCCCAACCTATGAGACTTCTACATTTCCTCCATATATAATGTGTCATTTTTAATATCTTGAGTTTCTAAATTATTAAATTTCTCTTGAAACTTCTCATTTTTTTGTTTTTTTATGTCCAACTCCTGCAATATTCTTGCTGGATCACCTACTACTGATGTAGATTCAATGGTTGTTGATGAAGAACTAGGTTTTGTACCTGTAACTACTATAGGAACTACTATAAATAGAATCATGGCAAGCTGAGCTAATTCCTTTTCCTTGAGAAGTCCTTCAATATGCTCCTCCATTTTCTTTATCTAAATATTCTTCTCAATGATTAACTTGAGCATCTTACTCTATTTTGTTCACTCTCTTCAATTTCATTTTTTTATGGATCTTCTATAGAAGTTAACTTAAGATGTTTTCGTAGAGCTGTGATGTCTGCATTTTTCTTCTTCGGGATTTCTTCTACAGCTTTACAATCTTTTGGATCATATCCAATTTTAACCACAAGATCTTCTAAAGACTTTAATTTGTTGTCTTTAGGTCGAGAATAAATTTTCTCAGTTTTGAGTTGAGAATATATATTAGGTAAGGCAGTTCTAAGCTTAGACAAAGACATGGTTGTATTAGTCATGGTTGAGAAAAGCATCTCACCAAATTGTGTATGCATATCCATTTGATATATTGGATGAATCTGATTAGTATCAAATGAAATTATTTTCTTCTTGTGATCCGATGGAGACTTGGGAAAGGAACTTGATATTGTAATAAATCCATTTTCATCCTGCCTTTTTCACTGTCAAAAGAAGAGATAAGTATGTGTTGTGAAGTGGAGGTATGCTTCTAGAATTCACTATAAACATTTGATTTTAGTGTCTCATTTTTCTGCTTTATCTCCAAGAGTTTTGAGAAAATATTTTGATCATGAGATGAAATGGTTCCCATAGTCTGAATGATATCCATAGATTATTTAGAAGGTGAAGTAACTGATGGAGTAGTTAGAACACTCCCTCTTGCTGATGTAGACACTTCTGGATCTCCTAGATCAAATATTTTTTGTTGCTTTTGATTCTCCTCGGTGGATACTGATAAGTCAGTATTCTGCTTATTTGGCTGAATTATAAATTCTATGACCAGATCCATAGGAGTTGATGTTTCTTCCCTTTCCCTTTTATGTTGTCTTCTTTGAGCAACTGGAGTTTGCAAGGTGGAGGTAGACAAGATCTATTCTTCTACTTCCTGCAATGTATTTTCGGTCCACTGCTTCTAATTCATGAATTTCTCAATTTCTGGCCTTGGTGTATGATTATAAGGAGCTTTTTAAAATTCAACCCTTATATTTGAAATGATGCCAAAGGGGTCATAAGACTAGGAGAATTTGGGCTGAAAATTAATATTTTGTAAAACGATATCTCCTTCAATACCAGCTGATCTGGTGTTGAATATGAATGCACCAATTTTGGATTTAATCCTCAATTGTTACTTTATTTTATGTGAGACAAAGTGAAATTCATCGATGTTGATCATCTACCTGATATATTCCAAAGAGAATATTCTCATTGGAACATATTTTGGCATCTTGTTGGGTGCTAAGTCACAACCATATACCCTAATTTCAGTATAGTTATGGTATAAATAACATTATCATTTCTTGAATTGGTAACTTAAGTGCATGGTTATTTTTATATCTTCACCAATCCTAGGCTCAGTCTAGCTTCTGAGAAGCTCTGGTACTGGATCAATAAATGTGTCAATGAAATTCAAGAAGGTAGATTTTGATGAAATGAATCTGACCATCTCTGTTCAATGTATTACTGATTGGTTGACCCCTTGTTCATCCTTTTTTATGAGTGTGATTGGTAGTGAGTCTCCTTGCCAAAAAAAGACATGTATATAAGTATAGAGGTGTACTTAAACATCCCTTGTGTTGTCAAATTCATAAGCTGCTCATGCATATTTTCAGCCAAAAATTGACTGTAATTATACATGAAGGCAAGTGGTGATGTTCTGAGAAAATAGAAAACAAGCCAAGGATGGATTCATCTACTATTTTATCATTTGGATATCCTAGTAGACAAGACAGTAAGGAGATGATATGTCTAGTGGCTTTAGGGAACATTAAGGATGGATAGGGTGGATTTATTTTAGGTAATTCAACATTATCTAGTAAAAATGTCTCAAAGATTTGAGGTATTTGGGGAAAATTCAGCTTATGGTATAGCACCATAATGGATTCTTAGAAAAATAGGTTTAAGGAACCATTTTCGAGAATAAGCAGCATACTGTTGATTGTTTCTGCAGTGATGGATATCATAATGTCACTATTCTGAGCCACCATTGCTCTTTTGATAGGGTCATGTTTGTTTTGACACCAGATAACCAAGTATGGGAAGTCATAAGCCTGAGGAAAGGAGAAAAGGGGCACTAGGAATTCCCACAATTTAACCTCATCTTGCTGATCAATATATTTTTTCTTCAACCACATGTGAAATTCATAGAACTTGAATTCACACTCTGTGTCAAAAATTATATAATATGCATCGATAAGGGGAATTTGGTCGAGATCGACTGGGGCAGAAGTGGAAGGTTTTTCATTGGAAAATGGTTTCCTGCTCTTTCCTTTTGGGGCCATGTTCACAAAGGAAAGAATAAGAAAGGGGAAAATGATAACATAGAGAAAAAAATGACGATCCTCTATGGAAGTGGTAATCATCTGATAAGAATAGTGTGCAATGATCTCTGTATGCCTACAATACAATAACAAAGATAATTATAGAAAAAGTGGTAAACTGGTAAGCTTGGAATTATTTATATAGTTGAGAAAAGGATATGGTAACCGTTTGATAGTGTGACCATAGTGGTTGAATGCTAACGGTATAGGCGCATGGTGGAAAACTACTAATCAATGGGTGGGGAGCGTAATTCATAACAGAACAATGGGGCATAACAATAAGGAGCGCAGTGGAAACAGATAGGTGAGGTGGAAAAAATTCAATTGGTGTCAGGAAACAGTGAAGGCCTGGTGTCATCCGACCGTTGACGGGAGCAAAAATCACAAATGAGGGAGAAGGCGTATTTCGGAGGGGGTAGGCAGCGGTTTGTGGTTTTGAGCCGGGGGGGGGGGGGGGGGGTGGGTGCGAATTAATGTGGGGACAACACGTAGAGAGGGCCCACCATCCATGAAACTACTTTTATGAAGCGCCCCCCCCCGCCCCCCGACGTTAACGGGAAATGATCAAGGGGGGTTCGAAAAGCTTCCCCACCATTGATCTGGGCGGGAAATAGATCTGTCGTTGAAAAATGCCTTAGCGATAATCCAAAACAACAAATGATTTTGTCCTTTAAAAACCTTATGATTTTGTGCCAATTATTATAAATATTGATTAATGCTTAAAAGAAAATTAATCAAAAAATTAATGATAATTAAAAAATGATGGCGCATTTAAACAAGCGGCCTTTGAAAAAATTATTTTCTAAAGCTAAGAAAATTTAATTTTTATTTCTTTTCCTAACATTTTTTATTTTGCCTTCATTTTTTAGGGAAATTTATTCCTATCATTTTCTTTATATGAATAGTCAATTTATACATGTTCTACAAATAACGATAACCATAGAAGTTTAAAAACCATAATTTTATTTAATTTTTTTTTTCTCTATTCATATCCAAAATTGACATTTTAATTTCAATTTTTCTAATGTTCTCACTTATCAAAACCAAATAATGCTAAAAGCTGGGTGTGTCTTCTAGTTGTAGTTGCATTAATTGTAGTTGTAATTTTTGTTAAATGAAATTGTAGACTAAGATGGATCGTAAATGAATGGGGGTTTCTAGCTCTTGGGATGACATCCTTGACTTAGTTGGGTGTGCTTGTCTACAAATTATACATATATAATATATTTTTTTGTTTGTGTAATTATATCTCTATCGTGTTTGCTGATAAAATTGACAGTTTATTTTTTGACTTGATCAATTGTTTTGACTGTTACAACGTGACTAGTTCACTTTTCATTCAAATATACATACTATCTAAGGTGCCGAAATTAGAATATTTAGTTGATCTATTGTCTTTGATCAAAAGGCACCTAGAATTCCTAGTTATTTTACATCATTTCACAAGGATAATATAAGCAATGTTTACTTTTATTTTATATTACTTCATATATATGTTTGTGTTGTAACAGCTACCACCAAGTTTATTGTTGACACACTCAACATCCTTTTGTTATAGCCAATAATGAGCTTATTTGTTGTATGATATCTACTATCATGGGATTTTAAGTTCATCATACATATGCATTGTATGGTAAATGAAATATAGCGGTACATGATATTGCATATTTCATCTCCTTTATTATGATAAGTAATATTTCTCAACATGATATAATTAAATTTAGTTTTCTATTTATTTTCTTGCTATTTATTTGTCATATAATGTTCTTCTTTTCTTTGTTTTTGTATTGATGCTGTCTATTTGTGTTTCTCCTTGAATTTCATGCCTAATATAATGATCATATATAGTTTCGTCCACTTGGAATCTAACCATTTAACACTTTTATTACACATTATTTATATTATAGTAATATTAGTAATTTTATCTTACACTATATATATATATATATATATATATATATATATATATATATATATATATATGTGTGTGTGTGTGAAATACCCCCTGAGGATGAGGGAGGCAAACACATTAGCCTAAAGTAGGAGGACTCTTGTCCTCAGTGAATGTATTTTTAAGTTTTTCATTTGTTTCTGAAACAATTTAGGAACCAACAAATAGATATATTTAAAAATAGGTTAACCAAGCCTATATGAAACAATAGCATCAACATTTCTAGATAAAAGTTGTATGGGTCCTTATGTTCACTATATATCATGAATCTTATGACAAATGCCACATCACCATGTTTTCGTTTCTTTCTATTTTTTTATAGCTTGATGCAAACTATGCTAAAGAAATGTGTTCAATAGCTTAAGTAATTACTAGTAACAATCAATAATTGAAGCACAAAATGCATCCTCTAGATCGTCTACTTCTTGTTGCAATTGTTTTGATGCTTTGAGAATATGCACACTTTGGTCTTTGTGAGAAGTATTAATGAATAAACATTTTCTTGAACTCGTAGACAAAGGAAACGAAAAAATAATATACACATCCTGGTTTGAAAATATTTTTTGCAAGTTTAGCACATATTTTCCAAGCCAGATTATTGTTTGCATAGTACAAAGTTTCATTTTCTAATATTCTTCTCAAATAAATTTAAAAGTTTCTATCATGTTTTTATCCAGTTTTGTCATGTAAGAGCTATAGTATTTGGTTGTTGTGTAAGAATGAAGTAAAAATTTAGGATCTATGTTTGCATTCCACATTTTACGAATATGACAAAAAAAACTAATTTTCCATATCTTTTTTGGCCTTCTTTTAGTAAAATCATTGTTCGTTTTAAACTAGATTTTGTGGCATCAATGTATTCATGCTCTGACAAACCCAAATCTCTCTAAAAGTTGTTGAAAATATATGTTTCATTGTATGTGGAATGTTCTAGCGTTTCAAAAATAAGTTTGGCATCTTCATTTCACCACCTGCAATCTCAATTGGTTCAAATATAATTTTTTTCTTTATTGGAGGAATGGGAAAATTGAGTCTACAATGACCGTTGTTTTCCTACTATACTTTTAATGATGATGATGTTGAATTGTTTTAAGATCATTTGCAAGAATGTATGCATCACAAGACAAATATCTATCTGCAAGGCCCTCTATCTCAACATTTTTACTTCTGGCATGGAATGATGCATTCTTTGTCCACAACAAATATGGTCATGTTGGCTTCCTTTTTTTTGGCATTATATTACAAAAAAGTGGTCTTGCAATTCACTAAGATAATTTTTATCATGGGAAACCAGTTGTGGTATGGGTACCTACCATATTATTTTAGTAACCTACACATGTTAATAGATCATTTCTCAATAAGGTTTCAAGCATGTTTTCTATTATCTCATTATCAGTGGAAGGGTTTCTTTTGTCCTTCATATCTTGTATCGCATTGACTAATGATTTCCAAATATGCTCACCATATCTAAAGGGAAAAAAATGTCGATGGACCCAACTTTCACATCATTAGATAAAAATTCTCAAGTAAACTAATAAAGTAATCTAGGGATGTGTGAATTATTCTTAGATCCAAGTAACCAACTTCATACTTAACAATGTGATCACTATTTGGCTTTGACTTAACATATTTTACTAATATTTCTTTCCTTTGGTTGTCTTTTTCTTATTCTTACCCAAAAAAACTTGTAATTTTTTTTTTTTTGATGTGGCATGCAAAGTCATGGTCCTTGTGCAATATTTCCCATTATGCAATTTTTTTTTTATATGTAAATTTTCTTGTAATATCATCTGGATGTTTTTCTCCAAAACAAAGTGTACGGAAGCCAATTTCCTATGAATATTTGTCCTAGAAAATTCCCAATGAAATATATCATTCATCTTGGGAAATGTCTAATTGATTTCTTTGAAGATCATAAATACTATTTGATTATGTGAGCCCATGGAAAAATATTTTTGTCACTAGATTTTCATTGTTGTCATTGATGTCACTGCTTATTTCAATATCTCCCTCAACTGCAAGTGTATCTATGGACTCCATAAATGTTCCCTTCCAATTTTCATTTATAACAACCCTCTGCTTCCAATACAAAATGGTTTTTCCTAAGCGATGAAATGCTTTCATGACCATATGAGATCGAACACGACCATAAGTATAAGCACTTTTGGAGCACAAATTTCTCTTTATTGCCATATAAATTGTATCATATTCTTTTATGTCACATGGAAGAACATGTCGAATCCAAGAAGTTTCAATGGGAACATTGGTTATACCACCAGTTAGGACCATTTGTTGAGATATATTTTTTTACCCCAGTTAAAGAATTTGCATGAATGGTAAGTGCATTGATACTGGTCATTGTTCTAACTCAATTAGTTTTCATATAATGTAGATATATTTATTACATATAATTTCTTGTGGGCATGAAGATATGGGAATCTCATTATGTTCCAAGGAGTTTTGACAATGCTTGCAAGAATATTCATGTTCCAATACCATATCTCTAGTTGCAACATGTTTTCTTTGAAAGATAATTGTTTATTTTTTATAACATCCATTTCAAAGAATGTTTGAAAACAACATACACAATCATAGATAGGAATGTCAGCAATTTTTTTTCAGAAATTTGTTCAGCGAGTGTGACAATGTTGTTTGGTTGATACTTCCTCTTCCTATGATGAACTCTAACTATTTTTTATTTTCTGTTGATGTTTTTATGGTTTGGTTTGATGTTGTTTATAGGAAAAAAAATTATTTCTTGAAGGGAATTGTTTTTCCATTCCATACAATTGATACTCTTGAGAGCATTGATGAGCTATTCATAAATATAATTACTCTATGTTTTAGTGGTTCAAAATAACAATATGCCATATTTTTTTATACTAAATAACAATATATGTGACTGAATTTGACCTGTCTGAGTCAAATCGACTCAAAATATATTCTCTATATCTAGAACACACATAAATGTCTAGCCCCAAAAACATAATCCATCTAGGGAAAAACAAAAATACCAACTTATATGTCTCTTTTTTCATATGGGAATGCCAAAAGAAAAATATAACCCTCCTAATTCAAAATTCTTGTTTCATTTTTTTGTATGTTAAATTTGACATAGTGGTTTATGGATTTTAATGGAAAAGGATCACTCTGTAAAACTACATTAGATAAATTCTTGTCGATTATAACCATCAGGGATTCACTCAATGAACCTCTGACATATCACATGTGTTCATGGAATACTAAACAATACCCTTAATTTGATTACATATTGGAAATACCTCTAAAAATCACAATATTTAACCCCCTACCAATACAAATGCAATACACCTTACCAATTTAAAAAACCCCTACTTTCACTAGATATTGTAGGTATTTATCTTTTCATTAACATTTTTTATACCCCTTTATATTATTTCATTAACTTTGAGCTCCATTTTTTATACCTGCTAATATACAAACCATATACTACCCAACATGTTCTCAATATATTATGTCATTTTTTCCTCAACATATATCCCCCAATATGAATGCACGTGGTATGGTATTACTCCCCCAGTCAAGCCCCCATGTCCAAAATGTGATGCAAGAAAACCACATCATATTGATGTTGTGTTAGATAAAAAATGCATTGAAATGAGAATTCACCACAAGCAACATTGAAATTTTGTATTAATTTAAGTCCTTATGAGAGCCTATTGGCGTCTATTTGTGCCCATTATTGTTCGAAAAATGCATTCCACAAAGCATATACATTTCCTTTGGGAATATAGATATGTGCATTTACCTTTTTTCCATGCGAGTGGCTCAAAATGTTTAGCAAGGGGATTTTCATCATCAAATAATATAGGAAATGTGTGCAAGCTTAAGAAATAATTGAAATGCAAGTATGACCTCTTTTTCCTCTTTTAGTAAATTATTATTGGTATGTTTAGCTACTTTGACAACCAATGTATGGAAATAATGTCTCCCCAAAGTCCTCTCTCATTTGGTGGGAACTAACGTGAAGACAATTGCGACATTTGTTAAAGATCGACCTTAGTATAATTTACATTATGAATTTCCATCAATGAATGTGTATTTAACTCATTTTTATAAGAAATGAATGCTTCATTACAATTATTTTGCAAGCGAAGTCTTAAATGTTTTATTGTCCCTTGTCTCAATTCTATAGAAGTATATATATTATGAAAAATAACTTAGAGAGAATCAAATAGGAAATATCAAGTTTTAAAACTAAATTTGTTTAAGAGAGTCAATTTTTTTTGTTGCCAAAACAACATTAATATCAAGTTCTTTGTGCACAATAAATATTTGTTTTATGGAAATGTAGATCACTACTGAGGGGGATGAATTAGTAGTGATGGATCTCATAAAATTTTTCCAATTAATTAATCCTGTAAAAATTTACAATCTAAAACACATGAGGAGAGTTCATTGCATCAAAACACAACACAAAACCATTACAAATAATAAACACATGAGACACCAACAATTTCTTGTGGAAATTTTGAAGGGACAAAATTCACCAGTTTTTGTTGTGCTTCTTATCATTCTCTTAATATTTTATCAATAAAATATTTTACACATTTCAAATGACCTCAACTAGCTACCAGTCACTACACCTTTAGCATCATTCCTAGCCACCACTATCTAGTAAGTGTCTACTTACATGACTTTGTAGGCCACCACCTGCTAGAAGCCACAACTCCCAATAAGTATCGCCCAACAACCACTCGATTGTCCAACCACTAATGTCAAAATACCATTTTTTTGGCCACTACCAACAGGGAGAAACCCTTCCTTTATTTTTCAGCCACTATCGAACAAAGACCAAAACCTCCTCAAACTCTCAGAGCCACACTTTCATTCATTTTCAATCTAACCTCCAAGGAGAACTACACAATTAAACAACAACAAAATATTCACTACAAAATGATAAATTTAATGAACACAAACACTGCATATGATAATTTGGTAAACACATTAGAAACAAAAAAAAAAATCTGCATAGATCTTCAATAAACCCTTTGCTCCATCTCCTTGCTCTATGCTCAAGATCTTGGTTAAACCATGCTTCTTTTACCTTCCACAACTTCAGAAAATCTTAAGTCTTCATAAAATATTCATACTCTGATCTGCTTTGACACTCTTCTTATTTTCACTCAATAGCTCAACCAACCTCACCTCCTCATAGAATTATCCTATAAATAATTTTCTGGATTGATTAAAACAATAATTGCATTATAGGTAATGGATAAATCATCATCTTTATTTATACACTCTTGACAGGTCCAGAATTTTAAATATTTCCACTCCTTAACTTGATCCTCCTTCATCTTTAGTGAATAAGTGTAAGAACCCTTGGTTGATTTTGCATGTAAATAAAATAAAACCAAGTTCATGAGACATGTATTCCAAGCTGAATGGTGGGGAAAACATTAAAGTGGGCATTAATTGTTTATTAATGGCTATGGAAGTTGGCAAAGGAATTAGAAAAGGAAAAGATGCATTAATTGGCATTTATTTATCAAATCAAAGGTAAATAGGACAAAATGGAGATGAAAAAAAATAAATTTGCATGCAAGGGAAATTAGAGGAAAAATGAAGGATAATGAAGAAAATAGAGGTCCTAGTGATAAAAAGGTAGTAAAGAAACAATTCACAGTTTTTGGCTAGGATTTTGTCAGTTCAGTTTTGGCTCTCTCCTTTCATTCTCTCTCTCTCATACACTCTTGCACACTTAGAAAATTATTGCAACATGCTTGGAGCACTGTAGCATTCACTAGAATTTGGAGCAAGGAACGAAAGGGAAAGAAAATGAGAGAAAGGAAACGGAAGGACACAATGGGATCATCAACTACAGTTGGATTGCTATGCAGGTAATAGGTTGCATGTATGATCTCCTTGTTTATTTTTGGATGCATGGTATATCCATGTTATTTCCTACTTATGTTTTCTCATTAACATGAAGATTGTTCTGGATTTATAGTGGCTTCAACCTTTCCCTTCCATTTCTTGGATATTCATGGTGTTGTGGGTTTCCCCGTTTATTTTTCTGATTGATGCTAAATTTTCCCTATGGTTGTGGATTGGAAAAAACAATATGTAAGCCCTGGAACAACTTGGGTTGAGTTACTAGTTCCTAAAGTTTTAGGTTGGGAAAATTTCTCTAGAGCCCTTGGTGGGTTGAGGTACTAGTTCCTGGAGCCGAGGTTGGAACAAACACTCTAGAGCCATGGAAAGTTGTGGGTTGAGTTACTAGTTCCTAGAGCCCTGGATAGATTGGGTAGAGACCAATCTGTTTAATGTTAGTGATTTCTAGACCATAGAGGTGTAATCACTATGGTTGATGGTTGAGGTGGTTTTGCCTATGGAATCCGTTACACAAAATTTTGTCACCGTCCCTCCAATCCCCATCCCGCACATTGGAGGATAATTTCTGTGCGTAATAAGAAGTGTTATTCCTTGCAAAGGACATCATTGCATCCATTTCCATGAGGAAAACATTCCTTCTGTTGAAAATTCCCTGAGAAGACCATCAGAAACACATGTTTTTGGGTTGGCACTGGTAGACTGTTATGCCCTTGCGCCAATGAGGAAGATTAACACTGGGCACCGCACCCATTTGCGCTTTGTCCCAGTAAGCTACCCATGCGAAGCTATTTTTGGAATGTTTTTTAAATATAGAGGCAAATTTTACATGCTAACAACTTCATGAGCGAGTCAGGCTGGGTGGTTCGACTGAATAACCACGAATACCCTCCTTTGGCCTCTTGTTTCCACATTTTGGGGAAACCTCCCAAAGGATAACGCCTCCATTCCACCATTTTAGGGATCCCAACCTCCTCCTCTCCCTCTATAAATAAAACTATCTCCCATTGATATAGTAGCTGAACAATTATAGCTGAATAGTTGAATAGGAATTACTGAACATTTTTCTAAAATAGTCTGATATAGCTGGTGTGAGTAGAGAAAGAGACCTTTGTCGAGAGAGATCTTAGGCTTGTGTCCTCACCTCGTCCCAATTCCCTGATGAACTTTCGAGACACGCTTAATCTAAACCCATTGAAGGAGGCTGTGACATCAAGGCTCCAGTTGTAACCTCTTTCTTTCCATTTTTATATATATACATGACTGGTGATTGGTTCCCATATTTTGTTAATGTGTTTTACTTTAGGAAATGTGTTTAATATTCCTTGACTGATTAGATAGTTATGAATCCAATTATTGTCTTGTATGGTGCTTTTTGTCCATTGATCTATGTGCAGGCACCCAAGTACCATTGTTGAAGGGCTGCGACGCGTCCATGTAGAGATAGGGAGACCACCATCATAGCTGCAACAATAGTGTTGGACTCCAAGTAGGATAATCTATCCCAGCCTATTTCATTCATTAACTAGGAGCCTACTCATTAGCTTGTCCTCTTGCTACTAGACCCACCCTAGTGCTAGAGGGATCGTCTCTATCTGTAGAGAGGATTTACCTACATAACAAGTTGGTGACTCCGGTGGGGATCAATGTGAGTTTTTCATCTGTTTCTCATTGGGAATTTTGCTTGTCGAGTCGACTTCGGTCGTTTAATTGCTTGTCTATCTTTTTTCACTTGCTTGATTGTTTGGAATCCTCTTGTTCGACTCCAAAGTGTCAAGATTGACGTCTACTCACTAGTTTTTCCCTTTTCCCATAGTTATCTGGCTTGGCGTGGGTTTTCTTTGAATAGTCACGCCAATTGGTGCTTGTTGCTTTTGTTGCAATCGCGCCAACCCCTGTTTGGCATGGATTACCACCTCACTGCCGCACCCAATCTTGTAGGATTTGGTTTGACCTTCTTGCTACGTTTTTGGTCAGTTGTGATTGACTTTGGATTGTTTCTTTGATTTGAAATTGGTCTTTTGGAATTGTTTTGACTGCTGTAGGCTTGCTCTTCTCAACTATTTTTTTATTCTCTCATCGGTGACATTCATAGCCCTAGGGTTTCTAGGTGTCTTTCGCTCACTAAGCCTTCTGATTGAAGTTCAAGTCTTTTTTATTTTTTTCAATTCGATTCCCTGATCAGTTGTGCTAGTCCTTCTTGATCCCTTATGCTTGGTTTGTTGAATGATCACTCTGGTTTTCGTTTGACTCTCCATCTCTTCACTTTGAGCATAGATGACATTTCTCATTTGGATCACTTTGAAAGATTTATGTTTGTTTGAAAGAGTGCATCATTGGTTTGAGTGTGTTTTCATGTTTGTATTGATTTTGAATTATTCATTATAGATATCTACATTCGCAGTTCTCACAAATAGTGTTTTCTTTTGTTTTTAGTGTAATTAGTGCATTGTGTGCTTCATTCATTAAAAAAACAAAAAAATTGCATTCTTTCATTTGCATCGGAAATGAAAAGTTATTTTACATAACTAGCACTTAATGAACTAGTAAAGATTTTTTCGCTTTTCATTTCGTTGTATTAAATGCATTAGTGGACTTCTTTGTATGATTTCATTGTTTGATACTTTCTGAAAGATCTCTATCCTTCTCTTAGTTAGCATTCATTGAAAGAAAAATGGCATTCTTTTGCATATAGCATACATTTAGGAAATTTGGGATCAAATTCGGTAGGGCCTTGAAACTCAGACATTAAATCAAGATCAAATTTAAAATCAATTCAATCAATCTAAGGAAGCATTAGAACCTAGCGCAAACATTTTTAGAGGTCTAGGCTAGTGACGTGTTCCGGTGTCGTTAAACCTAGTAGCTTTCATTCGCCATCTGGCTTTAGACAGCACTAGTATGGACTTGTGCTCCCTGTACCATCACGTATATAAAGGGAGACCCTCATAGGTTGCAAAATTTTATCCATAGGAAGCCGAGTCTACCACCCTGTAACTCTGATACACCAAATAACATTCAGGGAGACTACCTACATGTACATCAAGTCCTTGGTAATTTCTCTTTCATTTGATCACCAAGGTGTATATGGCACTTCACGGAAACTTGGTATGCCCTCTTGCTTAGATGATCTAAGTAGTCATTTTGGTCTTTTCGTGACTCTCTAAAAGTGAAAATATCATTGAGCACTTCTCCTTTCACGCTCGTTTCAACCTGAAAGTGATAGAGTCACCTTTTTCTTATTTCTCAACTCTTGAAATATGAAACGACAGAGTTTTGTTTTGATGTCTTAAAATATCACTTGCGCATGAAATATTACTGGTTGAAGCTAAGTTCCTTAATGTTTTTTTTTAGGGTTTTTACCATGGCAATGTTTCCAGAGTTTCCCAACCAAGGAATCCCCTCTGAATGGAATCTCGGTCCTTTTCCTATTTTAGGGAATGTTGGTGCTCCCTATATGGCAAAATTGTCCCTTCCTAGGTTAACTATTGGTTTGACTGTTTGGTTATTCTCACCCTCAGTGGTCTCGAACATTCTGACTTCTATGAAACCATCTCCTCTGCCTGAACAACACCAGGTTGATTCTAAGGTGGATCTCTCTCCTTCTTCACCTATTTCTTCATCTTCCTCTTCTACCTCGCTTGGTGAAAGTTTGGATTCTAGTAACCAGGTGGCTAAGAAGAAGAAGAAGATGAAAAATAAGAATTCAGATAAAAGGGAGGCTAAATCTGCGGATATTGCACCTCATTCACCTTCCTTTGATAAACCATCCAACCTTCCACGAAAAGTCAAATTCCCTTGCATGTTGTGCAAAGGTGCCCATCTTCTTCGAGACTACCCTAGCATTCCCAAGGTACTCGAAGTATGGTCCGACGGTCATTCGTCATTGCCGTTGGCTTCTGGAAGTCATATTGGTGGCACATCTTTGACTAGCAATGATAAGACTCATAAAAAACAGGGCAAGATCACGAATCCATGTAAGTTGTGTGAAGGGAATCATCCCATTCACCTTTGTCCGTACATGGATGAAGCCATGAGAGTGTTGGACAACCCTACAATTTCTGCACCATGCCGTCCAGTTGGTTATCAAAAGCTTTCTTTGAGTCTTCTGCCAATTGATTTCATGATCGGTCAAAATTCATCCTTGGTTGATCCCATTCCCCCAGAAATTCAAATCCACAAATCCGTTCCTGACCAACCATTGGTTGAGGAACCGGTCGATCTAATCTTGCCTATGGTTCATTGGGTCTTTTCTATCGAGAGTGACTCACATACCCCTCACGTTCTTCTTGTCTCTTCATATTCCTTAGACTTAGAGAAATATTCTCTCATCCCTGTGGTTCAAGAAGCTACTCCTTCTTCTCCCATGATGGAGGTCCTCGAGGATGCTCCTCTTGCTCCCATTATGGAGGTCCCAGAGGATGCTTCTCTTGCTCTCCTAACACCATGGTCTGACCATCACATTTCTATGGTACCCCCTCCAATTAGTTTGGTAGCTTCCTTCAATTGGAGTCGATTTGTAGGATACCATCTTCCTTCTTATGTGCCTTTTGAGATCACGGTACAGGCTTTTGATATGGTCGTACCTATCATGATTATAGATGAAGGCACATCTATTAGTGATCTGTCTTCAACTTCTTGGAAATATTTTGGTTCTCCACTTCTTGTGCTTGTTACGCAGAATCTGTTGGCACTTAACAAAAGAACCAGTCAACCGTTAGGGATCCTTCCAAAATTTCCTATTACATTGGGAGGGAAAACCATCTATATAGACGTGATGGTTGTTTCAGGCCGCTAGATTTAAATTTACCCTTAGGGCATGATTATGCTTATGCCATGGGTGCACTTGGCTCTTCCCTCTTTCGTGTGATCTGTTTTCCATAACAAGGTCGGATCGTGACCATCGAACAGATTTCTTTCTTTAGTCTTGACATGGAAGCTGGCCCACCATCATCTCTTTCAGTTTTTAATCTGCCTGTTGTATATTTCCTGCCACAGGTTAATTATGTGGCCACTTGTTCTTTCCCCTCATCTAGTGATTGTGCTGTCATGTGCCATCTACTGAGGGCGTTCGATTGTGATTTTCAAGATGTCGTTCTCCCATCAGATGAGAACTTGTTCGAAGTCATGAATTCTTATTCGTCATGATGAGTAGTCATTAGAGCATAGTTTGTTTTCTTGTGCCAATCTTCTTAAAAAGTGAAAGAAGCTCATCGGAGTAGAGTTAATTTTCTTATGTCAAGCTCCTTACAAAATGAAAAAGCTCGTCAAAGTATAGTTCCTTTCCTTGTGTCAAGCTCCCTAAAAAATTGAACAAGATGTCATGAGGATGGTTTGTATTCTATGTCAACCTTGTTAAAAAATGAATTAGGTCACAAGGATAGTTATTTTAATGTGTTAACCTCGTTAAAACAATGAAGCAAGTTCCTTTTGAATTTGAGTCTTTAATACGATCTTGTAAAATCCCAGTTGAGTCTTTCTCTTGATCTCGTAATTTGAACCTTCACTCCATCTGTATTTCATATGGACTGAATCTTGGGGGCGTGTACCTCGAATTGAGTCACCATGCTGGGGGCATGCCCTTTTTTCCCTATTTTTAAAGAATAGTTCATATGTGTTTCAAGCTTGTGTAAAAATGAAACCAATCCCAAGCATAGTTTACCTTTGTTTTCGATCTTGCATAAAAATGAAACCTTTTTTGGCTTAGTATGAATTGCGAGAATTTTCCTTCTTGTTGGATCGTCGCTTATTATGCAGATGATTGTTACTCCTTAACCTCAAATCTTAAGGTTGCATTTGCATGTTCATTTACTAGAAAGACATTTTGATTACATTACATATCAACATATTCCTAGATGAATGAATGCATTAACCGATATAGTAGCTAACATTTTATTAGATAGACATTTGCATAATTTGTAAAATCATCATCACATGAAAAATATCCATACAAGAAAATAGATGTATATATATATATCGAGTGTTTACATCTGTGTGCATCAATGGTTCAAAAAATATGCATGTTTTACATCATGAGACATTATGTCTCTAAAAAATATGCAGAAATAAAGCCTAGGTGTCTACTCAACATGATGCTCATGATAGCACGTCACTGCCCAT
Organism: Pinus albicaulis; assembly: GCA_034641835.2. NCBI lineage: Eukaryota > Viridiplantae > Streptophyta > Pinopsida > Pinales > Pinaceae > Pinus > Pinus albicaulis. Next base: position 1,565,501,259 of record CM076570.1, on the reverse strand, counting down.
AAAAGTCGCCTCAGCAAGCGCTGAATTCAGTTTGGCACCCCTACAGTGTGTCTCTAGTATGCATGAGGAACATCATCGAATCATGCATAGTCTAGGATCCCAGGGGATATTCCCTCTGGGTTGCGTATGATTTCCTCTTCCTCGCCTCCCTCAAGGGCCACATCAAAGTCACAAGGCACTCTCTGTGCTATTGGAGACATACTGGCAGGTCTCTCTGGGCCAACATCTGCATTCATATGGATTTAATGTCAGAACATGCATAACAAAAAAATTCATAATACTCATGAGAATAAAAAATGAGTCTTACCAAGTATTTCATCCCAATCCTCTCCTTCTGGGAGTGGGAGATCTGCGTAACCAGTGAAATTTGTGCCAGAGTAGGGCCAATCCTCCACAAAAATCAGTTGTCGGCGGAGCCAATCAAAGAACTTCGGTCTCTAGGTCATTTTTTGACCACCCCCTAACCTTGAAATCATAGTTTCCCAACAGGCCATCCGTGGCTCCTATGTTGGTGGTGTCAAGACTATCACCTCCTGACGCTAGAAAATTGGTAGTCGTTCCAAGATGAATGATACCAGAATAGACCCTTAGCCAAACTACTTCAGTTTTCCTTTATTTCACTTTGTCAGTTGACACTTCATGTTGATTCACTGCCTCTACCTAGTTATAGAGGGTTGGTATCAAGCAATCTACAGAAATAAGTAGCTGTGCCTTTGTAGCCTCATGTGGTGCCTATGATCTCGCAGCTCGTGAGATGGTGTGCAGCACTACCTTTAGTGCCAAATCTGGGATAGTCTGGATATCCACTTTCCCGCTTCCTGACCATTTCCATGCCCCTCGACATACCCTGTCGATTACCATGCTCATGTTTTCCATGGTGGGCTGGGTGATAGTCAGGACTAGTACTTCCCCCCTCCATAGGTCCCTGTTATGAAATAAATGTCTGAAACTTCAATCTTGAGTTCTTGATCAGGAAGAATGAATTTTTCCTGATCCTCATCCCAGATATTGATTAAGTATTGCAGTAGCTCCGGTTGAGCTCTGAGGCACGATGTCATGAAGAATTTCTTGAGTCCACAATCTCTAAGAGCTTTCATGCATCTTTCATTATCAATGGCAAGTTTATCTTCTTCACTGTGTTCTCGTTCTTTCCACACTTGCAAACACGTTCATACGAATTTCATTAGCCAAATTCAAAGCTTCTGATTGTTGGAAATGGACATATTTGCTTGCATTTTTAAGTGAAAAAGGTCGTCGCAATTGGCGGGACTGTTTTAGAAACATTCGCGTCATTGGGCACGCCCCAGTTAAGAATCTTGGGCAATTGGCACGAGTTCATGCCCAATACTCGCGCCAACCTCCAAGGCATACTTTTTTGCAATTTCCCCCATATATTTCCAAATTTGGGGTTGCATGTAATGAAAAAGGAGTCAAAATGTAGGGAAAGATGTTAGCTCTTACCTGGAACTGACGGATTCGAGATTGGTCTGTCGGATTGCCCCCAATCGCCACCGCAAAATCACAGTGTAAAAAGGGTAACTATTGCTCCACAAGAGGTAAAAGTGAAAGTAATTATTTTTTACCATTTTTGGCATTTTATAACTTTTCAAAACCCAAATTAGGTTTTAATACATATTTTTCAATTATTTCACTATGTTATTTCGAGAAATGGGTTTTACGTGTGTCTCTTGTGCAGTAACAGGTTTTAATGAGATAGAGATGAAGTAACGAGTTGTATTTTATACTTTTTCGGACTCGGTAAAAACACGAAAAAGTCACTGATGGAGTTATCTTTCGGCTCTTTTCTGACTCTCTAAAACTGAAAATATTGTCGTGACTCTTGTTATTTTGAAGTCGTTAAATAGCTGTGAGACGATATCTACCCAGTATATGTTTACCCCTTTTTCAGGTTGGGATAGATTATTTACGAAAAAGGAATACCTTAGCCTATGACGACTAAGAGGTTCTCTCAGACACAATTTTATACCTTTTCGGATTTGAGGGAATACTTACAAAAAGGGACCTGCTGGAGTTTTATTTTCCACTTCTTTTCAAACTCGCTAAACATGAAAAGATGTCGAGTTCTTCCTTTGTCAGACTCGTTAAAATCTACATGACATCGGACACAGTCATTATGACAAAACCGAGTTCCTCCTTCATAGGGCTCGTAAAATTTACTAGGATGTATTGTTCCAAAGTACAAAGTTATATGACAAGCATATGCTAACCCCTTCAAGATTTTTTTCCAAAAATAATTGGGGTACTCGCCAACAATTGTGGGAGAAAATGGAACTAGTTATCAGTTGTGTCGGCAGTATGTCGCTCTTGAGCATGACACTCATCTCCATTCGTGTCAAGTTGGGGACATCTCATTCCATCATTTTTTTCCTCCATGGGTTTGGGTAATCTATTTTGACCTCTCATCTGCTCTTTTCCATGTCATCATGACCTCATATCCCTTAATGTCAAATCCTACCAAATCCAGAGTCGTGTTGCTGATATGTTCAAGAGAAGTTTCCGATTCCAGTTTTTCAACCTCCCTCTAATCCTTTTTTTAGTCCTAATTCACTATCATCATGTTCCTCTATCTCATGTCGATGATGTGGGAAAAATTATGGCCCTCCTTCGACCGAGTCACTTCTTGTCGACTTCAACTCATTATCCAGGAATTTGATCTAGAGACTCCCTTCCGGTACCTTGGAGCTTGCATGCCTCAATGGCAGGTTCTTCAAATTCGACGACAGGCCCACATCATTCGCCTTCGATCGAGTGATTCTATGAGTGTTCGACGCCAGAACACTATTCACATTCCATGGATTTACCTATTATACCTTGAGAGCCATTGTCATTATTGGTGGTTTCTCTCGTGCCTGTTAACATCTTTCATCATTGGCTGGTAATCATGTGACTTTCTTGCATGTTCGACTTCAACTTACATATTCACATGCTTGAATTTGTACTCGTTCGGGTTGAGATGGAGCATAAGACCCTAGGTTTTGTCTGATAAGATATATGCTATGGGGTATTGTGGTTTATCATGACTTATTACATGACTCTTTTTATTGGATGGTTGCGACCATACCTGAGTCTATTTGTTGATCCTTACTGCTGGATGGCTGCATCTATACCTCCGATCTCATTTTCTATGTACTCTATTATGGATGGATGCACCCATGCCACATGTTCATGTGTCAGATATATTAGTTGTATTTGTACTTGCAGGTCTTCTGATAGTGGTGTTTGGTTCGAACGCATTCTCGTAAAGCATTTCACCCCTCCCTCTCTCTCGGACCTCATGCTTTAGGGGGCATTTATTACATAGAATTTTGTCACCATCCCTGAAATTCCCATCCCGCACATTGGAGGATCATTTCTATGACTAATAAGAAGTTTCATGCCTTGCAAAGACCATCATTGCATCACTTTCCATGAGGAAAACATTCCTTCTATTGATAATTCCCTGAGCATACCATCAAAAACACATGTTTTTGGGTTGGCACTGGTTGACTGTTATGTCCTCGTGCCAATGAGGAAGATTAACACTGTGGCCCGTGCCCATTGGCGCTCTGTCCCAGTGAGCTACTCATGCCAAGTTTCTTTTGGAATGTTTCCTAAATATAGAGGCAAAGCTTCCATGCTAAAAACTTCATGAGCGAGTTAGCTTGGGTGGTTCGACTGAATAACCATGAACACCCTCCTTTGGCCTCTTGTTTCCACCTTTTTGGGAAACCTCCAAAAGGATAAGGCCTCCCTTCCACCATTGTATGGATCCCAACCTCCTCTCCCTCTATAAATAAATATATCTCCCATTGATACACTAGCTGAACAATTATAGCTAAATAGCTGAATAGGAATTGCTGAACATTTTTGTGAAATAGTATGATATAGCTAGTATGAGTTGAGAAAGAGAATTTTTTCGAGAGAGAGCTTAGTCTTGTGTCCTCGCCTCGTCCCCATTCCCCAACGAAATTTCGAGATGCACTTTGTCTCCACCCACTGAAGGAGGCTGCGGTGTCAAGGCTCCGGTGGTAATATATTTCTTTCCATTTCTATATATATACATGAATGATGATTGGTTCCCATATTCTGTTAATGTGTTTTAATTTACGCAATGTGTTTAATCTTCCTTGAACTATTAGCTAGTTATGAATGCAATTATTTTTTTGTATGCTTCTTTTCATCCATTGATCTGTGTGCAGGCACCCGAGTACCATTGCTGAAGGGTTGCAATGTGTTTGTGCAGAGATCGGGAGACCACCATCACAACTGTGGAAATAGCGTTGGAATCCAGGTAGGACAATCTATCCCAACCTATTTCATTCGTTAACTAGGAACCTACTCATTAGCTTGTCTTCTTGCTGCTAGACCCACCCTAGGGCTAGAGGGATCGTCTCTGTCCGCCGAGAGGATTTACCTACTCAACAGATTCCCTGGATGGTTTTGTATTGGTTTAATCCATTAGATCCCATATTTATTCTTAGAATATGGTGTGGGGGTGATTGGTTGAAAGATATATTTGGTTCATCCCAATATATGGTCGGGTGGTACCTGATAGTCCCTACCTTGGTTGAAATTTTCGTATGTTAATATGAGATATTTTTCTATTGTGATATATTATCACATGTGTTGATTATGTCGCGTTGAGGCCTCAGAATTCCATTGCAACAACATCGGGGAAAACCACCCAGTTTGGACCTTAGAACAAGTCCTTTTTCTTTTGGTGTGGTGGCTTCGACTGGGGATAAAGGGACCAATTTCCCAATAAGGATGATTTTGGGGTGTGTTTTTCTTATATATCATGCAAATGGGAAATTATTTAATCTATTATATGCATTTATCTAAAACTATATATTCTATTATATAACCAGGGTGTTCATTCCTTTATGCGATCTAAAAATATATCTTCCAACTATTAGTAATGAAGATTATTTAAAAGTTGAAAGAGATGAAAATCATGTAAAGATAATTCTTTCAACAAAGTAGTTTTATTAAAATAATTGTGAAACATATATCACATTTATATGTTTGATTGTATATAAGATAAGAGATCATAAACAAATATTAGTACAGAAGTGCATTTAACATTCATTTATGATAACAGTTCAAATATATAATGCAGATAAAAAGATAATTGTCAATCTAAAAAGAAAAACTTAATATAACGTGTAGACCATATATACAAGGTCCTACTCATTCAAAATGACAGTAGTTTTCTACTCCTCTTCACTTTCAAGCAATTTATAGAGTACAATAGTGAAACTTCAGTTAAACAACTTCAAATGTCAAAAGATAATAGATTTCATTCCATTAATCCATCAAAGCATTTACAAAATTACATAAGTGCATTATTTGCAAATGGTTTTGATAAATTTATGGACCCTTCTCTAAATGCATGAGAAGGGTTTAAATAGTAAACTACAATATGCTTAAAAATAGATTATTACATAAAAATAGAGGAGGTTTCAAACAACCATCCTCGTAAGGAGAAAACTTAAACTACAATCTAGGAAATAAAATAACAATATCATTTATGTGTTGATCCCCTTTGCGCATTTGATCTCGGAGCTGACAAATATCCACCATTGGATTTTGCTGAGATGGCTCCGTAATTCCTGAACTGATCTGGCATTTGAACACTACATTTGAAAGTGTTGGTTACAACTTCTTTGTTGAATCAGTTAATGACTGCAGAGTTAGGCACTAATGATAAGGCTCGATCATAAAATTCCAGTAATTTTCTTGATAAAAATTATTTGTCTTTTTAATCATTTCCTCCTACATCTCTTTATTTTTCTTCCACTATGCTTCTAATGATTTGAGCTCTGAGAGCACTTCAGTTGTGGATTATTTAATAAGTTCAGCTTTCAAAATATTTTCATTAACAAGTTCAATAATTTCATTTGTTAACCTTGATGCCTTTGCCATTTCCCTTTCTGCTTGTCTCATCTGTACTTCCCAATCCTTAAATAAAATATCTTTGTGAAAATTATCTATCTGAGGTAGGTCAAATTTCTTTGCAACTTTCTCACATTCAAGTCTCCTGTTAGCCACTTGTTGGATCAGGATGTTGCTTGTATCCCAATAACTACTGGTGATTGAAACTTGTTGACAAAAGGTTTCTTGTTGTTGCTTTAGCTTTGCATTCATTTCCAATGCTTCTTTAATGAAAAAATCTATTTGAGGTTGGATTTTCAATTTGTCCATTGTTTCTTCAAGCTATGTTTCTTTCCCTTTAATCTACACCTAGCGTTGCAAATTCATTCTTTCAAAATCTTTTTGAAATTGAGTCATCTTTATTTCCATCTGCTTGCTGGAGTTAAACTTTTCCTGTTATAAAAATCTCTCCGACTCTTGTACTTTGTCTTCTTTTTTATTTAGTATAAGTTGTACCTTGGTGGCTTTATCAATGGTTGCAAGCATATGCTCCTGCGTATTGTGATAACTTACTTAAATGTTCTATAGGATCAACTAGAGGTTCTTTCCATAGAATTTATACAGATTCATTCATAAGATTTGAAACTATTTCATCCATTCTTCTTCTCTTAACTACAGCCTTATGATTGGGACTGTAGAAGACATAAAGTGAGGGTATCTCTTCAATCTATAAAACAATCTTCTCTGTAGGGTATGCCAGAATGATCTCTTGATCATGAACTTCAGGTACCTTTTGTAGCATAATTTCAATTTCCACTAAATTCTGAGAATGCTCTGGCATTTGGAAACTTGTGGATTCATCAATATTAGGCTTTGGTTGTGGTGTTTTTAGTGCATTGGAAAAAAAATTCCATTCTTTCTTCAAATATTTTTGCTAAGAATTATCTATCTGGTCGAGTGTATTCTGGATATGATGAACTCCTTGAGATGATGATCTAGCTCCATTAATTCCTCCTTCCATTTGCATCTCAATACCTTTGATAACTTCATCAATTATTTTCTCTGGGCTCTCATTCCTACTCTTGGATTCATTATCAGAGTGATCCGAATTTTGAGAATTATGTTATGATTCCCCTGAGTCGTGATTAGATTTCTCTTGGGATTCATATTCAAACATTTCCTTAGCTTCATTATCCAAACTGATGCTTGGAGTTGTTCTGTTGAAATATTCAATAAATAACAAATCCAAAGGGATTCTTTCCAACCTTTTATTTCTATATTCTTGGAAAGCCTGAAATTCAATTTTACTAAGATGACTAGATTCATTTTTCAATACATCTGCGAACTTCTCCATGCCTTGAAATAAAACATCAAACATATCTATCTCATTCAAGAAAGGTTTCAATTTAAGCTCAGTGGTGAAATTCTTAACCACATCTTTCGAGTTGAATGGCCTCTTTGGAATTACAACCAAATTTAATGAAGTAACATTTGCAATTTCCTTGAATGCATGACCAATATCGAAAAGTGAAAAAGTGCCACACTGCAGAGGGAAAGTAGGCAAAATGGCGTTCTTGGCATATTTGAGTTGCTTGTAAATGCCATTTACTAGGAGTTGGTAGGAAATTTCCATAGCTAGGATCTTATCAGGAACATAATAGGGAAAAACATGGGGAGAAGAATAACTCCCAAAAACTCTGATATAAGTGAAATTATTTTCAGCAAACCATCTAGCAACTAGAAAAATGTTTGTGCTAGCCTCTTTAGAAATCTTAGGGGATTTTTCAATAAAGATAATTTGATGGATGGGTAACATGATTCCATTGCAAATTTTATAGAAATGTAAATGAAAATTAGACTCCCAAAGGGCTTTGTGGTAAATATGGATTGGAGTGGGGTCTTGGGTTGTCCATTTCCATCCCATGATAGGAAAACTTGAGCAAAAGCAAATTGCGTCTGTAATGTAAGCACTCATGTAGAAGGGGGGTATTGTCCTAGAGGAAACACTTCTTTTACTTCTATAATCCATGATACTTATGGCCAAATTATCAGACAAGATGTTCACCCAATTCATAATGGAAGAATTGATGATTATGTTAATTAAAGGGACCCAATCTATTGAAAACCTAGTGGTATCTTGTTTTGCAAACAATCTACATAACATTCCAGTAGCATAACAAAAAGGGGAGGGTAACTGTGCTATTGGGTACATAATGAGTTTGTCCCGTTTTAGCTTGTCTTGGTCATATTTCCATCCTTTTATTACTTTCATGAGGTTTGTATGCTTCTTTGTAAAGTTTTGGGCAAAATATTTATCTTAATTCTTTTGTAGCATGTGGAAGTGGTACATTATCCTTAAATCTTCTGCAGTGAACAAGACAATATTCTCCAGCTTTGAATTCTTAAACGACCTATCTACTATGTTAAGGTGGTTAATTACCCACTTTACCATATTTTTGAAGGGGAGAATCTTCGTCCTTGTTGCTATCTTGTGAATAAATGAGCATGCAACATCGAAGTAGGACGGGTCTGAGGAAATTGTCGCGTCCTTGAAGAGTTGGTACATTTATTCCCATGAAGAACTACCGCAATCCTTGTTGTAGGTCGTATCTGAGAATAATGGAGGCATGTCTGAGTCTTCAGTGGTAGATGTTTGGGAAATTTCCTTGCCTTTCATTGTCATTCCAATTATTCTCACTCCGTTAGGTGGTTCCCTGAATTCAAGTGAAAAGAGTGAACTTATATATAATATGAATGGAGAGAAGGATAAATTTAAAAAAATATAATAAAAAATATAGCGCTCAATTATTCAAAACATGCTCGAACTACATATCAACCTTTCGAACCTTACTTCCATTAAATGTCATTAATAACCCATAACTCTTTCTATCAAATCTCTTACACACCTTCACGTAATATGTCTAATCTATCAATTTAAGACGTTAGATCTTAGAATAGGTTGATTAGATATGAATCATTTCGTGCACTTGAGTAATAAGTGTTAACATCACACATCGCAACTTTAAACCATTACCATTAGTTATGCTTTTTGCTGCTGATGAATTTTGCAAAATGCAATCTGCGCAAATCACAGATCACAATTTTCATGCGGTAATAAAGCTTTACATTTGGTTACTTGTTGTGAAATGATAAATGCGCTAAGGAGTCACGTTTTTGTGCTTTATCGGACCTTTGGAGCTTTATTATTTTTGTTTTATTCTTTTTTCGGGTCCCACCCATCACAATATTTACCGAAATGTCATAAGCTGATTCTTTAAAAGGCGCAATGTGATTTCTTTTTAAAGGGCATTTTAAAGAATTTGTAACAAGAATTTTATATAACTTTGTTATAGCATCATTTATCACCATCATATACTTGATGACTTATACATTGGCCTTGGGCAACCCTTCCCTTTAGATTTGGACATATTTCTCAAAAAATAGCTTCTTAAAACCCATACGTGACTCTGCCCATACTTTTCGGCTTATACATGTGAGTCCATACATAGAGAACCACATATCCCTTTTTAAACATTAAAAAATATACAATTTCCCTATTTTACAAGTCAGTTTTACTGTTGTTCCAGTAATTTAACTACCCCAGCCCGTGGCATAAATGTTCCCAACTGCAAGAAACTAATTTGAGGGAGTATAAAAGCCCCTCAAGGGAATGGCCTAAGGGAGGAAGAGAGAGAGAAATATAGATATTATATGCTATTGGAGCCCTATCCAAGTCTGATATATTCCCTGTGCCTCCTGCACTTCCCAGATATTTTCAGGAAACCCTTGTTTCCTTGAGATGTTCACTCACCCTATGTGACATCCATTGTGCACTATTCATGGAAGAATTTTTGAGAGGCTAAGGCTGGACGGATCCAAAGGATGGTATGCTCAAAGGCTGTGGCATATTTAAGGTGATCTCTCCACATTTTCTTACTGTACATGTCATTAATAAGAGAAGTGCCATATTTTTCCTGATGTTTACGTGTCAATAATCTTTCATACATGTGTAATGATCTTAAATTGTTCATTTAATATTGTTTTTATGAGATAATGCATGATTTTCACTAAAATCTAGAACATGTATATGCTATACAACTAGGATTTTGTGCTTGTTCTTATCTAGTTTACAGATTTTGGAGCAGAAAGAGTTGCAGGGGGTTTGCACCCCACAGGATCTACTAAAACCGAAGGATATCCGGGTAAGGTCTGCAACCTGTAGTTTCTAGTTTAAAGCATAGAAGTTGGTTAAGTGGGTCCTTATTGTAATGACATGCCCCTGATCTGTGAAGGTTAATCAACCTAAGACCTTAGGGTAACATTACCCAAAATAGAAATGGTGACTCCGCTGGGGATTACACCATGTAATTCCTAGTTTGGGTTGTTTTATCTGTCTGGTAGGTTCCTTGACAGGTTTATCACTTTTTACTGTCTAGTAAGTCTTTTTTCAATCAAACATAAGACCTGGTCTCTTGATCAGGCTTGAATTTTTTTTATTTTTTCTTATCTTTATTTCCATATGCAACTTAGTCTCTGCACATTCACATATACCTCCTGTATTTTCCAAAGGGACCTGCGTATACACGATTTTCCTTGGTTACAATCACGTATACTTGCTTGTTGCACACTGCAAAACCGCGTATGTGTGGAAAAATTTGAAAATTTGAGTTTCCGGGCTCTGTAGTATTTTGTGTCTGTAGTGAACCATTCTTGTGGTGTCTTTAAGGTGTCTGGAATGTGTTTATGGTGATTGCAGATCCATGTCTCTCTTGTTATTGTGAAAACCTAGCCATTTGGTGAATTGCCTCTTTTGTGTGATTGAAATTGTGGCTGAAGAAACAAGATCTTTTCCTAAAGTTCTTTGATGTTCTGACCATTCAAAACAATGAGCCTCTGCTTGTTTTCTCTTCTTGGCCCTATGCATTACTTCTCTTTTGGTTTTTTCCTTCTTGGCGTATCTTAGTTTTCTTGATTTCTTGGACTTGTCTTGTTGCGAATCTTGAAGAATCTCTTTTTGGTTTCTTGAGTTGTTTTTCGCTGAAATATTGTGCTACTATACTGAATCAATTATTTAAGTTTTTTATTTCTTTTTTCTCATTTGGGTCCTGCTACGAAAGTGGCATAGTTGGCTTGAGCACTTTGAAGCCTTGTTGAGACTCATTTCGTTTGATTCCGGTTATTGGGTAGTTTATGCTTGTCTTCTTGAAATGTTTTTTCTTTCCATTATAAGTGAAAAGCCCTAAAATAATTTTTGTTTTCCGTAGCTTTTGCTTTGAGTTTGTTTTTACAGTTTCATTATATCTTTTGAAGCCTTTTTGTTGGTTTCTATTCTTTGGTTCTTGGCTTGATTTTGAAGGAATTCTGTTCTAGAATTCTCTCTTTTGTGTCAAGTACATTTTGGAATTCGTATGCATAGGAGTTCTGTTTGGAACTAGCCTTGTTTTTCTCTCAAAAAGTGATTGAACCGTTTAGTTTCTAGACACTTTTTCGCTTCTTTAGAGTTAGCATCTTAGAATTTGCATATCATTGGTAGTTTGCATTAAGTGCATTTGAGAATTTTAGTATTTTTCATAGTTTTCTGGATCATGTAAAGTGTGATTGTCTAAAAAGAAAAAACAAAGTTTTTTCTTATGTAGTTTCGTAAAACCCATGTAGAGATCTCTTTTTATCGAAAGGAAATTGTTGCATTCGCATGTAGCTAGGTTTTCATTGATTTATTTTGCATCATCAAAAACCATCAATTTCACTTCCATATACCCTTGACTTAAGTAAAAGCCAATATAAAACAAGTGATATAATTAAAAGAAACTAGAATTTTTTGTATCATTGTTATTAATCATACACCCATTAGCTAGGTTGTAGGGCCTTGGATTAGGTGAGTGGAGAGTTAACTCTCCAAGGCCACTCAAACTGTTAAACATAGAAAGTTTATTAAATAGTGAAATCCAACACCGTTAAGTGGACCAGGAAAGCTCTCCTCCAGAGAGATACCCCCTCTCCTATTTTCTAAATCTTGACCTAAGACCATTATGTCCGGATGCTAATACAGATTGGTGCCCTTAATTTCCTATCCTAAGGACGACACAGGGGACTACGGGGGGGAATAACCATGGTACCTAAGACATACGTTGCATCACTTCCATTAGTTCTTTTTGAGGGTGCCCTTGTGAAGCTTGGGGACTTGCACCGGCAAAGGCTGTTGTTGGGAGGTTAGTGTAACTGTTTCTGTTACCTTCGCTAGTAGGCCTGGGGAATAATTACTCCAGAATATTTTTGGAAGGTCCTATTTTTTCGCTTTCTTGTATTTTGGTGTCCGCTCCTCATCACCCGGAGCAGAGATACCTCAAGATTGCTTGTCTGGATGTATCTTAGGAACTTTTCAGAGTGTGCTCTTTTCTCCTAGATTGCCTAGCTTCTTATATTTTTTGAGTCTAAAATTAATATCTTAAAGTGGCTGACCAATCACCTCGTCGATTGAGGAGGCTTCGTGGGCTTTCACTCATGAGTGCCGAGCCTTCTTCAAGAAGGCGTAGGAGTAATTCAGTGGGTGATTTTCACCCGGTGGTTTCTAACACATCGGAGAGTGATCCCCCATTGGGGATTTTTGTTTCTGTGGGTGGTCCTAATGTCAGTGGTCAGTGTAGAGAGGAGTGCTCCACTCATCTCTAGAGTTTTATTTCTAGTAGAAGAAATTGAAGTAGAGGAAGTCCCTCAGCTTGCTGAGTCTCTTCCATCTCCTCTTCCTGCTAGTTGTCCTGATGTTCTTCGATACATCGAGCCCGAGTCTCAAAGACTAGCTAGTCCTTTTCCATCATATCTCTTTCTTTTGATGGCCACGACTGGAAACACAGCTTCGGCTGTGAACACTCCATGTGTTCAGACTCCTCTTTCAGTTGAGGGAGGAGGAATTATTGCCATATCGAAAATCACTTCTAGTGCTGTTGTTCTTGGCTCTGGAAACATCCAGGCACATGCTTCTCAATCTAGTCCCTTTTCTTATGGAATGCCCACTAGTGGAATTCCTTCTTTCTCCTTTTCTACTACTTCAGCTGTCTCTGCACCCATACCTTCTATGGCTAGTGGATTAGCTTCATTTGAAGGGTTCCCCTTTGGAAGTGGGCATATCCCTCATTCAAACCCTTCCTTAGGATCCTTTCCTTTCACCTCTCAGAGTCAGGGTTTTAATCCTTTTTCTAGAGGTCAAAGCTTCAATGTCTTTTTTGGATGGAACCCTGCTTTTCAGCATTGGGAGTAGGGAGTCAGTTTCTCGCTGGTTAGCAAGGGAATGTTCCTTTCCCTTCATCGAGTACTTCTCAGGATTTTTCTTCATTTCCAAATTCTTGGAACCCTTACCAAGGGATTTCTTCTTCATTCAATACCTCGGTTGGAGGGAATGTTCCTATGAATATGATCTGAAATTGACCGAATAAAGTACTGAGGTAGTTTGATTATTTTTTCCTTTAGATTGACTGTTAACTGAAGTATGTCTTAATGAAACACAACATAAACTAGCAGCATAAATGAATTAAATAACAGCAATAATCAGAAAGAAGAAGAGGAAAACAGTTTGATTACGGAGTTCGTCTCTCGTGGATTACATCTCCGGGTCCGCTTTTAAGTGGGCATCAGTTTTTATTAGGATTGATCTGGAAGAATAGTTACACTAGAATAGAATAGAATGAATGTGCTCACAGGCACTTCTGAACTCTATAAATAGAAAGTAATCTTTGTTGCGTTTCCGATGCCTGTCTCCATGCTCAATTCTGACCACCGACTGTTGAGCAATGCTACGAACAAAATCGCCTCTCTCCTCTTGAAACTGCACTAAAACACTCAATGTCTTCTCAAAAATCCAAGCTTAACTTCATGAATCTTTGTCATAGTTTATAAAGTCTGTATCGAACCTTTTAAATCCCATTTAGTAAGTGGTTGAGAAAATGGAGTGATAAGCGATCGAATCCCTCTCCATTCATGAACCTAGGGATAAGGTTCCAATACCATAGGTGCACAAATTAATTTGAAAAACCCATATTCAGAATTTATCATAAATTTTTCTCCGGCGGTTATGGTAACTGAGCAGAGGTCCTCCATTGCATGTGATCGGTGAGTTATCCGGCGGTTGTGGTCCATTGTTCTGGCGATTCGGCGTTAACAACTGGCGGTTCAACAAATCCTAACGCAGTCCTACTACATGGTGTTCTAACATGGTTTTGGAGCTGGCAGCTAACAATTAGCACTTAACTCTGTGGGTTTAATACAATGTTTTAAACCATATATATTACAATTAAAAACCCAAACGATTTACACCATAGTTTAAACCCATTTCCGAATCTTTATTAAAACGGTTTTTATATCATAGGTTTATGGTATTAATATATTTCATGTCTCCAAACCTTATAAAAGGTTTTTGGAATAAACTTTTTAAAACATATTTATTTTTATATATCAACATTTGAACCTTCAATTAAAGGTTTTTGTGATGTTTTATATATATGTTTTTAATAAGCGCTTTTAGGATTTAGACTTAGGATATGAGTTTTTTACATGATTTAGACCTTTAGGATTAGGCTTTAGGTGATCATTTAGATTTTTGATGATGATGATAGGGTTTTAGGACTAAGGTTTTAGGGTTTTAGGTCTAGGTATAATTTCAACCTTAGACTTTCATACTGTCCTTTTTGACCTTAGTTTAGGATTAAAAACCCTTTACATCATATCACAAATGACAACCATGACACAGAAGGAGCTTTCATTGGCAATTTGACAATTCTAAAGATTGAACTAGACATCGAACTGCTGGAGTTGACTTGTAACTCTATCGATCTTGTACTGATCAAGATCCTCATGGATCAATCCTCTCCACTTAAAAAGCTTTTGGATGACCAACGCTTAATTTTAAACTGACAATAAGTGAGAATACAACTCTCTCACTTTCATCTTGACTTTGATGATGTACCAATACATTCGATCAATCATCTACAAGTGATGACCCTGATGCTAACCATGGCACTTTTTGAACTGGTGACCTGTTCCATGTTTTTGCAGTATGTACAACTTGCGATGATGGTGAAACAACCTGTTATAAACATGGCAATTGACTTCTTTCCACAAGATACCATGAGTTAGTGATTCACAATCTTTGAAAACAACCTCTATAGAATATTGTTCAATACCATTGACATGTATTAACAATCTATTTTACGGAATGAAAGAGACTATTAAAGACATTTTTTACATCACTATTTGATGTTTCCATTGATTAGCACTTTCCCCTGATGCATAAGCTGAATACTTTGACACTACTTTTAGAAAGGCTTTGATATGAAAACAAAAATGCTCCCTCTCCTCTTGAAAAGAGGCTTCTAATGGCGACACAATACAAGAGAAATCAAACACTGACTTTCCCCAATACTGACTTGTATCCCTGCATCTGTTAAGTTTCAAACTTAAACTGATTTGATTCATTCTGACATTAGGAAGAAAAGATCTAGGAATCATATGTAATGCATGTTGTATTCCCTGTTTATGAGTAAGATGTTTGTTTCCTTTAATCAAACTATCTTTAAACTGGGACTCATAACTTGAACTAACATATGGTCGACTCTTATGTTTTTCCTTTACACACATGATTACAAATATTTTTAATTGCTTTATTTCTTTATGCTCTACAACTTAAATGTGACACATTCAATTATCAGGCATCAACTGCATCTTATGTGATATTTCCTTATTATGAAGTAGATGTTTTGGTTCCTTAACTAGATCTTGCAATGAATCTAATTCTTTAACCAAATTACCTTCATTATGAAATTCACAACCTGAACAAGTATCCTTAAGATCCTTATGTTGCTCTTTTATCGACATGAGTATGTACCTCTTACTTGAACTAATTAAATGCTTCATCTGATTAGCATTAATTAAATTTAAGTGATCTTGAGTTTTATGTGCCCGAACAATGTACTTAATCCCATCTTTTATGAGATGATACATATGTTCCTTTCTACAAAATATTGCATCACGGTCATAGAGATAAGGACTACCTAAGATAATTCCACAAATGTCTAATGGTATCACATCCAGATATACTTCATCGATATAGTTATATGTGATGAAAAATTTTAACCGAAATTGCTTGGTGACATGAATTTGGGATTTTTCCTTTAACCACCCTAAAGGATATGGCTTTGGATGATTATTTGTTTTCAAACCCAATTTTTTAACCAATGACTCAGAAATCAAATTTTCTTATGATCCCGTATCGAAAAATTTATCTATCTTAGTATGCTTTGAAGTTACCCTTATATGAAATAATTAGATCCTTTTTCCTTCATTCAACTGTGTGACATTAGGAGAAGCAAAAGTAATAGCTTCAGAAACCTTACTTGTTGTAGCCATAACAATGATTTTACCTTCATCACCTAAATCGGATCCCAAATCCAAGCATTGTTGGATTGTTGTTTCAGCCTTCTTTTCACCCTTTCTCGTTTGGAACTTCTTTGGCTTTAGTTCCGGATGAATTTTCCAACACCTTGCTTCATCATGGCTGATATTTTGGCAATGTGTAAAAGTAGGTCTATCATCTCCCTTCTGAGTTGTGGCAGTATTCTTTCGCTTTGAATTGCCCTTCTTTTTTCTATCTTCAGTTCCCATCTGCGTGGATGTCTTTGGTGTAAACTTGAAAGGTCTACCACCTGACTCGACATGAATAGCTTGAACACAAACTTCATCAAAGTCATCATGATCGAACATTAATAATGTATGTTGAAAATATTAATGCAAAATTCCTATATACTTCAACAAAGTTTCTTTTGTGTCCAAAGAAATACCAAGTGCTAATGCCTTCTTTCGGAATTCCTATGTGAACTCTTGAACACTCTGTCCCTTACCTTCTCACAAGCGCTGCCAATCCATTACAACTTGTTGTGTGTGACCCAAGGGATAGAATTGTTTCTTTAGAGCCCTTATAAACTTATTCCATGAAGTGATAACTTTTCCTTTACGCTTTAAATCTATCTGTGTCTTACTCTCCCACTAGATTAAAGCAGTACCCCTCATTCTAAGTGTAGCTAATTGGATCTTTGTCTTGTCATCAGTAATATTTTGAATACGACAATAGACTTCTAATTGTTTTACCCAATTATCTAGTTTCTTAGGGTTCATTTCCCCGTCATACACAGGTAATTCAAACTTAACATCAAGTTTCAAAAGTGGACTCTTAAGTTTCTTTTCTTTATCTGATTCAGAAGTAGACATAGAAGAAGAAGAAGATGATGATGATGGAGATGAAGGAGGAGATTTATCTACCTTGCCTTTACCTTTATTTGATGCCTTTGACGTTGAGGCTTCATCTCTCTTCTTTTTTTCTTCATATAATTCTGCCAACATTCGCTGCATGTTCATAAACATCTGCTATATTTGAGTCTCATCCATGGGCTTCGTTTCAGTAGTTTCAGGAGTCTCAACGTTCTCAGTCCCTACCATTGTTGATTGATGAACGAATTTCTGTTTTCCGATCTCTGGATCAAATTCCTCAAGCTTTCCTTTTCCATGTTGCAATCCCAACATGGTTAACATCCATTGACAAACAAACTACAAAGCACAACCTACTCTGATACCACTTGGTCTGAAATTGACCAAATAAAGTGCTGATCTAGTTTGATTAGTTTGTCCTTTAGATTGACTGTTAACTGAAGTATGCTTTAGTGAAACACAACATAAACTAGCAGCATAAATGAATTAAATAATAGCAATAATCAGAAAGAAGAAGAGGCAAACAGTTTGATTACGGAGTTCATCCCTCTTGGACTACATCTCTGGGTCCGCTTTTAAGTGGGCGTCCATTTTTATTAGGATTGATCTGGAAGAATTTTTACACTGAAATAGAATAGAATGAATGTGCTCACAGACACTTCTAAACTCTATAAACAGAAATTACTCTTCGCTGCCTTTCCGATGCCTGTCTTTGTGCTCAATTCCGACCACTGACGGCTGAGCAATGATACGAACAAAATCTCCTCTCTCCTCTTGAAACTGCACTCAAAAACTCAATGTCTTCTCAAAAATCCAAGCTTAAATTCATGAATCTTTGTCATAGTTTATAAAGTCTGCATCGAACCTTTGAAATCCCCATTTAGTAAGTGGTTGAGAAAATGGAGTGATAAGGGATCAAATCCCTCTCCATTCATGAACCTAGGGATAAGGTTCCAATACCATAGGCGCACAAATTAATTTGAAAAACCCATATTTAAACTTTATCATAAATTTTTCTCCGGCAGTTATGCTAACCGGGTGGAGGTCCTCCATTGCATGTGATCGGTGAGTTATCCCGGTGGTTGCGGTCCATTGTTCCGGCTGTTCGGCATTAACAACTGGCGGTTCAAAAAATCTCGATGCAGTCCTGCCACATGGTGTTCTGACACTATTTTGGAGCTGGCAGCTAACGGTTAGCACTTAACTCTGTGGGTTTAATACAATGTTTTAAACCATATATATTACAATTAAAAACCTGAACCATTTATACCATAGTTTAAGCCCATTTCCGAACCTTTATTACAACGGTTTTTATATCATAGGTTTATGGTATTAATATATGTCATGTCTCCGAACCTTATAAAAGGTTTTTGGAATAGACTTTTTAAAACATATTTATTTTAATATGTCAACATCCGAACCTTCAATTAAATTTTTTTGTGATGTTTTATATATATGTTTTTAATAAGCACTTTTAGGATTTAGACTTAGGATATGAGTTTTTGACATGATTTAGACCTTTAGGATTATGCTTTAGGTGATCATTTAGATTTTTGATGATGAGGATAGGGTTTTAGGACTAAGATTTTAGGGTTTTAGGTCTAGGTATAATTTCAACCTTAGAATTTCATATTGTCCTTTTTAACATTAGTTTAGGATTAAAAACCCTTTACATCATATCAAAAATGACAACCATGACACTGAAAGAGCTTTCATTGGCGATTTGACAATTCTGAAGGCTGAACTGGACATCGAATTGCTGGAGTTGACTTGGAACTCTGTCGATCTTGTATTGATCAAGATCATCCTAGATCAGAATAGTAACTCTATGTTGGGAGAGGGTCCTTCTCTGACTGTTGGGTCGCAAGGATTTTCTTATGGCTCAAAATTTTCTACAAACAACATCTGGAAACTTGGCTCAACAAATCCAGGTTATTCTTTTCAGAATGTGGGGACTCCTTCCTATGCGGGATGGAATTCACAGGCTCCTCCACTCTTACCATTTATGGCAACATTAAACTTTCCAGATCTATCAAAATTGACTAACGATCCTATTTGGTATAGACTGGGTTGGCCTCCGGTCCCCACCAAGCTCGCCTTAGACATTCCAAAGTTTGAAGCGAAGACTGGTGAGGATCCAGCAGATCAAAATATCACCACTTTCCATTTATGGTGTTTATCGAAATCCCTGATCGATGACTCGATTAGGTTGAGATTATTTTAATGAGCCTTAGTTGGAAATGCAGCCAAATGGTACATAGAGTTAACTGGAGGCAGGTTTTCTACTTTTGGAGAGTTAGATACCATTCTCTTAAATCATTTCCAATTACGTGTCCGTTATGATGTCGAGACTGACCTCTTGTCAAATTTTCAGAAGGATAAGGAAACTCACATTTCTGACCATATTCAGGAATGAAAAAGAAGGAAGAGGCTCATTAAAGCCCAAATCCCGAATGAATTCCTTCTTGAATGGTTTTTGATATATTTACAGCCAGAAATTTCTAAGGATGTATCCCTTTCAGGGGTATTTTCTAAACAACAAGCTATTTTCAGGGCTCAACAGCTAGAACTGATTTATTCTCAGTCTGGAGTCCTTAATAAAATTTTGCTGGATGCTCCTCTCTCCAAATTGGACTTAGCCAAAACTAAACCTGGTCCTCATGGTGATGGTCTTATCGATTCGATTGATAGCAGTACAACTAACCTGTTAAGCCAATAGCAACAATTGTCTATACAATCTGCTTCTTCTGGTCAGGTTGTGCCTTCAATGTCAACTCCTTCCCAATTCTTGGCAATTAATGCTATTCAAACTTCTAACCCCAAAGGAAATAAAAAATCGGATGGGAAGAAGAAGGGACATAATAACAAGAAAAAGGACAAGAATGGGAAGGGGAATGTGAACAAATACAATGATCATGTTGGAGAGGGTAAAACTGATAATAAAAAGAAAGTGATGTTTCCATGAAAATTGTGCATTGGAGATCATCTTACACACCTTTGCCCTAAAATTCAAGATGTGCAGCGGTTGTTAGCTCAACAAGGTTCTTATACTTCCGAGGCTGTGCTGACAAACCCTTTTCCCCAAGGGCAATAATTAATTTCTGGCGCGAATCTAAATACTGGGGCTCCCGCTAGGGGCAGCCAGGAAGGGGAAAATACATCAAACATATACATGATGACTGCTCATGTAGATATTGCTACGAGATGTTGTGATTATGGTGAATATGAGCCTTTGAAAGCTAAGGGTGCTCCTGATAGTACTGAGCCACTCCATATTATGAGGCCTACTGTTGAGCCTATAAATCAGATGTTGAAAGGGTCTTAAAAGCATACGATGATCAATCCTAATGCCAAGGCTGCCTAGAAATACTCGATTGTAGAAGATTTGGCTCAATTTCCTTGTGCCATATCTGTGTTAGAGGTATTCCAGTCTTATCCTACACAACGAAGTGCGTTACTCACTGCTATTGGGGCTATTGATCCGAAGAATTTTGTAATGATTACACTTGACATGTCGAATTTTAAAAAGAGACTTCCTCATCATATGGTTTTCCATATCAGGTCAACTTATCAGAAATTCAATATCTTTAGAATAGTTGTTGATGAGGGCACTTCCATGTGTGTAATGTCTCTTGCATGCTGGAAGGGTATTGGAGCTCCTGCAACTGTTCCTTCAGCCACTATTCTGATTGCGTTTGATGGTCATTCTCACAGGTTGCATGGTATTGCTCCAGCTGTGCCCATATTTGTTTGGGGCAAAACTCTTAATATCGAATTTGAGATAGTTGATGCAAGCTTAGACTATAACCTTCTGTTGGGGAAAAACTAGATCTATGAGATGGATGCCATTGCATCCTCATTATTTCGTATTGTTTGTTTCCCTCATGAAGGGAGAATTGTCACAGTTGACCAATTGGATTGTTCTCTTATAGATCTGAATGCATCTTCTTACTCAACCATTTCTTTGGTGAAGGATACCAAGCAACCTTTTGAGAATCTAGGGGTTGGAATGTACACTTCCTTGATGGGTACTTTTTATCTTTCGCATCCTTCGGTTCATATCAATGCTATTTCATCCTCCAGGGTTCCTATTCGAAGAGAGTTCTTTAGAACTCATTATTTTTCAGACCTTTGGATATTACCTTCTCTTACCTCCACATTAGAATAAGGTCAGGTGGGTGGAATGGAATTTCCTAGGTTTGAAATTGATATTACTTATAGCTCTATTGTAGACTCTGCAGATTCCATTACAATTTCTTTTTCACTGGAGGAATTGGATGGAGATGTGGCTTTGGCTTGGAGTCTCAGTTCATCTTCTGCTCAGGGTTGCCTTGATACCACTCTTCCATTTGAAAAGGCCATCCCTTAACCAATGACTTGTGTAGAGAGACCGTGGGATGATTTGCATCATCGGTCTTACTTTGTACCGGACTTGTGCGAAGTTGAATCAAGTTTCCCTAGCCTTCAGTATTCTAGTCCTATTCACCTAGTCCTAAACCCTTTAGCACCATCACAAGTATTTGCTGAAGGGAACATGGCTATTATTTCTCCTTCTACCTCAGTGAACATCTCTAGAGATTCCAACATCATAGAGAATGTCTTCATTGGAGCCAAGTGTTCCCCTGAAGAAATTCAAACTTACACCGATCTCTTTTGAGAATTTCAGGATGTGTTTGCTTGTTCTTATGAGGAAATTACTGGTATAGATCCATCTACTATCCAGCATGAGATCAAGGTATACAAAAATTCCAAGTCTATGAGGCAAAAGCTTCATCTATTCAACCATAGGAAGGGAGCAGCTATCAAAGCTGAGGTGGAGAAGCTGCTTAAGGCAGGTTTCATTTACCTTGTTTCTTTAACTGAATGGGTTTCAAATGCAGTTCCTGTGCACAAGAAACAAGGAACAATTTGAGTTTGCATCGATTTTTAGGACCTAAATAAAGCATGTCCTAAAGATAAATACCTCAGATCATTTATAGATTAGATCATCAATGAGTGTGCGGGAAATGAGATTTTCTCCTTCATGGATGGTTTCTCTGGATATAGTCAAATCACTATCCGTCTGGAAGATTAGCATAAGACTAAATTTATTTTTCCCTGGGGTACCTTTGCTTACAAGAAAATGCCTTTTGGCCTAAGAAATGTCGGAGCTACTTTCCAGCGGGCCATGTCTTACGCCTTCCATGACATCAAACGTATTATTGAGGGATATTTGGATGATTTAGCTGCTTTTTATCGCAAGAGAGTTGATCATCCTTCTCACCTCCATCAAGTTTTTGAATGATGTCGGTATTACAAAATCTAGTTGAACCCGAACAAGTGTGTTTTTGCTGTCACATCTGGTCGGTTGTTGGGATTCATCATTTCTATGGAAGGGATTTAGGTAGAACCCTTTAAGGTTGAGGAAATACTTTAGTTGCCTCCCTCGTCTTCAATTCATCAACTTCAAGGTCTGCAAGGAAAAGCTAATTTCCTATGGAGATTCATCATAAATTATGTCAAGATTACAAAGGGATTTATGAGATTATTAAAGAAAGGAGTTGCATTATTTTGGGACGAATTTTCTCAACACTCATTCGATGCTTTAAAAAACACATTGACCTCTGCTCCTTTACTGAGTCCACCAGATTATAGTAGGTGTTACACCAATTTTTGTTCATCTAACCTATTACTATTAGATGGACCAAAGTACACCATCTAAGACCAATTTTACCATAAGTAAAATTTCTTTCACTATGAAAAATAACTTAGTAAACCTTATTTATTAAGTTTTTTATGGTCTAAACAAGAAACCCCATGAGGAAATATTAAATAAATCCACATTTTTTTTATTTTCCTCAAGGAATAATTAGTTAAACAATAGTTTAATTAATATACTTGGTCATATTTAACCCAAAACAAGAAAATTAATTAGATAAATCATTATTTATCTTATTATTTTCTAGGAATAATTATTTAAACCTTATTTAAATAATATTCCTTGTTAAATTTCACTAAATCATTTATAAATAATTAAATAAATAATTATTTATTTAATTATTACTCAACCAAATCCTTTAAATAATGAATAAATCATTTATTTATTTATTATTTACAAATAAATGGAATTGACCAAAGTCAAATTCTGTTTCCCTCCAACAAATATAATAAAATATTCCATAAAATTTGGATCTTGATCTCATTAATAATATTTTAATTATGCACCAATATCTAGACTAACTCGATATTTTGTTATAAATAGAAGGGTTTTTCCATTCATTCACTACCCTTTGATGCTTAAACATCACTCTGGATTTATACTTTTGGTTTGACTTTGATCCTCCATCATTGTCATATTTTGTTACCATTTTTCTTGTGAGCTTGCTTTGAATTCCATTTTTTGTTTGGGTTTTCTACACCATCAAGAGAGAGAGATTTTGGATCTGAAGTTCTGAGGACTTACAAGAACCCATCCCATTGAGGGGGACTAGTAACATCTTTCTATGTTCCCTTCCTAGGTGTCAAAAAATACAAAAATTCTTTAAAACAATCTTGTCTTGTCTATTGGATGCATGGAGTAACTCTTGCTTTTATTTACTTCTTAATGTCTCTTAATGCATAGATCTAGATTTTGCAGCATTTATCTTCGTCAACTAATCACATATCTAAAGATATTGGTTACCATCTTTTTTGTTAGGGCTGTTTGTTATGCACAGCTAAAGTGAGCCTTTTTCGTACGCTTGCGATTAAGATTCATACTAACAACTGGTGACTCCAAAAGGTTTTACGATTACGACCTCTGTCATTTTTCAGATCCCTGCATATCCAGCTACCTCAAAACCTAATATTTCTCTTCAACTCCCTGTTTTTCTTTTCTTCATGTCGTTTTTAACCTATAAAACCATAAAACATTGAAAATTCTAACTTCCGTGTGTTTTCGGACCTATTGTGTAGGTGACAAGCAGCAGCCACATGTTGGAAATATGATGCAGAGTGTTGTCCTTGATGGCAACCCACTGAATGAAGATGAAGACATGAGATTGTTGGCATGTGTTGTCCTTGATGGCAATCCACTTGATGAAGTTATTCTTGACTTGATGGACTTGGTAAATGATGTAAATCTGATGTGATATGATGTTTGTTGACAATATGATGCTGAGTGTTGTCCTTGAAAGGCAACCCACTTAATGAAGATGATGACAACTTACTTGGTGAAGTTGTGCTTGTTAGAATATGTTCTTGATGAGCTAAATATGATGTATCTACAATGTGTACAGAAGGCAATGAAGAAAGGATTTCAGCATGTGCTAATTCTATGATGAAAAAGAGTATGTCTCTAGGTATACGCGGATTGGCCTAGGGGAAGTCGCGTATGCACGCAGAAAAGAACGTGCCAAGTCGCGTATGGGCTAAAGCGCTCAAAAAGTGCAAAACCAAGGGTAAATTGACCCATTGTATTGGGTAATGATCCGCCTAATTGACCTCGTCCAGGTTGTTTTGGGCTCATGGTATTGTTGTGGCCCATGGTATTGAAAAAGGGGGCTCATGGTATTGAAAAAGGATAAACATATATAAGGAGAAGAATTTCATTGTGCAAATCATGAGTGTGGGTGAAAGATGTCTGAGCTTGAATGAATACTTCTCTCTGAAGTATATCTGAATGGAAAGGGTTACACTTGAATGATAAATCTGAATGTATGATGCACCAATGATGAAGAAGGGGATCTAGATCTGAATTGCTCTTGTATTTGCTAGATCTGATTATGGAAGGCTTAGATTTGTGATGAGGCGAGCATCTAGGCGAACATATGTCTGAAGCAAAAGGGTAGATCTGAACTGAATATCTGATCTGATGAAGTATGCTGCTCTGTAATGATTGAAGATCTATACGCTACTTCGCCGCGGAGGAAGCGTGTATATACGCAGCTTCAGCAAAGAGAAAGCGCGTATGCGCAATAAAATATACACTGAGGTATACGCTGGTTTGTGTGGACGAAAGCGCGTATATACGCGACATCAGTGAAGGGAAAACACGTATGCAAACTAGGGTTTGCTGAAGCAAGGGGTATGAAATATCTGATCTGTTTTGCTGTGTTTCTGCTATCTGATCTGTGTTGATATGTATCTGTTGATGATGTATGTTTGAGCTTAAAAGTATGGAAAGGGTTCGGTATGGAAATATGATGAATTGTGGCCTGCAAGTTGTGTTCTATTGAAGTGGTTGGATCCAGTGTAAAAATTGATGAAACGTGGTCCAAGGTGGTGCTGAAGGTTGTAGCCTTCAGTCAGGGGGTCGTAGCTCCCTTCCAGGTGAGGCTGGTAAACGAGATCGGGGAGTCGTAGCTCCCTTCCAGGTGAGGCTGGTAAACGAGATCGGGGGGTCGTAGCTCCCTTCCAGGAGAGGCTGGTAAACGAGTCAGGGGGTTGGAGCTCCCTTCCAGGAGAGGCTGGTAAACGAGCGCAGGTGGGTGCCTGCGTGCTGGTCAAGTCTGCGCCGGCACATATGTTGTAATATGTTTTCTCTATAATAAAATATTGAAGGCTGAGCAACTGCAGCGGTGGTTTTCTCCCGACTTGGGTTTCCACCTAAAAATCCTGGTGTTCATGTGTGATGCTTTGTGTGATGATTTATTCTATTCTTACTGCACATGCTTACTGCTTATTGAATATCTGATGAATAAATGAAGGAATAATTTAAGTGAAGAATTAATGACATAAATAGATATCTGTGTATACGCGAGTTTCGTAAAGGGTATCCGCGTATATACGCAAGTCTGGTTCAGGAAAGTAGCGTATGCATTTTAGAAGCAAGAAAAAGTGAAAGTTTTGAATATGCAGTAAATACTGATTCACCCCCCCCCCCTCTCAGTATTTTTCCCAACAATTGGTATCAGAGCCGGTCCTTGTGCAGAAGCTTGATCGCTTAAAGGAGATCCGTCGCAATGGGAAGTCAAGAAGGAGTAATGTCTATAAAGCCACCTCTATTCAATGGAAGCAATCTGATATTCTGGAAGGTACGTACAAAAGCATATATGCAAAGTCTTGGTGCAGATGTATGGGCAATCGTGGAAGAAGGTTATCAATACCCGGCAAGTATTCCTACCGATGCAGCAGAAAGGAAGAAGTATGAAACCAATGCCAAAGCAGTGAATGTCTTATTGGGAAGCATGTCTGAATCAGAATTTGCTAAAGTATTGCAGCTACATTCAGCAAAAGAAATATGGGACAAAATCATTCTAAGCTATGAAGGAGACACAAAGGTAAAAGTGCAAAACTCCAAACTCTTAGAATTGAATATGAAAATTTGAAGATGCATAGTGATGAAAGTGTTGCCAGTTTCTTTCTTCGTCTAGATGATATTGTAAATCGGATGAGAAATTTGGGTGAAACCATGGCTGATACTACTCTGGTGGAAAAGGTCTTGAGATCTTTGACTTCAAAATTTGACTCTAAAGTTTCTTCTATTGAAGAAAGGCAAGATCTGCAAACTCTTTCTGTTGTTCAATTACATGGTACTCTGACTGCTTTTGAAATGAGACAAGGAGGTCCTTCTCAAATAAGAGAAGCTGCTTTTAAGGCATCTACAACAGGAAAGGAAAAGGAGGTTATCAAAGAATCCAGCTATGTATCCGATGAAGAAGAAGCAAATTTCGTGAGAAAGCTCCAACTAGGTACAGGAAGATTCAAAGGTAAGCTTCCCTTCAAATGTTTTGAGTGTGGTAAAGTTGGTCATTATGCTGCTAAATGTCCTTATAAAGAAAAGCATGGTAAAGGGAAACAATTTGAAAAGAGAAAGAGTTATTATGCAAAAGAAGATGATGATGAAGTGTCCAGTGAAGATGAAGAAGATTCTGACCAAGATCTAAAAGTGCTCATGGCTAAGAAGCAAAAGAAGAAGGTTACTCGAGGAAAGGAGATATCTCAGAAATCATGTATAGCAAAAATTGAAGAAGATGAAACAGATTCTAACGAAGATCTACAAGCACTCATGGCAAAGAAGAAAAAGGAGAAGGTCACTTGTAATACTCTTCTTTGTGCAAACAATAGTAAAGATAGTGAAAGTAAAGTTGTGGATCTAGAAGAAGCTCTCAAGATTAAAGAAGAAGAACTACAAAGTTCATACAATAAGCAAGAAACTATCTATAAAGAGATGATCTCACAAATGAAAGATCAAATAGAAATGCTGAATGAACAGATGGACAAGTATCAAAGGTTTCATACTTATGCATCCAATCGAATTAAATATCTAGAAGCAGATTTTGAAAAATCAAGCAAGAAGAATGAAGGACTTGAAGCTGCAATCATTTGTCTTCAGGAAGATTTAGAAGCATCAAGTAAGAAAAATAAGGAACCTCTACAATCATTTGAAAAGAAAGGCCTTGAAGCAGAAATCATCTCTCTCAAAGAAGATCTGGAAAAATCAAATAAGAAGAATGAAGAGCTGCAACAAACATGTGAAGGAAATGAAGATTGGTTGAAAGAAGAGATTCTAAATCTGAAGGATCAAGTTGAAGATGGAAGAAGAAAAGAAGAGAGCATGACAAAGCAATGTCAAGCTTTGGAGGTTGAGGTAAATATTCTCAAAAGTAAATTAGAAGAAAAGGTTAAACTTTTGAGGTTTCATGATAGTACTAACATTTTGGAAAATATTCTGAGTAATCAAAGGTCTCCGGCTATCAAACATGGTCTTGGTTTCCATGAAACTGTTAAAGGAGAATCTAGCTCACAAGGAAGTGCCAAAACTTCAGAGGATGTCAATGCAAAACCTGAAGTGTTGAAAGAGATAAAAGCTCAACCAACAATCATGAATTCTCAAAGGAATTCATTTAAGAACGTTGAATGTTTTAAATGTCATAATTATGGGCATGTTGCAGCAAATTGCAGGAGCAGATCATTTCAGCCTCAAACAAACAGTTCCTACATAGAAAGGTACTCTGGTTTCTTCAAGGGATATTGTGTTTCATGTAACAAGTATGGACACAAAGCAGCTGATTGTAAAAGGATGAAGAATAGAAATACTCATTATGATTCTTATGTTTATTTCTCTGGCCACATGAGATGTTATGCTTGTAACAAGTATGGACATGTAGAAAAAGAATGCAGGATGAACAGATCTGGGAAAGTGAATAACTTCCAGCACACAGATAGAAAGTTCAAACAAATCTGGAAGAAGAAGGAGGACCGATCAGAAACGTAGGGAATTCAGACCCTACTGCAGTCATCCGCTTCTGAAGCTTACTTCTCTGATTGACTGCAGGAATGATGTGAGATACATTATGAGATTTAGTAATGTATCATCATAGGGGGAGCAATGCATGATGACTCTCATGGTTGATTTGATTACTTTGGTTATATGAATTTTTGACAGAGCATCTGGTGTAAATAAAAGACAGGTACAGGAGGTACAAGCTCAGGAAGAAGAAGGAAGATGAAAAATTCTATGCTTCACTTTCCATACGCAGGTTCGATGAACCAAAGTCGCGTATACACGCGATTTTAATCAGACACAGTCGCGTATGCATTGAGGATAAGAGAATTCATATGATAACTGAAGATCTGGAGCAGAGGTCCAGGGGGAGCATCAGTCTGACTGCTGATGATTGCACTGTTAGCATCATTCTAGTTATACTCATGATAATGCAATGATGCATGGGTTCTTGTGTTGAAGATTATGGATGAAGCCTGGTTGCATTATGATGAAGAGCATTAATTGTTGAGATGAAAGTCTTATAGCTCAGAGATGAGGACAGATCATGCAGAGATTGTTGTTGATGACTTGCTGTTGAAGGTGTCTCAGATTGCACAAGTTAAGGAAGAAGCACTGGTTTAGGGGGAGTAGCAGGTTGAATTCTAATGGTTGCATTGTTGGAAATATGACTGCTTATTCTTTGGTCTTGGTGATACTCATGCTCAAATGATGATGATTTGGTACATGGATTATTATGATAAAGATTTTGAGCCCTGGTTGCTGATAAGTATCTTTGTGTGGATGAGTTGGATATCATTTGTTTCAGATCATATAGAGTTTGGTTGCTATGGTTGAGACCTTTTGCCTACATATGTTACTTCATGTTACATCTTGAAGATCATGGTGATTTTGGACCACATGGATGATTGCTTGACACATATCTGAAGATGATGTTCTGATCTGAGAATCTCTCTTGGAAAGATTGTATTGATGCTGCAAAGAATCTGAAGGCTTGGTTACTAATGTACTTTTGCTACAACCATTGGATGACGCTTGAAGACACAACTGCACTGTTCTATCTATTTGAAGTCCAGGGAAGCATTCAAAAGAAGTTGATCATTATCTTTGCCTCACAGAGAATCAGATCTGGTTGAAATTTAGAAGATGGCTTGGGATACGCGGGTTTCCTGAAACACAGTCGCGTATGTACGCTAGTTCATGCACAGAAAACCGCGTATGTCTGATTGCTGACAATTTTTGCTTGGAGTCAGCTCTCTTCAGCACAGCTGCAGTGTTGTTTGGTATCTCTGATACTGTTTGGTATCTCTGGTGATGTTCCAGTTCTCATAAATCTGTTTCTAATGTTTTGATGAAGATGCCTTGATGATTTGTTGGTGAAAGTGTTCAGGATGCACAAACTAAGGAGGAGCCTTAGTCATATGAAAAGGATGCATGGATGTGCAGATTCAGGGGGAGCATTGGCTTTGCTGAGTATAATGCATTGTTGGCATTATGATGGTTCTGAAATATGTTCTCTTTCTTGAGGACTTTCTGGCGTTGGTATTAAATGGTCATCTTTGTAATTTGTTGAAAAGGTCTTGTTGAAACTCATGTTGTAAATTGCAATATTCAGTCATGTAAGGATTTGTCAAATGTGTAAACCCACTTGGTTGGGTAGCTGAGTCAAATGTGTAAACCCACTTGGTTGGGTACTTGAGTCTCATATGTAAATCCACTTGGTTGGAAATTTGATGTAAGTATGAGTCTTTGGTGATAGGAAGAGTCATGTACCTTATTGAAAATTATGTTTGAAGTTTCAGCATGAACTCAGGGGGAGCTTGGCCACTTCAGCACATATCAGATCTGCAGAATGTTTCTTCCACATGAGGAGAAAAGGGGGAGAGTGTTGGTTTTGATCCACCCTTTGCCCTTGATGTCAAAGGGGGAGAGTGACATGGTGTTTGTATGAAGAGAAGTTAATGATGTCAAATATTTGGGAGAGTGACATATTTGGGAGAGTGACATGGTACCTATCTATTGTGGTAACCATACACCATCATGGTTGCCATCAAGTCCAAAGGGGGAGATTGTTGGAAATATGATGCAGAGTGTTGTCCTTGATGGCAACTCACTGAATGGAGATAAAGACATGCGACTGTTGACATATGTTGTCCTTGATGGCAATCCACCCGATGAAGTTATGCTTGATTTGATGGACTTAGTAAATGACGTGATATGATGCTAAGTGTTGTCCTTGAAAGGCAACCCTCTTGATGAAGATGATGACAACTTACTTGATGAAGTTGTGCTTGTTAGAATATGTCCTTGATAAAGAAAATCTGATGTATCTACAGTGTGAACAGAAGGCAATGAAGAAAGGAATTCAGAATGTGCTCAAAATATGATGAAAAGAGTATGTCTCTTGGTATACGCGGATTGGCCTAGGGGAAGTCGCGTATGCACGCGGAAAAGAACGTGCCAAGTCGCGTATGGGCTAAAGCGCTCAAAAAGTGCAAAACCAAGGGTAACCACCATGGTATTGACCCATGGTATTGGGTAATGATCCGCTTAATTGACCCCGTCCAGGTAGTTTTGGGCTCATGGTATTGTCTTGGCCCATGGTATTGAAAAAGGGGCTCATGGTATTGAAAAAGGATAAACATATATAAGGAGAAGAAATTCATTATGCAAATCAGGAGTGTGGGTGCAAGATGTCTGAGCCTGAATGAATACTTCTCTCTGAAGTATATCTGAATGGAAAGGGTTACACTTGAATGATAAATCTGAATGTATGATGCACCAATGATGAAGAAGGGGATCTAGATCTGAATTGCTCTTGTATTTGCTAGATCTGATTATGGAAGGCTTAGATATGTGATGAGGCGAGCATCTAGGTGAACATCTGTCTGAAGCAAAAGGGTAGATCTGAACTGAATATCTGATCTGATGAAGTATGCTGCTCTGTAATGATTGAAGATCTATACGCTACTTCGCCGCGGAGGAAGCGCGTATATGCGCGGCTTCAGCGAAGAGAAAGTGCGTATGCGCAATAAAATATACACTGAGGTATACGCTGGTTTGTGTGGACGGAAGCGCGTATATACGCGACATCAATGAAGTGAAAGCGCGTATGCAAACTAGGGTTTGCTGAAGCAAGGGGTATGAAATATCTGATCTGTTCTGCTGTGTTTCTGCTATCTGATCTGTGTTGATAAGTATCTGTTGGTGATGTATGTTTGTGCTTAAAAGTATGGAAGGGGTCCAGTATGAAAATATGATGAAACGTGGCCTGCAAGTGTTGTTCTATTGAAGTTGTTGGATCCAGTGTGAAAATTGATGAAACGTGGTCCAAGGTGGTGCTGAGGGTTG
Organism: Pinus albicaulis; assembly: GCA_034641835.2. Lineage (NCBI taxonomy): Eukaryota > Viridiplantae > Streptophyta > Pinopsida > Pinales > Pinaceae > Pinus > Pinus albicaulis. The sequence goes on along the minus strand of CM076570.1, from coordinate 1,565,469,599 downwards.
TAGCCTTCAGTCAGGGGGTTGTAGCTCCCTTCCAGGTGAGGCTGGTAAACGAGATCGGGGGTCGTAGCTCCCTTCCAGGAGAGGCTGGTAAACGAGATCGGGGGGTCATAGCTCCCTTCCAGGAGAGGATGGTAAATGAGTCAGGGGGTTGGAGCTCCCTTCCAGGAGAGGCTGGTAAACGAGCGCAGGTGGGTGCCTGCGTGCTGGTCAAGTCTGCGCCAGCACATATGTTATAATATGTTTTCTCTATAATAAAATATTGAAGGGCGGCAGTTGCGGCGGTGGTTTCTCCCGACTTGGGTTTCCACCTAAAATCCTGGTGTTCATGTGTGATGCTTTGTGTGATGATTTATTGTTCTTCTTGCACATGTTTCTTGCTTATTGAATATCGATGAAATAATGAAGGAATAATTTAAGTGAAGAATTAATGACATAAATAGATATACGTATACGCACGCGAGTTTCGAAAAGGGTATCCGCGTATATACGCAAGTCTGGTTCAGGAAAGTAGCGTATGCATTTTAGAAGCAAGAAAAAGTGAAAGTTTTGAATATGCAGTAAATACTGATTCACCCCCCCCCTCTCAGTATTTTTCCCAACACCACAGATGAGACGAAAAACTTTTTAGAAACCTACTCCCAAGAGTGCCAGAAGTGCAGGTTGCACTTTTTGGGCCAAAACTTGCGACCTGAACCTCTAGGGCGTAGAAAACACGTGAAAACCTGCGACCTATGCAGAAAATAGGGTAGAAACTGCGACTTGAACTTTTTGCGGAAATTTTTCTGAGATTTTTCTGGGTTTGTCTGGGCCTTTGTTCAGGGTTGTCTGACCTTCGTCTCCGCTTGTTTTAGACCTGTACTTGTTTTGTTTTACTCATCAAAGTGGGAACCTAGCCCCCTAAGCCTTCAGTACCCTCCACCTTTTGTGGAAGAGTTTTAGCTGCTACAATTCGTCTGAAATTTCAGTGTGCTCAACCATTTTTAAGACCTAATCCCTTACCTTCAGATCCACTTCAGATTGGTTATTTATCGATCCAAAACACCTCCTTTTGTTTTTTTTGGGTCTTCCTCTAGGGTCCCCTCTGCTTCCCTTCAGGTTCTAGCTTTTCACCACCTCATTTACAACAATTTTTCCTTTGATTTTTTCTTGTTGTTCAACTCCTATTTCCAGCAGATCTGACCTTTAGATTATTTTCCCTCCCAACCTTAGATCTATTGGATATTTTGGTGTGTTTTGTCTAGTGTTTTTCCCACCTATAGACTAGTTGTTGAGAGGGCCGCCTCCTTGGGTTTAGATTAATGCATAATTAGCTGTTTATTTTATGTTATTTCAGTTCCATATACTGTTATCTATAGCTTTATTTACAATTATACAACACACTTTTTCTTTTTCTCTACAAACGTCTGGTTTTAAAGATTAAATTTTACACACTTAACACACACACCCTAAGGGAAGAAGAGCCTGGTTAACACCACTAGGAAAATAATTTAACATTGTAATCAATTGATCCTTCACCTCTCTGCCCTTGTTTCGACATTGTAATAAGTTGATCCTGCACCTCCTTGCCCTTGTTGGTCTCTCTTCCCTTTGTGTCGTGTTTGTGCCTTCATCACTGTGCCCCCAAGGTGTTTCTCCCGGAGACTCCTTGCCCTTCATCCTCAAATTCCGGTAGGAAGAATTACTCCTCAGTGTAGGATTCAAGTTAGTCCTCCACCGAGTCTGCACTCTGACTCCTCTTCTGGTTCATTGTGTTCCCCTTCTGGTTCTGCCCCCGGTTCTCCCCCTATCACCTTCACCATGTCTAGTTCAGGACCTAACGCTGGTGGTAGTCCCAGCTGTTACACCATTTTTTGGTCATCTAACCTATTTTTATTAGATGGACCCATGTAGACCATGTAAGACCAATTTTACCCTAAGTAAAATTGCTTTCACTATGAAAATAACTTAGTAAACCACCTTTATTGAGTTGTTTATGGTCTAAACAGGAAACCCCATGAGGAAATATTATATAAATATACATTTGTTTGATTTTCCTCAAGGAATAATTAGTTGAACAATAGTTTAATTAATATTCCTAGTTATATTTAACCCAAAACAAGGAAATTGATTAGATAAATCATTATTTATCTTATTTTTTTCTAAGAATGATTATTTAAACCTTATTTAAATAATATTATTTGTTAAATATGACTAATTCACCCTTAAATAATTAAATAAATCATTATTTATTTGATTATTACTCAACCACATCCTCAAAATGATAAATAAATCATTTATTTATTTATTATTTACAAATAAATGGATTTGACCCAAGTCAAATTCCTTTTCCCTCCAACAAATATAATAAAATATTCCATAAAAGTTGGATCTTGATTTGGTTAATAATATTTTAACTATGCACCAATATCTAGACTAACTCAATATTTTGTTATAAATAGAAGAATTTTCCCATTCATTTACCACCTTTTGTTGCCTAAAGATCACTTTGGATCTATACTTTTGGTCTCACTATTGATTCACCATCATAGTCATATTTTGCTACTATTTTTTGTCTGGGTTTTCTACACCATCAAGAGAGAGGAATTCTATATCTGAAGTGCTGAGGACTTATAAGAACCCATCCCATTGAGGGGAACAGGGAACAACCTGTTGTGTTTTCCTCCCAGGTGCCATTAATACAAAATTCATTTGATATATTCTTGTCTTGTCTATTGGATGCATGGAGTAAATCTTGTTTTTTCTATTGCTTAATTACTTCTAATGCATAGATCTAGATTTTTGCAGCATTTATCTTGATCACCTAATAGTAGATCTAAGGATATTAGAAGCCATTTCTGCTGTTAGGGCTATTTGTTATGTGCAGCTAAAGTGGCCTTTTTTCGTACGCTTGGAATTAAGATTCATACTAACAACTGGCGACTCCACATGGATTTACGATTACAACCGCTATCGTTTTTCTGATCCTTGCATATCCAACTGCTTCAAACCCTAGGATTTCTCTTCAGCCCCTTGTTTTTTCTTTTCTTGATTTTGTTTTTAACCTATAAAACCCTAAAATGATAAAAATTCTGACTTCCGTGTGTTTTCGGACCTATTTCACAAGTCACAGACATCAGCCACAACTGAGACGACAAATTTTTCTGAAACCTGCCGCCGAGAGTGCCAGAAGTGAAAGTCGCACTTTTTGGCTCAAAACCTGCGACCTGGACCACCGAGACAAAATTTTCAGCCAAAAAAACTGCGACCTCTGCTGAAAACAGGTCAGAAACTGTGAGTTGGACTTTTTGCAAGGATTTTTCTGAAAATTTTCTGGATTTGTTTGAGCCTCTATTCAGGGTTGTCTGACCTCCATCTCTACTCGTTTTGGACCTGTACTTGTTTTTTTTTGCTCAACTAAGTGGTAACCTAGCCCCCTAGGGATTCAGTAGCCTCCACTTTTTATGGAAGAGTTTTTGTTATTGTAGGTTATTTGAAATTTAAGAGTCTTCAGCCATTTTTTCATATCTGATACCTCACCTTCAGATCCGCTTCAGATCAGCTTGTTATCATCCATCCAAATTACCTCGTATATTTTTTTTTTGGTTTTCCTCTAGGGTTCACTCCATTTACCTTCAGGATATAGCCTTTCATCACCTTTTTTACATCAAATTTTCCTCTAATTTGTTGTTGCTTTCTGCACCACTTTCCAAAAGATTTTGTCTTTTATATCCCTATCCCTCTTGACTTTAGATATATTAGCTTTTTTAGTGTGTTTAGATTAGTTTTTTACTCACCTATAGACTAGTTGTTGAGAGACCCACCTCCTTGAGTTTAGATTATTGCATTATTAGTTGTTTATTTTCTGTTCTTGCAGGCCTATATACTGTCATTCGCAGGTTTATTTACAGTTATACAACACAATTTTTCTTTTTCTCTACAAATTTCTGAGTTTAAGAATTAAAATTTACACACTTTTACACACACAACCTAAGCAAAAAAGAGCTTGGTTAACACCGCCAAGCAAAGACTCTAAAAAAAAACATTGAAATCAATTGATCATGCACCTCCCTGCCCTTGTTTCTACATTGTAATCAGTTGATCCTGCACCTCCCTACCCTTTTCGATCTCTTTTTCCATTGTGCCATGGTTGTGTCGTCACCATTGCACCCCCAAGGCATTTATCCCGGAGACTTCTTGGCCTCTATCCTCAGTTTCCAGTAGGAATACTTACTCCTCCACGTAGGGTTTGAGTTAGTCCTCCACTGAGTCCACACACCGACTCTTCTTCTGGTCCTTTAGGTTCTCCTTCACGTTCCACCTTTGGTTCTCGTCTTGACACCTTCACCATGTCTGGTGTAGGACCTAATGCTTGTTGATCAATGGTTGTCATTGATGTCAACCCAAGAAGCACCAGGGGCTAACCCAATATTTCATGGGAATTTTGACCTCCCAAATTAATATATTCTATGTCAATAATGTTGTTGATGGTTTCTACTTGTCGAGATGTTTTCGTTGATATATGGCACGCCATGTAATTCTTCACGGTTTGAGAGATATTAATGTTTGAAGTTTGTACCTTCAGTTAGTGGGCTAAAACCCCATGGGGTTGGGACATGGGTCATTGAAAAGTCATAATTAATATTTTTTAAGGTCATAAAATCCCTCCAATGTTCTCATTTTAATGGCCCTCTCAACTTAAGAATTTATACAAATTTTGATCTTCATTTCCTTCTTAGGCAAGGGATTCGGCCATATGAAACAGATCATCGTGGAATTTGCGCTCTAAATTTTTTTATACGAAGGTTCAGAAGCTGAAATGTTTATGAGGCGAAGCCTAAATCTGGAGGAAGCTACTATACAAATTTCAGATCGAGGTGCACAATGTGTTTGGAGATATGATCTGTGGAAGTCAGGGTTTTTGCAGGCTCCTGAAATTCATCTCAAAGAAGTGACCTTGACACACTCATCATAAATCTCTCTCTGAGTATCGGATTGGAATTCTGTAAAAATTGGCAGATAGTGCACAACCTTTTCTTTTTGCTCTATCAATTTCAGAGTCAAATGAAGAAACAGTGACACGTGGCACGCCGTACAAATGCGCTCTGCTGAAACCGTCCATAATTAAGGAATTGTGAGAGATTGGGCATAAATCTCTCTTGAAGAATCTAAATTGGGTCAGACCTGTGGCAATGGAAAGATGACTCAGAGGAATACTACAGGACCAAAAATCAGATATTGAGGATCTAAAATAACAGAGATACAACAGATTCAATATCGAGCTCCTATAAGGCAAGAAAAAGCTAGATCATGTGATGTCAAGGGTTGCAAAGTCCATACTTTCTATGGTAGCAAAGCAAAGCAAGGTGCAGCAGAGGGTAGCATGACAAGAGCAGCAACCAAGGTGCATAATAGCAGCAAGAAGTTCATCATGTGATGTCTTCAAGTGGGCAGCAAAACATACAATCATTATAAAGGTATCATTGTACTTAGTCATTGTAAATATATTATTGTACAATTTGTACTAGTGTCTATCTACCGAGGGTTGAAGAGGCAGTGTTGGGAGTTCTAGAATCATCATTAGGTGGTTGTGTCAAAGTTGGGGTTATGGTCTAGTATATCTTCTTCTTCTACATCATTCTATATCATTGTAAAGTGGACCATTTTCCCTGGTACGGGAGTCCATTCTTCTTTTATTCTTCTATAGGGTGGTAGGGTGGTGCTAGGGTGAGTTGTAGCTCATTGGGTGTTGGGGCATCGGTTTAGTTGACTACTGAAGAATCTCGGGCGTTGGAGCATCCATCCAGTGGGAGCTGGAGAAGAATGCTTTTCTATATTCTAGGAAGTTGGAGCTTTATTTTCAATTGGAGTTGAATATTAAAGAATTATTAGAAAAGCATTAGGTGGTTTTTGTCCCGGAGTGGGTTTCCACCTTAAAAATTGTGTGCATTTGTGTTCCTCTTGTTTGCTGCTATCATTGTACAAACACTGATAATAATTGAAGATTAACTAATGCTCTAATTGAAAGAAATACTGATTCACCCCCCCTCTCAGTATTTCCAACAATTGGTATCAGAGGTTGGTTCCTTCAATAACAATTTAACAGCTGGAAGGAGGTCATGGAGCATACAAAGAATGGTGTACCTCTATTCAATGAAAATAATTATGCACTTTGGAAAGGAAGAATGGAGGTCTATCTCTTGGTGCAAGGTTACGAAGTATGGGACATTGTTCAAAATGAATTTACATCGACCGCGGATGAACAAGGTAAGAAGAATTTGGTAAATGATGCAAAAGCAAAGAATATTATTATTAGTGGACTTATTGAATCTGCTTATCATAAGGTGTTGGGTTGTAAAACTGCCAAAAATGTATGGGGAAAGCTTGAGAATATATATGCAGGTGACTCAAATGTCAAAGAAGAAAAGCTTCAAATCTATAGAGAAAAATTTGAGCAACTCAGAATGAAAGAAGATTGCAACATTGTTGCATACTTTCAATACGTTGATGAAATAACCAATACTCTGGAAGGATTGGGAGAGCCAGTTGATGAGAAGACTATTATACGGAAGATTCTTAGAACGTTACCGGGGAGATTCAACCCAAAGGTATCGGTCTTAGAATACAGTGCAAATCTGGACAAACTCAGCAAAGAGGAATTACATGGAGTTCTCATAGCATATGAAATGAGACTTGATGAAGAAGAGGGTACTTCGCATCTAGAAACTACGTTCGTTGCATCTAAGAAAACCAATAAGGATAAACAACCTTCAATTGAAAAGACATGCACATGCAAGTGTGAAGAAAAGGGAGATGATGAAGAAGGTCTTTCAGATGAAGAATATGCTTACTTCACGAGAAAACTAAAAATTGGTAAGGGACAATTCAAAGGTAAACTTCCATTTTTATGTTTTAGGTGTAATGAGGTTGGCCATTTTGTAGCAAAATGTCCAAATAGAAGTAATGGCAACTTAAAAGGAAAGAAAGGCTTTAAGAAATTCAACAAGCAATGATCCAAAAGGAACTTTCTCTCTAAAGAAGATAGCTCATCATCCTATGAAGACAATGACAGTGAATAAGAAGCCAATGAGAGAGAATTTTTTATGGCCAAGCACAATAAAAAAAAGGTATCAAACAACGAAGAAGAAGGATGGACCATAGAATAATTTTATGAGGAAGCAATCAAGCTTATAAAAGATTTCAAGACAGAGAAGATCTGTTCCAAAACTCTTGAATAACAAGTTCAAGGTCTCAAAATTGAAGTTGAAGAACACAAATGCATTGAAGAGTCACTTCAAAAGAAGTTGGAAGAAAGCAACCAAGAAAGGGAAGAATTAGAAGCCGAAGTAATCTTGCTGCGTGAGGAAGTGAAGAAAGGAAAAACTATCCAAAAATATGCCAACAGATCAAGGGCATTGGAAGAACTCATCAACAATATACGATCTTACAACGACAAAACTAGCATCGGTTACAAAGAAGAAGAAGTAGGACCTTCTACAACAAAATACAATAAACCTATGAGATTTTACATGCATGTAGACTTCATTGGACAAGATTCGCAAGAACAACCTCGGAAGACAATTCCTCGATGAAAATTTCCATCCAGGTACCAACATATGTTTTATGGCTACTGTTATTCATGTGGAAAATTTGGTCATAAAGCTGTAGAATGTCGCAAGTACCCTAGGAACAAATACAATTCCAGGAGATCTATCAAATATGAACCTCCCAGGTCTCAGCGAAACATCAATAGATTTGAACATTTAAGAAATAATATTGAATGTTACAAATGTCGAAACTTTGGACACATAGCCAAAGACTGCAGACTTGAAAATCCTCCAAAATAATCTTCGAAGCCACAGAACGAACGAACATGGAAGAATAAGAAGAATGATAATTGTGCTCTCACTTTCAAGGTTCAAAAGAACAAATATGTGTGGTATGTTGATAGCGGTTGCTCAACGCATATGACTAGAGATAGAAATAAATGTGTATCTCTGAAAGAGAAGAAGGATGGAACCGTGTCCTTTGGAGATGATGGATCTTCAAATGTCATAGGATCAGGTACTGTCACTCTCAGAAGAAAAGATGCTCCAGCCAAGAATGTTCTATTGGTTGAAAACATGAATCACAATCTGCTCAGTGTTGGACAAATGTGTTATCAAGGACACATAATACTATTCAACTCCACGAAATGTGAAATCAGGAAAGGCATGTATGGTGAAATTGTGGCTACAGCAAGTCGAGCTCCAAATGACATATATGTTCTGGATGAAGCAACCAAAGAATGTCTAATAGCTAAAGAGGATGATACAATAATTGGTAGCAATGATGATCGACTAAGTAAGAAGTTTGCTACAAAGGTGCAAAGTGATTTCGAGATGTATTTACTTGGTGAGCTAACATACTTCTTAGGGCTTCAAATATCTCAGCAAGAGAAATGAATATTTATATGTCAAGACAAGTACATCAAGGAAATGCTCAATAAATTTAAAATGGAAGATTGCAAACCCATCCTTACTCTAATGGTAACAGGTTGCAAATTGAGAATAGAAAACTCATCTAAGGATGTGGATCAAAGGTTGTACAGATCTATGATTAGTATTCTTCTATATGTAACAGCCTCCCGACCAGATGTTATGCAAGTAGTTGGACAAGTAGCAAGATTCCAAGAAGCACCAAAAGAATCACATATTAAATATTCATCAGCATTGGAATATCTTCGCCAAAAGCTTGGGATTCTCCCAAGTTATCATTAGATTTCCTTTCTCAGAATATAAAGGGGGAGTGGAAGCAGATTACAAGTACGCAAGATGGTTTTGTTTCATGGGGAGTTACCCTTTTCCATTGATGTCAAAGGGGGAGAGAATGTTGTAGGAAGAGGTTTCATGATCGCAGGGGGAGTACTTGTGTTGCCATCAATGCCAAAGGGGGAGATTGTTGATCAACGGTTATCATTGATGTCAACCCAAGCTTGTCAAGATGTTTCCGTTGATATATGGCACGCCATGTAATTCTTCACGGTTTGAGAGATATTCATGTTTGAAGTTTGTACCCCCCGTTAGTGGGCTAAAACCCCATTGGGTTGGGGCATGGGTCATTGAAAAGTCATAATTAATATTTTTTAAGCTCCTAAAATCCCTCCCACGTTCACTTGTTGAAGCCCCTCTCAACTTAAGCATTTATATAAATTGTGATCTTCGTTTCCTCCTTAGGCAAGGGATTCGGCCATCTGAAATAGGTCATCATGGAATTTGCACTCTAAATTTTTTTCTACGAAGGTTCAAAAGCTGAAACTTATATTAGGTGAAGTCGACATCTAGAGGAAGCTGCTGTAAACATTTTAGATCAATGTGCACAATATTTTTGGAGATATGATCTATGGAAGTCAGGGTTTTTGCAGGCTCCTGAAATTCATCTCAAACAAGTGACCTTGGTAAATTCATCATAAATATCTCTCTGAGTATCGGATTGGAATTCTACAAAATGTGACAGATAGTGCACAGTATTTAATTTTTTATCTATCAATTTCAGAGTCAAATGAAGAAACAGTGACACGTGGCACGCCGTATAAATGCGCTCTGATGAAACCGTCCATAATTAAGGAATTGTGAGAGATTGGGCATAAATCTCTCTTGAAGAATCTAAATTGGGTCAGACCTGTGGCAATGGAAAGATGACTCAGAGGAATACTACAGGACCAAAAATCAGATATTGAGGATCTAAAATAACAGAGATACAACAGATTCAATATCGAGCTCCTATAAGGCAAGAAAAAGCTAGATCATGTGATGTCAAGGGTTGCAAAGTCCATACTTTCTATGGTAGCAAAGCAAAGCAAGGTGCAGCAGAGGGTAGCATGACAAGAGCAGCAACCAAGGTGCATAATAGCAGCAAGAAGTTCATCATGTGATGTCTTCAAGTGGGCAGCAAAACATACAATCATTATAAAGGTATCATTGTACTTAGTCATTGTAAATATATTATTGTACAATTTGTACTAGTGTCTATCTACCGAGGGTTGAAGAGGCAGTGTTGGGAGTTCTAGAATCATCATTAGGTGGTTGTGTCAAAGTTGGGGTTATGGTCTAGTATATCTTCTTCTTCTACATCATTCTATATCATTGTAAAGTGGACCATTTTCCCTGGTACGTGAGTCCATTCTTCTTTTATTCTTCTATAGGGTGGTAGGGTGGTGCTAGGGTGAGTTGTAGCTCATTGGGTGTTGGGGCATCCATTCAGTTGACTACTAAAGAATCTCGAGCGTTGGAGTGTCCATCTAGTGGGAGATGGAGAAGAATGCTTTTCTATATTCTAGGAAGTTGGAGCTTTATTTTCAATTGGAGTTGAATATTAAAGAATTATTAGAAAAGAATTAGGTGGTTTTTGTCCTGGAGTGGGTTTCCACCTTAAAAACTGTGTGCATTTTTGTTCCTCTTGTTTGCTGCTATCATCGTACAAACACTGATTATAATTGAAGATTAATTAATGCTCTAATTGAAAGGAATACCGATTCACGCCCCCCCCCCCCTCTCATTATTTCCAAAAATTGGTATCAGAGGTAGGTTCCTTCAATAGCAATTCAATAGCTGGAAGGAGGTCATGGAGCATACAAAGAATGGTGTACCTTTATTCAATGAAAATAATTATGCACTCTAGAAAGGAAGAATGGAGGTCTATCTCTTGGCGCAAGGTTACGAATTATGGGACACTGTTCAAAATGGATTTACATCAACTACAGATGAACAAGGTAAGAAGAATTTGGTAAAGGATGCAAAAGCAAAGAATATTATTATCAATGGACTTATTGAATCTACTTATCATAAGGTGTTGGGTTGTAAAACTACCAAAAATGTATGGGACAAGCTTGAGAATATATATGCAGGTGACTCAAATGTGAAAGAAGAAAAGCTTCAAATAGATAGAGCAAAATTTGAGTAACTCAGAATGAAAGAAGATTGCAACATTGCTGCATACTTTCAATACGTTGATGAAATAACCAATACTCTAGAAGGATTGGGAGAGCCAGTTGATGAGAAGACTATTATACAGAAGCTTCTTAGAACATTACCAGGGACATTCAACCCAAAGGTATCGGTCTTAGAATACAATGCAAATCTGGACAAACTCAGTAAAGAAGAATTACATGGAGTTCTCATAGCATATGAAATGAGACTTGATGAAGAAGAGGGTACTTCGCATCTAGAAACTCGTTCCTTGCATCTAAGAAAACCAATAAGGATAAATAACCTTCAATTGAAAAGACATGCACATGCAAGTGTGAAGAAAAGGGAGATGATGAATAATATTCTTACTTCACGAGAAAACTAAAAATTGGTAAGGGACAATACAAAGGTAAACTTCCATTGATATGTTTCCGCTGTAATGAGGTTGGGAATTTTGCAGCAAAATGTTCAAACAGAAGTAATGGCAACTCAAAAGGAAAGAAAGGATTTAAGAAATTCAAAAAGCAAGGATCCAAAAGGAACTTTATCTCTAAAGAAGATAGCTCATCATCCGATGAAGAAAATTACGGTGAAGAAGAAGCAAATGAGAGAGTATTGTTTATGGCCAAGCACAATAAACAAGAGGTATCAAAAAACAAAGAAGAAGGATGGACCATAGAATAATTTTATGAGGAAGCAATCAAGCTTATAAAAGATCTCAAGGTGGAGAAGATACATTCCAATACTCTTGAATAACAAGTTCAAGGTCTCAAAATTGAAGTTGAAGAACACAAATGCATTGAAGAGTCACTTCAAAAGAAGTTGGAAGAAAGCAACCAAGAAAGGGAAGAATTAGAAGCCGAAGTAGTCTCGCTGCGTGAGGAAGTGAAGAAAGGAAAAACTATCCAAAACTATGCCAACAGCTCAAGGGCATTGGAATAACTCATCAACAATCAATGATCTTACAATGAAAAAACTGGCATCGGTTACAAAGAAGAAGAAGTAGGACCTTCTACAACAAAATACAATGAACCTATGAGATCTTACATGCATGTAGACTTCATTGGACAAGATTCGCAAGAACAACCTTGGAAGACAATTCCTCGATGAAAATTTCCATCCAGGTACCAACATATTTTTTATGGCTACTGTTATTCATGTGGAAAATTTGGTCATAAAGCTGTAGAATGTCGCACGTACCCTAGGAACAAATACAATTCCAGGAGATCTGTCAAATATGAACCTCCCAGGGCTCAGCGAAACATCAATAGATTTGAACATTTAAGAAATAATATTGAATGTTACAAATGTCAAAACTTTGGACACATAGCCAAAGACTGCAGACTTGAAAATCCTCCAAAAAATCTTCGAAGCCACAAAACGAACGAACATGGAAGAATAAGAAGAATGATAATTGTGCTCTCGCTTTCAAGGCTCAAAAGAACAAAGATGCGTGGTATGTTGATAGCGGTTGCTCAACGCATATGACTGGAGATAGAAATAAATTTGTATCTCTGAAAGAGAAGAAGGATGGAACCGTGTCCTTTGGAAATGATGGATCTTCAAATGTTATAGGATCAGGTACTGTCACTCTCGGAAGAAAATATGCTCTAGCCAAGAATGTTCTATTGGTTGAAAACATGAATCACAATCTGCCCAGTGTTGGACAAATGTGTGATCAAGGACACACAATACTATTCAACTCCACAAAATGTGAAATCAGGAAAGGTGTGTATGGTGAAATTGTGGTTGCAGCAAGTCGAGCTCCAAACAACATATATGTTCTAGATGTAGCAACCAAAGAATGTCTAATAGCTAAAGAGGATGATACAATAATTGGTAGCAATGATGATCGACTAAGTAAGAAGTTTGCTACAAAGGTGCAAAGTGATTTCGATATGTCTTTACTTGGTGAGCTGACATACTTCTTAGGGCTTCAAATATCTCAGCAAGAGAAAAGAATATTTATATGTCAAGCCAAGTACATCAAGGAAATGCTCAAGAAATTTAAAATGGAAGATTGCAAACCCATCCTTACTCCAATGGTAACAGGTTGCAAATTGAGCATAGACGACTCATCTAAGGATGTGGATCAAAGGTTGTACAGATCTATGATTAGTAGTCTTCTATATGTAACAGCCTCCTGATCAGATGTTATGCAAGCAAGTGGACAAGTAGAAAGATTCGAAGCAGCACCAAAAGAATCACATATTAAATATTTACCAGCATTGGAATATCTTCACCAGAAGCTTGGGATTCTCCCAAGTTCTCATTAGATTTTCCTTTTTCAGAATATAAAGGGGGAGTGGAAGTAGATTATAGGTCTACAGGACAGTTGTGTGTCAGGGGGAGTGGAAGTGTGTACAGGTCTGTAGGATGGCTGTGTTTCAGGGGGAGTTATTCTTTGTCGTTGATGTCAAAGGGGGAGAGAATGTTGTAGGAAGAGGTTTCATGATCGCAGGGGGAGTACTTGTGTTGCCATCAATGCCAAAGGGGGAGATTGTTGATCAACGGTTATCATTGATGTCAACCCAAGCTTGTCAAGATGTTTCCATTGATATATGGCACGCCATGTAATTCTTCACGGTTTGAGAGATATTCATGTTTGAAGTTAGTGGGCTAAAACCCCATTGGGTTGGGGCATGGGTCATTGAAAAGTCATAATTAATATTTTTTAAGCTCCTAAAATCCCTCCCACGTTCACTTGTTGAAGCCCCTCTCAACTTAAGCATTTATATAAATTGTGATCTTCGTTTCCTCCTTAGGCAAGGGATTCGGCCATCTGAAATAGGTCATCATGGAATTTGCACTCTAAATTTTTTTCTATGAAGGTTCAAAAGCTGAAACTTATATTAGGTGAAGTTGACATCTAGAGGAAGCTGCTGTAAACATTTTAGATCAATGTGCAGAATATTTTTGGAGATATGATCTATGGAAGTCAGGGTTTTTGCAGGCTCCTGAAATTCATCTCAAACAAGTGACCTTGGTAAATTCATCATAAATATCTCTCTGAGTATCGGATTGGAATTCTACAAAATGTGACAGATAGTGCACAGTATTTAATTTTTTATCTATCAATTTCAGATCCAAATGAAGAAAAAATGACACGTGGCACGCCGTACAAGTGTGCTCTACTAAAACAGTCCATAATTAAGGCATTGTGAGAGATTGGGTATAACTCTCTCTTGAAGAATCCAAATTGGGTCAGACCTGTGGAATTGGAAAGACGACTCAGAGGAATACTACAGGATATAAAATCAGATATTGAGGATCTGAAATAGTAGAGATACACTAGATTCAATATCGAGCTCCTAGAAGGCAAGAAAAAGCTAGATCATGTGTTGTCAAGGGTTGCAAAGTCCATACTTTCTATGGTAGCAAAGAAAAGCAAGGTGCAGCAGAGGGTAGCATGACAAGAGTAGCAACCAAGGTGCATAATAGCAACAAGAAGTTCATCATATGAAGTCTTCAAGTGGGCAGCACTGCATATAATCATTATAAAGGTATCATTGTACTTAGTTATTGTAAATACATTATTGTACAAATTGTACTAGTGTCTATCTACCGAGGGTTGAAGAGGCAGTGTTGGGAGGTCTAGGATCATCATTAGGTGGTTGTGTTATAGTTGGGGTTATGGTATAGTATATCTTCTTCTTCTACATCATTCTATATCATTGTAAAGTGGACCATTTTCCCTGGTATGGGAGTCCATTCTTCTTTTATTCTTCTATAGGGTGGTAGGGTGGTGCTAGGTTGAGTTGTAGCTCATTGTTTGTTGGGGAATCCATTCAGTTGAATACTGAAGAATCTCAGGCATTGGAGCATCCATCCAGTGGGAGGTGGAGAAGAATGCTTTTCTATATTCTAGGAAGTTGGAGCTTTATTTTCAATTGGAGTTGAATATTAAAGAATTATTAGAAAAGCATTAGTTGGTTTTTGTCCCGGAGTGGGTTTCCACCTTAAAAAATGTGTTCATTTGTGTTCCTCTTTTTTTCTTCTATCATTGTACAAACACTGATAATAATTGAAGATTAACTAATTCTCTAATTGAAAGGAATATTGATTCACCCCCCCCTCTCAGTATTTCCAACAATGATGGTGGTAACCCTGGCCCTCAGGCTGGGAATACCACTAGTGAGACTGCAACGGACACTACCTCAGCTGTGCCCTTGCTCCCCTTCATGGTAGGCCTCAGCCTCCTCGATTTTCACCAGTTGATAAAAGACCCTATACACCATGACGCTAGTTGGCTTGCTATGCTGACAAAGCTCCCTTCCGACATCCCAAAGTTTGAAGGTCTTGCTAGAGAAGATCCTTCAAATCATGTTCGATCTTTCCGCATGTAGTGTTCGTCTAATTCCATTACCGATGACTCTATCCATTTTCAGTTGTTCTAATGAATGCTTACTGGTGAAGCTTCTAAGTGGTATGTTGATCAGGCCTCTTCCTCTCATACCACCTTTGCGACTCTTACCAGGGAATTTCTGCCTTATTTCCAGCTTCCTCTTCGGTATGACACTGGTATCGAACTGTTGACTTCTTTCTGTCAATCGTCTACGACCCGCCTATCTGACCATGTCCAGGAATGGCAGAGAAGAAAGAGCCTATGTTGAGCCCCTACCTTCGAAGACCATGTCTACATGGACTGGTTCCTTAGATCTCTCTTTCCGCCTATCGGGAAAGATGTTGCGTCGCACTTTCCTCAAACCAAAGAAGCCGCTCTCCAAATTGCGTGAAAGTATGACCTGATCTATGCTCAGTCAGGATATGTTTATTTCATTCTCCCTGATCTTCCCAGACCCGGTGGTGCCAATGCATCGAGGGAATCTCACACCATATACGGTATTGTTGGAGCTCTCTTTAATATGTATGCTCAGCCTCCCATGGGCTATGGTTTTCCTCAGGGGGGGCCAACACCTCCTACACTTTTCCCCCTCCCGGTAGCACGTATCTAGGATACGACATGCCTCCTTGGTTTTCCCAACCTCCTATTTACCACAATGTTACCCAACCTCCTTATTATCTGTATCCATAGCCTGGTGCTCCAGCTCCTCCAGCATTAGCACCTTTTCCTTCCTTTCCTTCTCAACCCCTACAACAGCAACCACCAGCCCCTCAGGGGAAAATGTATGCACAGCAAGGCATGACTAATCCTCCTCCCTCAAAAAAGAAGAGGAAAGGAACTCAAATTCCATCTGCCCCTGGTGATCCTGGACCTAATCAAGGTAATGCTCCTAACACTACAAACCAGCAACAGGGCACTCAGCCTAAGCAGCACAGGCTTGTTCATACGAACAAGCCCTATTCTTGTTGTGGTGTTTATGGGAATTATACGCATGATTTTCCTCTTTTGCCACATATGCGGTAGCTGTGGGAGTCTCAAGTAACATTGAGAGGACAACAAGCCATTCCTTCCATTCCTCCCAATCCTGCAACTAGTCAGCCGGTTGTGCTTACTGATCCTTTCCCTCAGAAAGGATTTGTGGCTACCTAACCACCTGAAGGTTAGGTGGCCACTCAATCTCTTCCATCTGGTACCTTCAATTACCAGATTCTCATGATGTTCTCTGATTAGCCTTCTTCTCCTGGCCCTTCACCTTCAGCTGGTACTCATGAGCCTCTTTATCCTCCTAGAATGGTTCCTCTAGGTCTTAACCATCTTGGAGCCATCCTGCCTGGTCATCACCCCTCTGGTCAGATACTGTTACTAGCTCCCCCACCAGGAGTGTACACAGTACCTATTATGGTCACCCTCTCTCTTCCTAACCTGACCCTTGGGATTCTCGTCTGGTACCTTGATCCTCCAGCTGCTACCCCGTCGGGTCAACCCAAAACTTATCTTGCTTTGACCCCGGTTCAACCAGTCCCCGTGACTTTTCCCATTGCAACAATGCCTGAGTCACCTAAATAGGAACCACCTCCCTTTGCGACCACTTTGGGTAAGATAGGCAAAGCTCACAAGGGGGCATCAAAGGACAAGGCTGCCTTGACAAATCTTGCCCCTTCTCAGCCTCCAAAGCATACCATCTAGTGTGATTTGTGTGATGTTGTCATTCACGCCATCCATACTTGTCTTCAATTTCCTAACCTTAAGTCCGTGGTCAATGAGACGTTTCTGGAATCTGATATCCCAGAGGTCTATGTAACTATACTCGATTCAATCCCGAAACTCAAACCATTGCATACAAATCACCCTTGTGCTTTGTGTCACTTCCATGGCCACTACACTCACCTCTATCCTCACCTCGAAGAGTATCGTTCCTCTTTGGAAGCCTTCCACCATTTCGAGGCCGAGCATAACAAGTGCACCTTTTCCTTGTTCACAATTTCTACTTCAGCAGAACTAGAGGATCCGCCTACTCCCATTGGCATCCCTCCTCCTGATGTCAACATGAAAGAGCCTTCAGCCACCATTTTCTACCTATCGTGATCGATAAGACCCTTAGTCGAATCCCACTTGCATACTTCCCCTGATGATCTGCTTGACCTCCCTTCAGCGATCACCCTGGGCTCAAAATCAGTAGATCCTTTATTTTCTTACTCTTCGGTCATCCCCCATGACGTTGTGCATGTTAGCTCCCCATAATTTTCTATATTGATTGATATAAAAATTTACAAGGGTAACATCAAACCAAGCTTTAGAGTTCTAGGATCTATCCCTCCTAGTCTTAGAGAGGGATCTCTCAATATGTTTGTAAGGATATAGCTTGATGCTTGTAAAAAGTTGATTTTAGGCTAGATGTTAAGTGCAAGGTATTTTGATTGTTTTTTTTTTTGGTTGGGTATGATACTTTGATAGGAAACATGGAAAATTGCTAATTCATTGGGCAGTGGAGTCTAACAAGGTCCAGATAAGTTCATCAATGGTGTTAAGAGAATTTGCAGGGAAAGTTTATTTGGTTGGTGGAACTTTTAGGGTTATGATGGATTTATGAAATGGACATTAAAGATTGAGAACAAAAAACTAATAAAGGGCTGAAACAGAATCCTTTATATACTTGTAAACTGAGGGAGTTATAAAATTGATAAGAATAACAAGAGAATAAAAGGCACAAGTAGAACCTAATCCATTTAATTTTAGACTGAAAATAGATAATTAAACAAAACAAACATTTATATAAAAACTATAGAAAGGTAAGAAACTTATCCAACTTTCAGAGCTTTTATCATCTAGAGCAGAAAAAACATTTAAGATGCACAAGTTACTATAACCATAGAAGGAGATAAAACTCTAAAATCCAAAGTTACAGCTATAAGGTTTCCTTAAAAAAAATTTAGCTAAATACAGGCAAAGAGCATGATTTTAAACATACTTCTTTGACAAACCTAGACAAAGCTGCTTTAAAGAGATGATTTCAAGAACGGAATATTTTAGTGGAAACAATATGCAGGGCTAACCATAAATCATAATTGATGCTAACTGATCTAATTTATTCAAGAAATGGACAAGCTAAGAATTTTTTAGAGAGCAAAAGATGGATTCCCTAATATAGCTCAGCAGAAGAAAACATTAAGGCAGTGAAGGACAAACAGATTTAAGGTGCCACTAGGAAACATTTCCTAATCTAAATTCTTCGTCCTACTGCAAAATAGCAAGATGGAAAACATAATGAAAACTAGAAAACATTAAACAAAAGAAAACTTCACCATCAACCAAGCCTATGGATCCTGCAAGCAATCCTTCTCCATCAACAAGAAAATCAGATCAAGCATGAGTTCCAAGACATCAATTTCTCTTCAAGGGCTTCAAAGGACTATGCATTATTCCAGCATCAGTCATCAAAATCCAACAATAATATTTTCTCCTAGAGAAGTATTTATAGAAGAATGAGGAGGTGGAGTGAAAGAAAGGTATATCTATTCAATTAATATAGATTAAATGCTTCTTGACCTTTGGGAGGCCAAATGGAGAAGTTATCTGATGTTTTTAACTCTGTTAATTGAATTTTGCATTACGTTTTATCTACTTCAGTCACTTTTGTTGGCTTTGGAGGCTTTTGGCAAGCTGGCAATTAATTCTGAGTTGTCTTTGGAAAATATCTCTGACTGTGCATTAACTATTTATTCTTTCGAGGAAAGTGAACTTGTAGGTGGCATTTTTGGTCTTCAGGGAAGTAAAGGCTTCTCTGATTTGGCATTTAAAGCCTTCCTTCTATTGATCTGTTTTCTTTAGTGGCTTTAAACACTGATTAGGCTTTGATATTGCCTTAAGGCCTTATTTTCATCTTTGGGCTTTATTCACTGTGTTTATCCCTTTAAAATGTGGATTAAGCCTTTTACTAATTCTTCATTAATTTTATTTTTTCACAGATGGCCTGCGCTGAAGGGTTTTAGTTGCATAACCAATGCTTCATGAAACACTGATTAAAACATGAAATTTGACCCCTTTTTGTCCCTTTTGCTTTTGATCGGGATCTAAGGATCGTCACCCTCAGCCTCTGTCCCTTTATTAGATTGTGGGACGGCTTTGTATCATGAAACCACCATGAAACCTGCAACAAAACACAAATTATTATAAAACCCTACGTTATCTAGATAAAACTGCTTTGAAGGCTGTCGGGGGGTGAAAGGAATAGCGAGGAGGAGGAAATGCATGCAGGAGGAGGTTTTGTAGACGAAAAGTGTGAAAATAGGGTTTAATTTGAATATAGGCACAAAAATGTGGATGGGCCGTTTTGTGAAAGCCGTCTGTGGTTTTCACGCACCAATTAGGCGGTAAGCAATTTACACTCAACCGAATGCGATATCGTCTGTCGGGTGACACGCATCCTTCCCAATACCGCCTATTTCGCGTTCGTCTAGGTTGTTAAACCCTTACATGGAAATCCACACAAAACGCGATGTGGACCGTTGGATGAGGAGGTGTAGATCCAACGGTGAGGGAGGAGTGCAATGGGGAAAGGTGCATGAGTGTGGGTTTTAGTGGGAGCCAGTTGTAAAAAGGGGATTGGGGAATATTTTTATGGGTGGAAGGTAGGGCCCAGAGTATGACGTCAACTCCTTTGTTTGGTAGCGGGATGGTCGATTGGCGGGGTTAGATGATTGGGTTAAATGAGAGCCGTTAGATCAATAAGATCTACGGTGTAGATCGGTTGTGGGGATGAAAGGATAACGGGTAGTCAAGAGGATGAGAGGGGAGTGCAGAGTCGTTAGATCAATAAGATCTACGGTGGGGATCGGTGTGGGTTTTAAAAAGTATGGTGAGGAAATAAAAAGGGAAATGCATTTTACAAGGGGTGCGGGGGTAAAATAAAAAGGTAAGGGAAGGGGGCTTAAGAAGTGGAGAAGGTGCAGTTTCATGTAGGAAAAGGTGACCGGGAGTAGAGGGAAAGGAGATAGAAATTGTAAAAACTCATGAAGGAAAGGGGCTTTGACGACCATTGGATCTGCAAGGAGGAATAGATCAACGGTGGAGATCTCCTCGGCGGATCGGCAATCGACGAAGGTAAGAGTCTAGGAAGGAGTGTTTGGAAGTTGTGATGGCCGATGAAGCAATGGAGCGATAGAGTGATGGAGCGATGGGATGGAGAATGTTGACTCGATGAGCACATGCCAATGAAATGGAGAATTCCGAAGCGATGGGGACTAGCGCCTGGTCACGGGTGAAGGTCATATGCAGAGAAAGGGCGGAGGGTTAAGCCCTCGGGGGATCACATCAGAGGGGGCCAAAAGGAATGGGAGAGGAAATGAATAAGTTCCGATGCAATGGGGGCTATCGCATGGTCGCGGGCGCGAGGTTTTATGGCAGGGAAAAAGGAGGGGGGCTTAAGCCAAGGGGCTTAAAACCCAAAAAAGGAGCGGAACAACTTTTTAAAGGTTTTTTATAGGTTTTTATGGTTTTTTTAGTGTTCCGGGTAAGGAAAAAAGGTTTTTAAAACAAAAACAAAAAAATAGTTAAATGGTTTTGAAGGGAATTTTTTAAGGAAAAAAAGGGTAAATGAAGGAGGGAAGGGGGTTTTTTAGAAGAAAAATAAGTGATATGGGGGCAACTTGTGAATATGATATGGGGGGAATGAAATGATGGAAATGGAGCCTTTTAGGAAACAATTTTCTTTTGGAAAAACAAGCTTTTGAAGGTTTTGAAGTGAAAATATCAAGGAAATGGACATTTTTGGACAAGGAACACAAAGAGGCTTCAAGAAGTCACAAATTTTGCATGAAATTTGTTTCTTGAAGACTAAAGACCTATTTTATCCATCATTTGCTATGAAATTTTTTACTGATGGCTAACAGTGGCTCCACTTGGGGATGGTAGCTCCTTGGAGGTGTCAAGAACTTTAGAAATTGATCTCTGGGATGCAAACCTGTGCCTTTATCCATGGACAACCTTTTCTTCCTTAATCATGCTACTTAAAAATATGATCAGTACTTTGTATCAGCAAAAAAATTTCTCCCAAACATTATACCTACACAGCCTAATTTTCCTAACATTTTTCCTTCATAAGGTGCATTTGGACTTCTTTTTTTGTAAGTAAGCTGATGTATTAGATCACAATAGTATACAAAAAGTTACAAAATGGGCTGCCATTACCTGAAGGTAGGATAGCAGGCAAGCCCAAACAGCTCGAAGGCACTAACACAACAGCAGTAGGCAAGAGATAATCAGACAGACATGAGCGTAGCTCATAGCCTCGCCAGACAAAACTAAACTGCCATAAGACTATAAAGTAAGAACTGGCCAAGCACACGGGGATGTCGGGCAGACAGTGAGTCAAAATAAAACCAAGGGCTGTAAAGAAGCCATCAGAAACAAACTTAAAGCTGATCAGGAAATAGCAAGTAAACAGGGAAGTGCATAGACTAGCATAAGGAAACAAGCTGGTAGGAGATGAAAGATCCATTTAAACTTTACCCAGGCCTTCAGACGCACTTGGCCCCGCTTCAGCTCCACCCTGAGGCACATTCTGAGGATGGTGGTGGCGGATAATGGTGGTCTTGGATTTTTTAGTTAGGATATCTATCGAAACATTTAAAACATAACGCGGATACAACTCAAAGAGCCGAATGAAACCTTCAAGGTGCCTGGTGAGCATCTTCATCTCCTCTGTAAGCGAATTGGTGGAGACTTCCAGCTTGTCCAGATGAGCATAATTCTTTGTCGAGGCAAGAGAGTGAGCTTGATAGGCCTCTTTAACCACCGCGGCTTGACTGCTGAGGGATTTGGCAAGCATAGTCTTCATATGCCACGCCATTTCCTGTGTTCTCAGAAATTGCGTGGCTCGCATTGTCAGGATACCAGGATCCTTGATCCAGTCCATCTCCTCCTTGATGTCATTATTGTTCAAACCTGTTCTAGCATGACTAACTTCCTCATCGAGATCCTGGATTATGGTTTTTCCTTTTTCGGGGACCGATTGCTCAAATTTTCCCTGAGCACACTTGAGATTCTTTGCAGCCTTGGCGCTACCAAGGATTCGCTTAGACATGGCGGAAAACACAAAACTAGAAGAAAATATTTTGAACTCGGCACCGGAAACAGAGCAGTAAAGCCTAAAAACAAGGTTGAGCCATGCACAATGGTAAGGGTCCCTATTAGGAATAGTATTTATAGAAAGAGGCGAGGACCAGGGCGCGATAGAAAGGGCCGGGGATGTCACCCCATCCCTTCAGCCACCATCCTGGATTCCCATAAGGTGAGATTTGATCTGCCATTTATGAAAGCGCATGCCATACAGGAAACCAAGCACAATCCTCAAGAGTGAGGACCACCTGCCCGTCCTTCCTTTAAACTTATTTTGATTTTTGTAATTAGCCTGATAATTCCATCTTTTCCGAAGCTTGACAAGGTACACATGCCTAAACTGCCATCTCCAAATAATAAAGAACATAGATATGATGATTTCAATGACCCACATGAATCATTGATGGTCAGTACTCTGAAGGTTATTAACAATCCTTGACGTACCTGAAAGGTCTTTCCTTGAAATTAGCATGCATTCATCATGGAGGCTAGGACAGGTAACGTCGTGCCAACATGTGTTGATGATGTCATGTGGGTGGTCGACCGCATGGTTAGCCAGGGAGTCTGCAAAAGCATTTTCATTTCGCCAGATAGCCTAAACAACAACACTTTTGAGCATAGTAAGATGTTTGGCTATGAGACTGGTAACCATGGCTAAGCACCAGTGTTTGGAAACCCACTCAGACCGAGTACCATTTTGAATCTTCCTTGCCGCAGAGATAGCGAGAAGGGAATCACCTTCCACCATAGCTGCTCCACTGCCCAAATGAATGAGGATCTATAGGCCCTATTCCAAGGCAGTAAATTTCACCTCATTGTTAGTATCTTCCCCCAAGGAAAAGCTAAAAATGTGCAGAATTTCACCTTTGTCATTGTGAATAACACCACCATAACCAGCCGAGCCAGGGTTGCCCCTGGAAGCACCATCGAAATTCAGCTTGAGAAAACCCAAATTAGGAAGTGTTGGGGTCTTGTGATTTGGCAGATTGGCATGCCAACTAACAATGCAACATGCAAACCAAGCTTTAGAGTTCTAGGACCTAGCCCTCCTAGTCTCAGAGAGGGATCTCTCAATATTTTTATAAGGATGTGTCTTGAAAGTTTTAGTAGTTGATTTTAGGCTAGTTATGAAGTGTAGGGTTGTTTCTTTTGTTTGGTTGGACAAATGTGTTTCATGCAGTATAGATAGAGCATGGGAATCTACAAGCCATTGGGCAATGGAGTCATGTGAAAATCCAAATAGTTCTGATTGGGAAGGAAGGGAAACTAGAGGGAAAATCTAACTTGGTCAAGGATCTGTTGAATAATATAGGTGAACTGAGATGAAAATTAAGGACTAAGAGTGAAATGAAAACTAAACCTTTTCACAATGACTTAAAGGATTCAAGGAACGCCCTATTTCCTCCAGTAAGCTCACTGTTTTGGACTTAATCAATATAATCACTCAAAGAAAAGGAGAAATGCAGACTAAAACCCTCTCAATGAATCATAAGATTCGAGGAATGCCGTATTTCCTCCTATAAGTTCACTGCTGAAAGCTAAATCAACAAAGACATACAATTGCATTCAAAGAAGAGGGAACGGCTTAGACATCTAGGACTACAATTATAGGGACCTTTAACACAATAATTATAATAATGAACAGAGGGTATTATTGAAACAAGCCTCTCTGTCAAACTGCAAGCATTAATAATTAAAGGGAGATTTCAGATACAAAATTCAGTGGCAAGAAAGAGGGAACACCTAAATAGTCTTTAACATAACTGAATTTACCATTTCTGAAATAAAACAAATTGAATATTCAAGAGAGCTACTAGACTACCCTGTCATGTTCAGTAGTGGAAAACATATAAACAGTGAAGGATAAATAGGTCAGAGGTGCTTCTGAGATACATTTCTTTGCCTAAAATTTTTATCCTACTGTAAGTCAAAGAAAAATGGAACAAAGTGATAGACGGAAAAACAACATTAACAATAAGAGATTACTTCACCAAAACCAGGCTCAGGGATCCAATGGTCCAGCCTTCTTCATCAACAGAAAAATAGAGACCTCCACAATCCTTCGGAACAACAATGCTTCTTCAAAGCAGCAATCTATGTATTACTTCAGACATCACCAAATGCCAGCCTTTTACAATGAGACTTCAAAGAGTCTTTATAGGAAAAATGAGGAAAAGTAGGTAAAGGAGGTTTTAATGATCATCAGAGATAGGAGAGGGCATTCGAATGCTCCATTTTGTGTCATAAACATAACATTAAATTCTAGACAGATTTAGTAACCTTGTTGCTTGTTGAGACTATTTTGATATGACAGAAATCACCCACAGGGTGTCCTTGGGAGGAAAAAACCATCTGGAGTGGTACTGTTATCTTCTTAGGTGTGAGTTAAGTCAAAATAATGGGCCTTGAGGACTCCCATACTTCTAAATAACTGCTTCTGACAGTTTGTAGTAGCTTCCTTGGTGTAATAACTGCTTGGCAGGCTTTTGAGCATGGAGATGGGCTATGTCTGTCTCAGTCAACTTCTACACCAATAACTGCTCTATTCCTTTGTACTTCAACCTATTTTAGCTCTATTTATGCTTTCACTTTGTTGATTGCTCGAACTGCTTCTGTACTAATGCCATCAAAGGTTTTATTAATCTTCTATGCCTTGTCTTCCACCATTGGATATGTGATCCTCATCTTTTTTGAGTGTTCTGTGTACAGGTGGGGGGTTTCGCTGAGCTGGAGGGTCACTGAGGGTTTATGGATCTGATCCATTGATTGACGTGACCTTCCCTTAGTTTGGGTTCCCTTTGATGTTGTTTCTTGGCCCTGAGATTGCCATCTGAGCCTTTGTGTCACCTTTGTGACTGTAAAACGTTTATCCTTCATAGGCCATGAAAAAACCTAAAAACACATGGTAAACTATTATAAAAACCCACGGGCTTGGTTTAGACTACTTTTAGAGGCTCTGGGGTGGAGGAACAGTGAGGAAGAACGTGATTGAAGTAGAAAATCAGGAAGAAAACCCTGGCAGAGCAGCTAACCTGGTCTAGTGAGGGTCTGGGTGTGATGAGGAACGTGGACTGTTAGATCAGGACGATCTACGGTGGAGATCTGTCGATGAGCGTAGCGGGAGAGATATGGGAAGAAAATGAATTGAGATTGCGATCTAATATGGGTTGTGCGATCTCAGGAATTAACGGCTAGGATTAAATCGAGAGTGACATCGTGGAGGGAAGTGGTATGGCGGAAAACCGGGGATGGTTTTCGTGCAAAAAAATGGGGGTTGGCAGTATTTTTCGTTTGGAATGCAATTCCATAGAGCGATCGACATGTGGCTTTTGAAAACTGCTTTTATCGCAAGGAATTTGCGCACTATGGGAAGGGGAAAAAAATTGCGTGAAATGCAATGTTGACCGTCAGGTAATAGACGGCAGATCCGACGACGCGGAGTTAGCGCGATGGGATGTAAGATGCATGAGGTATGGATGTGGGGTCTCTGATGACATCAATTTATTTTTCGCGTAATGGGCTATTAGGTTAAGTACTGATTGTTAGATCTTTCGATCAGACAATGAAGATCGAAAGGAGGATGTGGATGGTAAAAGGATGGGTGGACGGGAGAAAAACCCAACAGTCGTTGATCTTCTCAAATCAACGGTCACGATTTGTCTTGAGATGAAAGGTCGGGAAACGGAAAACACAAAGAAGAATAGGTTTAGCATGGGGAGGGTTCAGGTTCTTAGCACTCGGTTGCGGGGCTAGGGCATGTGGAGGAAGGGGCTAAAGGAAATAAGCCCTCGGGGGCTTAAATGCCTTATAGTGAAAAAGATCATTTTTAGGCTTAAAACAGGGATTTTAAAGCTGAAATGAGGGTTCCGATAGATAAGAGAAAGGATTTTAAAACCGAATAAGGGGGACATATAAGGTTTTAAAGGGGTTTTATGCTTTTGGAGGTTAATATGGAGGAAAAGGAAGAGTTATATGGGGAAGAATGAATGATATGGAGGAAATAATGAAAATGAAATGGAGAGGTGAAAATGAAAGAGTGGAGTCTTGAAAGCAGTTTTCATTAGTAAACAGCAGATTTTGGAGACCTTTTATGAGGGAAATAGTAGTGAAGATTAATTCAAAGGGCAGAGAATCATCATAAGACTTCAAAGATGATGGATTTTCAAAGGAAATATATCTCTTGAAGGCTTGAAAACAAATCTAGCCACCATTTGGTATAACAGAATTTATAGGTGGCTAATAGGAAGCTGCCAGGGCTACTGAGACAGAGGAGGTAGAGGCCGCAACATAGGGGAATTTAGGTTCATGGACGCTCCCAACCCAAACATCAATAAGATACGCTTATCATTTTTTGAAAATATTTTTGTCTGAGTTGCTTTGTTGTAGGTTGTGTCTTTCATATTCTGCAAAATGGTTAATTTAATGTCATCTTCGTGCCTAGCTCCTGTTGAAAGATTCTCCTGTTTCGTTCTTTCCAAGTAGACCAAACAATGAACCCAGGGCCTAGTTTCCAATGGTTTTTGACAGTGTCACATTTAGAAAAATTTGACTACCAATTGACAATTGTATTCTGAATGGAGTCCCTATCTTTGTCTGTCTGCTTGAAGATGTCCTCCATCCACAACCAAAGATTATTCATCCACCAGCAAGTGTTGAGGAGATGGTTCATGGACTCCTCCTCATTCAAACAGAGTGGACAACGGGAGGTAACATAGAAACCCTTTTTGTAGAGGTTCTCCCAAGTTAGGGTTTTACGTTGCAAAAGTAACCATAAGAAGGTTTTAATTTTTGGCCAAAAAGTTGCATCCCATACATTTTGATGGCCCTGCATCTTCACATCCAGATTACGTTGTTCAATGTAGAGCTTAGCTTCCTTTAGATTGTAGGTTCCCCCCTCCAATTTGCCCCACCTAAGCTGGTCATCCTCCAAGGAAAGACAGATCTGTCATGTTCCCAAAGAGGAACACAAGGAGAGATAAAGGTTGGCCAAATCATCAGAATCAGAGGGAGTATTGAGGTGCCAGTGTCTCCAATGAGGGTCTTCCCTGTTGTCTACCCAGTATTTATAAACTCAGAAATTTCCTTGCTCCTGGTATTTTCTTTGTAGGGAAAGATATTCTGGGCAATCCAGCTTAGGTAATTGCTGCCAAGCATCCTCCCAGAAAAGGGCTGATTTTCCATTCCGAATTTCCCAAAAGCAGTGATTGGAGATAATGTGTCTATTATATTTTTCCATGTTCTAGATGGGGGAGCTAGCATGAATTCTGTCATTCTGATGAGTTCTTGCTAGTTCCAATCCTCAGCATACTTAGCTTTCCATAGTCTAGCCCAGGGAAAAGTAGGATATTTGATCCACCTCCACCAAAGCTTCACCCCACTTGCTCTATTCACATTTTCTGGGTCGCAGAGCCCCAGACCCCCAAGGATTTTGGGTTTACAAAGTTTCTCCCAAGCTATTAGAGTCCACTTCTGTTTGACCACTCTACCCGAACAAAGGAAGGTCCGATGAATATTTTTTATCTTTTGAAGGACACCTTTGGGCGCTGGTAGGATGGAGAGCATAAACTGAGGAATAGCTTGGAGAACAACCTTGCTCATTTTTAGGCGACCAACGAAGTTAAGGACTCTACCAGTCTAGCCATTACAATGGGTTTCGAGTCTAGAGAGCAGCTTCTCCCTGTGGAGCTTTTGCGGAGGCTTATCAGTGAGAGGGATGCCAAGGTATTTGGAGGGAAGGCACCTTCTACTGAATCCAAGAATCATCGTGAGATGCCTTTGGATTGCTAGAGGAGTGTTGAAAAGAAAATGGAAGATTTATCAAGATTTAGGTCCATACCCGAAGCTAAACAGAACAGATCCAGGATGGCTTTGAACCCCTGAGCTTCCTTGACTATGGGGGTACCATGAAGCATGGTATCATCCACAAAATGCTGATGAGCGGTGGCTGGACAGTTCGACAGGGGCTGGAGACCCTTGATGGATTTGTTATCCTGAGTCGTTTTGATTATCCTGCTTAGGTTTTCCATTACAATGACAAACAGAAAAGGGGAGATATGATCTCCTTGGCGGATGCCATGGGAGGAGGTGAAGGGGAACGAAGGTGCACCATTAACCAGGATGGAATAGCTAAGATTTTTAACCAGGGCTAGAATACACTTGATCCACCATTGATCGAAACCAAAAGCAGCAAGAATATCCTCAATAAAATCCCAACTAACCTTATCATAGGCCTTTGAGAGATCTAGCTGAATCATCATTCCTACTTTTTTCTAGGCTTGAAGAGTATGAATAATCTCCTAAGCAAGTAAGACATTATCCAAGATCTGCCTACCTTCGACATAGCCAGATTTCTCCTCTAAGATGATAAAGGGGAGAATGGGTTTTAACCTGTTGGCCATGAATTTAGAGATGATCTTGTAGAGAACATTGCATAAAGCAATGGGTTGAAATTTAGAAGGGGTATTGGCAGTTTCCTCCTTCGGAATCAAAGTAGTGAAAGTGGAGTTGAGGGACTTGAGGATGGAGGTAGAATTGTGGGAGTATTCCACCACCCCCCAAACTTCGAGCTGAACGATATCCCAACAAGCCTTGCAAAAATCTATAGTGAAGCCATCCAGCCCAGGTGCCTTACCATTAGGCATTTCTTTCACTACCTCCTCCACTTCCTCCAATGTAACTGGGTGGTTTAGGGATTTATTCTGCTCTTTTGTAATGAGCTTGGGAATGGAGTTCAAGACCTCCCTTCTAGCCTCCTTTCTATCAATCTCTGCTTATGTAGTGATGTGGTTGAAATGGCCAATGAGGAGGGAAGAAATGTCCTGATGAGAGCTATAGGGGGTGCCTAGCTCATCCATCAGACTGGTAATTTTGTTAGCACATCTATAGTCCACAGCCAAGCGATGGAAAAATTGAGTATTTTTTTCCCCTTCCTTGAGCCACTGGATGCGGGATTTTTGCTTCCATAAGATTTCCTCCTGCTGAAATTTATCATTCCATTTTTGCATGAGGATCTGTTCCTGGCTCATAGTATCTTGGTCGATGTTTCCAGTGAGCCAGTCAGTATAGATCTAAGCCAATTGATCCTCCAAGAATTTTTTTTCTTTGAAGATATCTCCAAATACCTCTTGGTTCTAGGATCGAAGACGAGCCTTAATGTGCCTTAACTGAGCCCGCAGCCTATACATTTTGGTGCCTCGGGTATCCAATGGTTCTTGCCACCAAGTTTTGATGTTATTTAAGAATTCAGGATGACCTAACCAAAATTTTTCAAATTTGAAAGGTCTGTTTTTCAGAGTCCCTAGGATGGCTATGTCCAGGGTGATAGGCCAATGGTCTGACCCACCACAAGGGATGATATCTGACTCAACAGAGACCCCATCCTTATGGATGGAATCAGCAATTATAAAATGATTGATTCTGGAGGCATTCTGTCTTTCCCCTCCCCGTTTGTTATTCCAGGTGAACATACCATTCTTGGGGAGGATATCCACTAGGTTAGCTTCTTGGATGAATTTTTTGAAGGCCTTAGCATCCCTGTTTAAAGTTTTAATACCACCCTTATTCTTAGCCAATGTGGTCATCATGTTGAAATCTCCTCCATAAATTGTTTTAGTCGTTGGATGTCTTTGATGCAACTCTGAGAGGCGGTTTAACAGTATTATTCTGTCCTCTAATTTCTGGGGATTGTAGACATTTGTGCATACAAAGGTGTTGGCTTCCCCGATAATTTGCACCTCCAGGGAGATGTAAGATCTAGTAGCCTCAGCACTGATGAGATGTATGGAATGGGGATTCTAGAAGGTGGCCAGACCTCCCACCAAACCATAACCTTCTACTTCTGTGTAATTCATTCTTTTGGAAATGTTTTTGCTGATTCCTTTGATTTTCAGGCTAGAACATTTGGTTTCTTGTAAGAAAATCATATTTGGGTTTTCATTTTTAATATTCTTTCTCAGGATTCTTTGTTTCTATTGGCTATTAAGCCCTCTTGCATTCCATGAGAGAATTTTCATGATTAACAAATTTAGGAGGTGAACGTAAAAGCCTCAAGGGTTTTCATCTTACCCGAGTTGAGGAGAAGCTAACCAAGCTCAGAAAGTGCATCCTTATTTGATTGACGTCCTCTTTTTTTCCTGTGTTTGACATTGTTGTTGGTAAGGTGCAAACCTTGAGCCTTGACTCCAAACCCCTTGGTGGCTCCATGACTCCTCTTCTGTCCTCGTAGTTCTACATCCTGTCTTGATAAAAATAAGTAGTTTATCCTAACTATTTCTTCCTCGGGGATATGTTCCATTCCTTTCTGCTTCCATTGTCCCATCATGGAGTCGAGATCCATACCTTCCCTTTCAAGGATGTCACTAAGTTTCATATCCTCTATTCCCAACTCACTGGTTATCATTTCTGCATCTCCTTCTAGGTCCATTGTTTGAAGGTTTTCTTGTGAGCTTTCCTTGGTAAACTCTGTGTGGGGAACTATGTCAGCCTATGCGAGAACTTTCGGGGCCTGTTTCTAATGGTATTGTGATTACGGGGTATCAGAAACAACGGAGTCATCTGCCAGGATCTCAAAGGTGTTGATAGTGGCTTTGAAGGAGGTTCCTATTTTCGGTTGGGATTTCCTATTGGCTCTCTATCTACCATTTGGATGGGTGAAACCTTCTTGATTCCTCACTGAGGTTTCTTTGGGCTTCTTAGACACTTTGTTCATAGGGCATTCCCGAAACAGGTGACCATGTTCATGGCAGTTCCGACAGCGGATGGGGGTTTGTTCATAATCTATGGCTTGAAAAAATACTTCATCTCTGAATTCTAACCATAACCCATCATGTAAAGCACTAGAGACATCCACTTCAACACAGATGCGGGCACAAGAGGTATACCTTTTTTGAAGAGTGGCCTCAGAGGCCTGGATGAAAGTCCCCAATGTTTTTCCAATCTGTTCCAAGGCCGCAGGTCGCCAATAGTTAATAGGAAGAGAGAAAAGACGAATCCACATAGGAACATGCGTGAAAGTTTCTAGTTCTGGAGCAAAGTTCGGCTTCCATAGTCTCATACAGAAGCCCACCGAAGCATAAAAATAAGGGCTGCCATAAAAAATGTGGTCCTTGTCCTCCAGGTTTGCAAAGACGATTGTGAAAAAAACATTTTTCTCCTAGGTGCAGCTTTAAATGTCCCTTTGGCTTCCACTGTTGTTGGATCCAAAGGCATAATTCTTCTCTGTGAGCCAAAACCCCATAAATTTACAAATGACAGCATGGATATACATGTGGTCATGGTAATCCTGCATCTCTGGGTCAGTGATGATAACCTTTAGGCTTTCTTTGGCTTTGGGCTTGCAGCGCCCCAGGTCCTCCAACTTCTGGTCATTAGTAGTTGAACCAACCAACGTCGCCTCATGGTGGGCCTGTGCCTCGGTCTCGTCAGAACCTTTGTCTTTTCTCTCTGTTTCTAGAGATTTTTTATCAGGAATGGCATCCCTTTTGTCTTTTCCTTCCAAGATCTTGATACCATTTGTCCATGTCTGCTATTAGGTTTCCTTGGTATTCCCTCTTGCCTTTTTTTTACCTTTTAACTCCTCTTTCTCCAGACTGACAGAGCCAGGGATCTGCACCCCTTCTAGAGGACATTTTCCTTTTTCCATCATTATTTTTTTGAAATATGGGGCCCCTGGGACCCCTGCGTGATGCATTTGCTGGGCCAGGGCCAACCTCCGCTGACAAAAACCTGCAAACCGGGCCCTGCCCTCCTCCAGATTATCGAAAGAAAGCCTGCCGCTTGCAGACCAGTTCACAACCTAGCATCGCCCACTTCAACCTCCCACATCTACATTTGGACTTGAAAACCTTTGACATCAACATTTTATTTTTGAAAACAGAAATAAACTATCTAATCTTATCCTTATTTCCTCCAAGAGTTCAGATTAAGCTGTTGAACTCTTTTTATTTCCACCTATACTACTATCTGTCAATATTAAACTGTATGACAGATCTTATTCTCTACATTCTAAAATAGAAATTTAAAATATAGCTAAATCAGGATTAAACTGTCTAATTTGATATGGTGTCTATCACTGTATGTACAAGCTGCACGTAGAATTTATTTGCAGAAAAAATAAAACAAAATTGTGAAGGCTTAAGATCTGAAAATTATAAACATCCTTCTATTCTTTGCCAGCTCTGGTTTTGATCTATTTAGAGCTTTCTTTTTCCTTTCCTTGGTTCAGGTTTTGATTTTGTTTGAACCATTATTTTCTATCCTAACCTATTCTACTAATAAGCCAAGATTATATAGTTTGGAAAATCTTCTTCCCTAACCTATCATCATGAAATTCAAATTTACTCAATCATGTTTAGGCTATATGATTGAATAATTACAAGCAGTGGCATTTGAGCTTGCACACCAACATTATTTTGCATAAAAGAAAATCAGAGAGATAAGGCCATGATTTTGTCTTTTGTGAGGCATCTTTATCTATCTCTTTGGTTCTGTTTTAAGCATGTGGAACCAGTATCTTTTCAATCTCCTAATATATATTTCTTTGAATAAGTTAAGTCTGAAATAATTTTTTATAAATAAAAGTCTCTACTAAATTATCAACATAAATTTAAAGCATGTTCATCCATGATTAGGATATATGACTGAACAAGATATCTTTTGGAATTAGTAGTGGAATTTAGACTAGCTCACTTTCAGAAATTCTCTTTTTTGGGTATGGGGCTGTACCTTTTCTTTTAACTGCCCTCTTTTTCCTTTTTCTATTGTTTTTATGTTTTCCTTTTTCAAATTTAAGAAGCAATTTTCTATACAATGAAAAAGTTTTGAAACTAAGATTCTTGGCAGAAATAGTGCTTGAGCATCCTGCCATTGACAGGGCCTCCAAATAGAGCTTCTCCATTCAGTTCTTGTAGGAAGAATGCGTTATGACCTCTGATAGAATGAATGATGTAGGGCCCTTTCCACAGATTCTCAAATTTGCCATGTTTTCCCTTTTCTTCCTTTCTAGAATCCCACTTTAGAACTACATTTCCAACTTGGAAATAATTTTCTTTAGTCCTCTTGTCAAACAACTTCTTGATGTTATTTTGTACTGTTTTTGGTCTCTTATATACTTCCTCTCCAGACTACTGTAAATGAATAGTCTGGTTGATTCTTCTCTGCATATCATTCTCTTCAGTTTGTACTTATTGAAGAAGTTTCATGACTGGAACTCCTAAGGATGTTGGGAAGATTGCATCCATACCATAAAATAGCTGATAGGGAGACATGTTTATTGACTTTTTGGTGGTTAATCTATCAGCCCATAAAGCATGAATAAGCTTACTATGCCATGATTTTTTATTTTGCTCCAATAGTTTTTTTATAATATTGACAAGCCTTTTGTTGGAGGATTCAGCTAATCCATTCCCTTGGGATAGTAGGTAGTAGAATGACCAAATGTGACATGATATTTATAGCATAATTCAACCATTTTTTTAGACTTGAAAGCAGCAACATTATTTGTGATAAATTTTCTAGGACAACCAAATGTGGATAGTATGTTAGTTTCAAGGAACTTGATAATGACAGAGTCAGTAGCATTCCTAGAAGGTATGGCTTCTATCCACTTTGTAAAATAATTAGTGGCAGTGAGGATCCAATTATGTTGGGCAGAAGAAAATGGGTGGATTTCTCCAATGAATTCTAAACCCCATTGTTGAAAGGGAGCCTCAACACTGATAGGATGCAAAGGTAGTGTTAGGTCTCTGTAATTTTCAAGATTGGAAAATACAAACTACAAAGCCTACATATGAACCACTTTGGGATTCTAGGATCTAGCCCTCCTGAATCCAGAGAGGGATCTCTCTATAAGTGCAAAGATTGATTTATCTTTAAGGTCTGAAATGTGATATTAGGCTAGTTATGAAGAACAAGGTTTTTTTTTTTTTTTTGGTTGGGCAAAGATATAATGAAGGTGTATGAAAATGAAGGAATGATTCAGCTAATAAAATAGGCAAGGAGAAGCTTCAATCCATTGGGCTATGGAGTCATTAGAGGATTTAAATGAAACAGCAAGGTTCAAGAGTGGTCCATGGCGCAAGTCATCTATGTCAAAGGATCTCTTTTAGTTGATTTTATGGAATGAAACAATAAGAAATAGAAATCAAACAGATGAAGGAACAAAGGGAAGCCTAAGATCCAGTAAGTACTTTGAAACTATCCTGATTTTGGAATGCACTTAAGAAAAAACATAAAAGTAATCTAAGATCAGGTAAGTACTTTGAAACTATCCAGCTTTTGACATACTTTCAATAGAAAACATTTAAAACACTTAGAATAGCTTAAGATCAAGTAAGGACTTTGAACCTATCCTGCTTTGAGCATATTCAAAAGGAAAACGTTCAAGATAAACATAAAAATTAGTCTAAGATCAGATAAGGACTTTGAACCTATCCTGCTTTCAACATACTCTCAGGGAAACTTTCAAACAACCTTTGGAGGAAGAACTAGAAGACAAGGCAAACCATAAACTTTCCTAGTCCAACTCTACTAAGCAAGTAATGAAAATAATATTCAAGAACAACGTTTAAAGTTTAGACAGTAAGACGTGGGAACACCAACATTCCTTAACTGCTTGGACTGTTTCAAATCATTCTCAAATAAACAATTGGAGGAAAACATAAAGATAAAGCTTATAAGTGAGAGTAGGGTACCTGTAACAGTAAATCCTAGCTCTATATTTGTTGTTCTTTATCAGAGAAAGTGGACAGAATGGAAACAAAAATAAAATAACAATTTACAATAAGAAACACATCACCATTGACATAGACCAGGATCCCATAAATCAGCTTGTATTTGATGTTCAAACTAGTTACAATCTTCAAGTCCAGTGGGTCTCTACAGCTTTAAACTTCTCATCTCAGCTTAGGTATCTTCAATTACAAACAGTGCTACAACAACATCAGTAAACTATTTACATGCAACAGATAACCAGAGACCAACCTTTGTCTCATATTCTATAGAAGTATTTATATAATAAATGAGGAGGTGGGATTGAGAGAAAAGATCTCTAGGCTCAATTAATGCAAGTTAATGCTTCTCGGACTTTGAGGGGCCCAACAGAGAAGACTTTTGATATTTCCTCTGTATTAATTGATTTTCATTAAGTATTAAGCATGCTGGGCAGATTTTGTTGACTTAAAAACTCTTGAGGCGAGTTAGCAATAACATTGGCTGTCTTTGGGAAAAATATCACTGACTTGGGCAATAAATCTACCTTCCTCTGATTTATTGAAAGATGCAGGTGGCACTTTGGTAGCTGGAGAGGATTCAATTAGCCTCTGATGTGGCAGTGGAGGCTTCATTTACTGATATTTCTCTTTGTTTTTCCTTAAAACACCTTTAATCTATTTTCGGTCTGTGTTTTAGGCCTAATTATGCCTTGATCTTCGTTTCCAATCTTTATCCTTTAACAACTATGGATTAGGCCTTTGATTTACTGAGTTTGTGCCTTAATCCCTTTATACTCTGTTTAAAATCATTAATTCTTTATTTCTTCTTTGAATTTATCCTTTGACACTGATACTCTTCGACTTTTTGATGTTTACTATGTTTCTATTGTTTTGCAAGCACATAGAGGTTTTATGACTTCACAAATGCTCATGAGGCATAGGTGGAATCATAGTTTGAATCCTGTTGATTCATCTTCTTCATGAATAAATGGCCTGGGGATCGTCATCCTTGGCTTTTGTTTCATTTTAAAAATGTGGACAAAACCTTAATAACTTGCAAAAAACAAACAAAATTTAGGAAAATCCATGAAAAATAGGTTAAAAGGCTGCTTTGGGTAGTTGGGGAGTGAGGTTAAGTCGGAGCCATTGGATTAGAATATCCAATGGTCAAGATATTTCGATCAAGACATTTGGGATAATAGAATGGTTGGCGGATGAATAGGGGCGAAATTAAAAGAGAGCCGTTCGATTAAAATAATGAACACTCAAGATTGCTCAGTGAGATGTTTTGGCAGTAGAGGTGAGGTGAAATGGCTTGGGGTCACATTATAATATAAGCCGTTAGATTAAAATAATGAATGACCAAGATTTAAAACTGAGAAGTCAATGCTGTGGAGAAAAGTGGTAAGGCAGAAAACTGGCAGCGGTTTTCGCAAAATATTTAGGTGGTATGCGGTTTGGCCATGTTAGCCCCCTATAAGTTTTGACAAGAAAATAGGGGGCTAATATTTTTTATGAGCCTTCAAGGAATGCATTTCTCCTGAAAACACATCATCCTTGAAAGCCTCTTCATACCCTCTTCCCTTTGATTATTTTCCTCTGTTTTCCCTACGTTAATAGGCCTCACTGATTGTGACAAATTGTGCTCAAAGAGGTTCTCATTTGCCCCTTCTATCCTTGCAAGGTGTCCCATTTTAACCCTTTTCCCCTTTGACAACGTCCCCTTTTACCCCCCTAAATCCTCCCAAAATCCCCTTTAAATCCTACACACACCCCTTTTTTGGTTTTATTACCCCATTTTTCCCCTACCGTTACCCCTTCCCGACCTCAAATTGCATTAAAACAGTCCAAAAACCCATTTTCCCCTTCATATTAGGCTTAGCCCCTTTTCCCGCCAGCCCCGCAAACCATTTCCCCATGTGACCCAGTGCTAGAACCAAGCGCTTAACACAATTGGATATCGGGTGAAATACCCACCGTCGATGTGTACAGATCGGACGGCCTTCACAGATTAGCATCGTGCCCATGGCCCACCCCGTTCACCGCTCTGATCGCATCATAACCGTCCATACAACCTGCAAATTGATGGCTCGCTTTTCATCCACCGTGGTGGTCCCCACGCCAAAGCACCGTTCAAAATCCGTTGGTTTCTATCACACCGCCTTTGGAAGGAGGGCGGTAATTTTTTTTTAGCAATGATTCCATTCACTGTATGCCACGTGGCTCCGAGCACTATTTGAAAAACACCCACCATCGCGCATTAACGTTCGGCAGTGGACCCAGTGCGATATGCGTGTACACCGTCCGATCTGAAGCGGTCCATCCAATGGCATTCGCACCCCGAAGATGCACGGATGATAGTCATGGAAAAAGGGACCCCTGGCCCACCAGATGTCGCCCTCCGATATGTTCTCAACCATCGATCTCCTCCCGAGATCGGATGGACCTGATTAAATTGCATGCTTGCCATTGACTCATTCCTGCCACATCACCCATTCCACGTGTTTGTCACATTTTTCATCTGTCCCCTTTATATATTCCATTCAAAGGTCAAATGTCCATTGTTTACGTTTAAATTTTTCCGCATTCCGCCAACTTTCACCATGACCATTTTCCACTGTTCGCTATGTCTTCCACCATCATCCTGCACTGTTCCACCATTTCACCAGCCTACACGACCATTCTCATTGTTCCCGCTACATTCCCCCCTCCCCATGCATGATTTCTTAACGCATTTTTGTGTTTTGCAGGGTTACAGGCAGGCGGTAAACCGCCTTGGTTCTCAGTCACTGTTACAGTGGCTAAAAACACAGGGAAGACCATGTGCAGAGATCATAATTATGAAGAAAGGCCTGGGAAGGTATTATTACATGACTTTCATTAAAGGAACAAGGTTAAACTCTATAAAACTTTTCCGGAGCCATTAAAGCATAGAATTCACTGACAGAGACAGGGATGGAGCGGCAAAGAAGTATCAGTGAAAAAGCAGAGTTTAAGGCAAGTAATTGAAGATTTTGAGCCTTAACCCAACATTTCAGAGGCATGGTACCAGATCGAAGACCCCGTGGATCACTCAGAAGGTCCAATGCACAGAAAACCATATCATCAGGGTGTTTATATTAGCAAAATGTCTCCTGTGTGTAATAATTTTCGGTAAAAATCACATAAAAGAAATTTTTGTCAATGCGTTTCGAACCAGCAAGTGTGGTTCATCATCAGGAAAATGTCTCCTCCTGAGAAAGGACATCGTACTCATACGTTTTTAGTTTACATTGTGTCCATGAGAATTTTTCTCCCTCACAGCAGTCCTATGCTATCAGAAGCATTTGTTACATAGTATGGCAGACTTGAGTCATTGATTTATTTTTGTTCATTTCACCAGAGTGCTACAGAAGTGCTACGGCAAGTACATCAAAAAAATACCTGGAATAAATTACAGAATGACGAAGACCACTCTTTCATCCAAAGAGTACTGAAGATAAATGCCCAGGATTTAAAATAGAATGGGGCCTCATCCCTTTTCCTCTTCTGAGTTTTAATGCTACATTTAATTTTTCACCTACCTCCTCTGCTCCTCTTTCAGCTATAAAATTTATGAAGAAACTCATTGTAAGGTTGTTGATTGGATATCTGAGAATTGCAAGCTGTTCCTCTTGAGACATGCTCTCTGTGTAAAGTTGTAAGATAGGCTGAGGAAGATGTTTTCAGACTGAATACCAAGCTATTGGCAATGTTGTATTTGACTGGTGTTGCTCTTTAATATGACAAGAACATTTCTTTGGATCCTGATTTAAAGCAGTGATGATGTTTTTCTGTCTCTGTCTATGTTTTCCTTTTTAGTTCATTAAATTTCATTTCTATTGGCTTGCATCAGAAATCTAGCATAGGATTTACCCTTGTTAGGTACCCTATGTTTCTGCTCTCCTTGCCTTCAATTTTTTCTGATGTATGTGTTATCTGAGCACCGATTCAAGTTAATTTAACCAATGTAGTGGATGTCATTGCCTGCTAGCTGATGTATGAATTAAGGAATCTGTTCTTAGATGTTCTTGTTAGGCTTTAATTAAATGAATTGGGATACTGGGAGTTTAGATCTCTGGCTCTGTCTTACTAGGATCCTGTTCAATTAATTGAACCTTTCTAAGTTCCCTCAAGCTGGAGGCAAAATCATTGAGAGTTCAAAGTCTCTCTCTGATCTCAGGTTTTCAACTTTGTGTTCGAATCTTTATTGTTTCCTTGTCTGAAGAGTTAATCTTTTAGGTTTTGGATCACAGGTTGTCCAATGGCACGTCCTGTCCCTAGATCCGATTTCTGAAAGGTC
The DNA here is from genome assembly GCA_034641835.2 of Pinus albicaulis. Classification (NCBI taxonomy): domain Eukaryota; kingdom Viridiplantae; phylum Streptophyta; class Pinopsida; order Pinales; family Pinaceae; genus Pinus; species Pinus albicaulis. The sequence goes on along the minus strand of CM076570.1, from coordinate 1,565,430,188 downwards.
ACCTTGGAGGTTTTCTTTCTTTCACCCTCCCTCTTATCTTTCATGTCACATTATCATCTTTAAGATCCAATGCTTTAGATGAATAGCCCAACTGAAAGCCTGCATATTGAATAGAAAGTAAACCCTTTCTTGACTCCATTTGCCCAATGGTCTTGAATGTTCTCTGAAATTATCTCTCCTTAGCCTAAAATCCTCTTTTCTCAGCCCTGTCTTATACTGAATCCTTCTTTCCTGTTTCCCAACAACCAAACAAACAAAAATCAAACAAACAAACATTGTGCCTATAACTAGCCTAATATCTCAAACATAGAGCTTCAAAGACATAAAACCTTTGCTCATATAAAGAGATCCCTCTCTGGACCCAGGAGGGCTAGATCCTAAGGTCTGAAAGTGGTTCTCATGTTGTCTCATCTTTTGGTCTTGCCAATCTGGCCAAAACATGGGAACCCAAACATAATGGCCACTCCACTGGGGAACGAACTTTAAATACCCTTAACTTCCATATCCAGTCTTGTTGTGTTTCTCCCACACTCTTAGATAGATTCTGGAAAGGGCCAGGTAGCCTCCAGATCTCACCCTCTTTTGAGAGGTGAAATATCTAGAAAAATCCCTCCCAGTCTATCTCTGGTTAGAGTTTGCTGTGTTTTGAGGATATCCTTGAAGAGAGACATTACATAAACATTGTGGTGGATAGTGTACCCCCCAGAAGCATCCTAAACCTTCCACCTGGCAACTCCACTGGTGATCAGTAGGCTTGCTGATTATCTTGGTTCACATAAGACTCCACTGGGAGACTAGCCTCCATAACAACATCAGCCATAACAGACGTAACAAATAGGGTTAAGCTACTTGGTTGGAAAACAACATTCTGGCTTCAAGAACCATCCACACAAGAGCTTATCCTAACCCAAACCCACCTGGAATAGTTGATAACCCTGAGAGCATCCTCAAAATATCTCCCACACTTAAAAGACCAACTATTTCTAGCCACATCCATAGAGCTAACTCTACACCGGAAGACTTTACAGCTCTTTTAGTCCCACCTTTTGACCTAGACCTACCAAACAGTTTACCTGGAACTAGGTCATTCAGTGTTCTATACCAACCAGACCTTGAGCTTCTCAGTTCACCATCTCATAGTGGTCTACACATTAGGGATAGAGAAACCCCTCCATCTACACCTCCTAATATTCACTTCATTCAAAACTTGGGGCTCTGCCACCCTAAATCTGCTCAACAGACTTCTCCTAGTCTTAGTGTCCCTGTCATCCATATACCAGCTGCTCAAGCCAACCCTTTACCTCATCAAAACATCATCATGGAAGTCTGGTATGCACCTCTGGTTTTACCCCAGCCTCTAGTACCCTTACCCAATGATTATCAATCAAAGATCCCACACTTCACTGCAAAGGAATATACCACAACTTAGCACCATGTAGACAGGATGGAAGATTCTTTTGACTACATGGAGATATATGATGATACAGTCAAGATGAGAATCTTTGCCCAGAGCTTAGGAGGTGATGTGAAGAAATGGTTCAAAGGCCTACCTCCTAATAGTATCTGAAACCTGCCTGCTTTATATCAAACCTTCATAGATAAATTGGAAGTTAAGGACAACCCTCTCCAAATCTTAGCAGAATACAAGAACCTTAAGAGAAACGTAGGAGAGAGTGTCCATGACTACTCTACAAGGTTTAACAGAGTTTATAACGCTCTCCCTCCACATATGAAACCTCCCCAAGGTATGGCTTTAGTGAAATATCCTAAAGGCTTTGACGCTGACATGGCCTACCAACTTAGAGAGAGGGATTACAACACATTGGAAGACATGCAGAAAGGAGCAGTGAGTGCAGAGGCTAACCTGATTGAGAAGAAAGCAAGATTGAAAGCTAAGAAAAGGGTAACATATAGAGATGACAATGTAACCTCCACATCTGATCACAATTATGACTGTCTATCTAAAAACATGGACAAGCTACAGAAAATGATGGAAAAAATAGTTGTCACAGTTAGCAATCAAAATAGAAACCAAAATCATAAGCAAAACCAGAACTTTAGAAGAAACAATACCACTCCCAACAGACAAAGAGAATCAGATCAAAAAGTTATTCCCCCATTTCAAGAGAACTTCCTTGATGAATATGAGGGAATCATAGAAGAGTATGAGGGGAACACAATAAACATGTTTGAGATAGAAAACTCAATCCACAACTATTCCACAGACGAAGATCATCCCTCAACCTCATACTGGGATGAGGAAAGATTGGAATATGAGGATTACAGGCTGGGATTTGAAAATTCCATCATGCAGGTCAGAGAACAGTATGACCTGAGAAGAAAAAAGAGCCTACACATTTCCAAACCCAAAGCTTCTAAGATTACCATCAAGAAAAGGCCTGAGAAAACTTCTAAAGCAGCTGCTAAAAGCAACAAATCAGCAATTGAGAGTTATGGGAAGAACAAAGAAAAAGACAACCAAAACACTGATAAACAAGGTCAACCAACTAGCAGCACTAGCACTGCAGTTAGTGCTCCCGATAAAACAGTTCCTGACACTGTACATAGTGAGAATCAACCCACTGATTCTGCCACAAAAGTAGTGGCTAACAAAATAGAGTTGAACATTCCAAAGAGTCAGTCCACTTTCAATTTGGAGAGTGAGATTGCTAAGATTAAAATCTTTGTCCCACTTTCTGAGCTGGCCACTCAAGGTGTATATAAAGGAAAAATTTTGAAAGCTTTAAATCTAGGGGAAAATAGTGACATCGTCAATCTGAGTGATGATCAACCAGCCCTCCTGTTTGGTCCAAAGATAGAAGGAAAGTTTCAGGAAGGGGTAGTACCCCCTTTTTATATCAGTCTCAATATCCATGACAAGATCCTTCACAACGCAATGCATGACTTTGGGGCATCTCACAACTTAATGCCTAAGGTAGTTATGGAAAGGTTAGGCCTAGAGATAACCTGTCCCTATAAATATTTGTATTCATTTGACTCTAGCAGAGTAAAATTCCTTGGCCTAATCAAAGACTTGTGTGTAAACCTTACCCAGATTCCTCCCAAATGTATGGTTATGGATGTTGTAGTGGCAAATGTGCCACCTAAGTATGGAATGTTGCTGTCAAGATCATGGGGAGCCAAGATGCAAGATACAATGCAGATGGATGGGGCTTATGCCACAATCCCTGTCTTTAGCCAGCTTAGGAGATTGTATAGAGAGGCACAAATGAAATTCATGGTCAGTAGCCCTGAAAAGCCTGAGAATTCTCCTATGTATTCTATGGACACAGATCTGGATTCCTTTATCCTTTGCAGTGATAGATCCTTAGAGGAGCCAGAATTCAAGAACATAGATACAAACAATGAGATGGCACCTATAGATTTCAAAATAATGGCCACTCTGGACTTAGAGGAAAATGAAGAGAAGAACTTTGGACAGTGCACCAAAAACGAAACTCAGAGTAAACAAGAAAAAGAATGCAGTCAACTGATTAGTCATCCTTCACAAGCTCATACACCACACCAAGAACGAAATGATGATAAACCCGAGAATGAACCCTTATGGGAAATGAATTTCGATGGGTCATGCACTAAGAGAAATGCAGGAGCAGGAGTGTGGATACATAATACAGAGAGTGACTATGCAGAGAGCCATGCCTGTAATCTGCACTTCAAATGTACAAATAATATCACAGAGTATGAGGCTCTTATCCTAGGCTTGAATTTGTTGAAGAAATTAGGAGCCCGTAGGGTAGCTGTGCATGGAGACTCTGAGTTGATCATAAAACAAGTGAATGGATAATACACAGTGAAACACCCTAGCTTGAGAGTGTACAGGAATGATGCCATGGATTTATTGAAAACCTATGTGGAATACGAACTGGTGTTTGTCCCTAGGAGCTAGAACACAATTGTAAATGGATTAGCCTGCATGGCTAGTTCATACCACAAGACTCCCAGTGACCAAAAAATCATCATTCAGATGAAATTCAGACCTACAGTGCCAGACAACGAAAAATATTGGCAGGTTTTTGAAGTTGATAAGCAGATTGAAGATTTCCTGGTAGGTAGGAACGAGTTTGAATTTTCCGATTCAAACTCTAAATCTGATGATAGCTGCCTAAGTGAAGAGCCCTCAGACGAGGAAGAAAAACCCTGTAACATAGAAATGAACACTTTAACCGAACAGATTGGAAGTCCAAACAGAGAATGTGAAAACACAGATAGTGAGGAAGTAGAGGTGCTACAGACCAAAGATAAGAACATACCTCGAGGTTTGGCACCTTTAGAAGACCTTTTTGACTTCGATGATGTAGAAAAAAAGCCCACTTTAGAACATGCAGAATCCGATGTCGAGGAATGCAATATAGGCACTGAAGATAAACCCAAAATGATTAAACTGGCTAAGTCCCTACCTGCGGACATGAAAAATAAATATATTGACTTATTCAAGGAATTAATTGATGTGTTTGCCTGGAGATATGAGGACTTAAAGGCCTATGAAACAAACATTATACAACAAAAAATACCTTTGAAAGAAAATTAGAAACCATTCAGACAAAAACTTCGTAGAATAAACCCAAAACAATTGCCTGCAGTTGAAAAGGAGATCAAAAAGATGTATGAGGCATGCATAATAGTTCCTGTGAGGTTCTCTGATTGGGTCTCAAACCTTGTAGCTGTGAGAAAGAAAATAGGAAAGATTAGATTGTGCATTGATTTCAGTAATCTTAACAGAGCCTCACTCAAAGACAACTATCCTTTGCTGAAAATGGAACAAATTCTTTAGAAAGTAGTAGGCTCAAAAAGGATCTCCCTATTAGATGGTTTTTTAGGTTACAACCAAGTTTTAGTACTCCTGGAAGACCAACTCAAGATAGCTTTTACCACTCCATGGGGCACCTTTATGTATGTAAAAATTCCTTTTGGATTGATGAACGCTGGTGCAACCTTCCAACGAGCAATGGACATAGTCTTTTCAGAGGAGATAGGACACTTCATTTTCATCTACTTGGATGACATAACGGTCTATTCCAAGACTGAAGAAGAACACCTAAAACATTTGAGAAGAGTGTTTGAAAAATGTAGAAGGTTCGGTCTGTCATTGAATCCTAAAAAGATTGTATTTGGGCTGCAAGAAGGTAAGATTCTTGGCCACATCATATCTGAGAAAGGGATTAGGATAGACCCACAAAGAGTTGAGGGAATACTATAGATCACACACCCGAGAAACATTAAAGAGTTACAGTTCTTCATTGGGAAAATCAACTTTTGAAGGAGGTTTATTCCCAATTTAGCTGAACACCTCAGGAATATGACTGACATGTTGAGGAAAGGTGTAGGGTTTAAGTGGACTGTTGAGGCTAAGAAATATTTTGAGTCAGTTAAACTTGCACTCACTCAGGCTCCTATCCTAATTAGCCTAGATTTCTCAAAGTATTTCCTGATATTTTCATTTTCCTCTGAGCATACTGTGGCTGCAGTTCTGCTGCAGAAAAATATACAGGGAATGGAACAACCCATTTATTTCTTTAGCAAAGCACTGAGGGATGCACCCTTGAAATACAACATAATGGAAAAAGAGGCATATGCCTTGGTAAAGGCCTTGAAAGACTTTAGGGTGTACATACTACATTCCCACACCATAGCATATGTGCCAAACATAGTGGTTAAAGACATCCTGTCCCAAGACCCATATGGGAAGAGGGGAAAATGGATTGCTATGATCCTAGAATATGACCTCGAGATAAAACCCACAAAACTGATCAAAGGTCAGGGCCTAGCTCAATTAATGGTTGAGTCAAATATACAAGCCCTTGACATTAACATGATAGATGCCTTGGATGAGCAGGAAGGATTGCCTGATCCCACTGTTGAGGAAAATTTTTTGAACTCTCCTTGGTATTCGGACATTCTGTATGTGCTCACAAACCTGAATGCCCCCCCTGAACTATCCAAAACTAAGGCCAGATTTCTAAATCTAAAAGCCAGAAACTATTGCATATTGAATGAATGTTTATACTGGAAAAATACAAATGGCCTATCGCTTAAATGTTTTCCTGAAACTAAAGCAGAGAGGGTTAAACAAGAGTTCCATGCAAGAGAGTGTGGAGGACACCTGAACTGGAAAGCCACTGCTAACAAAATACTCAAAGCTGGCTACTATTGGCCTACACTCTTCAATGACATCCATAAGATGGTAATTGCCTACCATAAATGCCAGATTTTTGAAGGCAAAAGAAAGCTCCTCCCCCTACCTTTACAACCCATCAGTGTTGAAGGTCCCTTTATGCAATGGGGCCTAGATTTCATAGGAGAAATACACCCTGCTTCTTCTGCACAACACAAATGGATCTTAACAGCCACAGACTACTTCAGTAAGTGGATAGAGGCCATACCTACTAGGAATTCCACAGATTCATTCATCATTAGGTTCCTAGAATACCACATCCTCTCTCGGTTTAGCTGCCCAAGAAAAATAATCACTGATAATGTTGCTGCTTTTGGATCCAAGAAAATGGTTGATTTTTGTCACAGGTATCAAATAGCACTTGGTCATTCAACTGCTTATTAACCACAAGGTAATGGGTTAGCTTAATCTTCAAACAAGAGCTTGGTGACTATCATCAAAAAATTGCTCGAAGAAAACAAAAAGTCATGGCATAACAAGTTAGTGCATGCCCTATGGGCTGACAGGCTTACAACAAATAAATCCATTGGCACGTCACCATATCAGCTTGTCTATGGAACAGAAGCAGTGTTTCCTACCAGCCTTGGAGTACCAATGATCAAACTTGTCCAATAGATTTAGACATAAGAAGACATCATGGTAAGGAAGATAAACCAAACAATTCATCTCCAGCAAACAAGGGAAGAGGTCTATAACAGAGCTATCAAAGTTCAGGAAAATATAAAGAAGTTGTTTGAAAAAATAGCAAAAGAATGTGACTTCAAAATTGGAGATAAAGTTCTGAAGTGGGACTCAAGGAGAGACGACAAAGGAAAGCATGGCAAATTTGATAGTTTGTGGCAGGGTCCATATATCATCCAGGCCACTGTGGGTCCAAATGCCTTTTTTTTGCAAGAGCTAGATGGTACAGAGCTATGTCGGGGTCCTGTCAATGCCAGGATGCTCAAACACTACTTCTGCTGATTTCCAATTTCCAGTATCCATTTCCATTGTAAATACCATTGTTATGTTTTGTTTCCAAAGAAAAAGAGAAAAATTTTCAAAAACAAAGAGAAAGGAGAGGTTCAGACATGCTCAAAACATGAACCTCTGAAGTGCAAAATATTGGCTCTAATATGATCAAAACCTGAGCCAAAGAATAAAAGCAGCTGGTTCTAACATGCTTAAAATATGAACCAGCAAATAAAGAAGAAAGGATCAGCTCTGACATGCCCAAAACTAGAGTTGAAATGAAGAAGAGAAAGTGACTCTAACAAGCTCAAAACTTGAGTCGCAAAGAAAGAAGGATGCTTCAAACTTCAGATTTCAAGCCTTCAAGATTTTGTTTTCAGTTTTCTACAAGTTTTTGTCCATGTGCAACCATCTTTATGCCTTGGATCCATAGCAAACTAGGCTGTCTAATCCTAGTTTGACTATTTTTAAATTTCTGTTGTAGAATGTAGAGAAGAAATCTACTGGACAGCTTAATCCTAGCAGATGTTAGAGTAGGTAGAGAAACATATGAGGCCAACAGTTTAATCTGGTCTCATGGAGCAATAAGGGTAGAAATAGAATAGGTTTATTTTCTTGTTTGTAAAAAATAAATGATGTAAAGGGTCTGCAAGTCCAAATGCACCTTGGAAGAAAAAATGCTAGGATAGTAGGATGGGTAGGTAGATTGTTTGGGAGAATTGTTCTGCTAATTTGATGTCTTCACAATGTGTGGCAGCTGATCCAAGAAAGAGAAATAATGAGTCAAGAAACAAGGCAGCTGGCCTACTCCAAAGATCATCTTCTGAATTCTTGACTCCTTCAAGAAGAAGCCATCCCCATGTGGAGCCACTGTTAGCCCCCCTATAAGTTTTGACAAGAAAACATGGGGCTAATTTTTTTTATGAGCCTTCAAGGAATGCATTTCTCCTGAAAACACATCATCCTTGAAAGCCTCTTCATACCCTTTTCCCTTTGATTATTCTCCTCTGTTGTCCCTACGTCAATAGGCCTCACTGATTGTGAAAAATTGTGCTCAAAGAGGTTTTCATTTGCCCCTTCTATCCCTGCAAAGTGTCCCATGTTAACCCTTTTACCCTTTGAAAACGTCCCCTTTTACCCCCAAAATCCTCCCAAAATCCCCTTTAAATCCTGCACACACCCCTTGTTTGGTTTTATTACCCCCTTTTTCCCCTACCGTTACCCCTTCCCCACCTCAAATTGCATTAAAATAGTCCAAAACCCCATTTTCCCCTTCATATCAGGCTTAGCCCCTTTTCTGGCTAGCCCCATAAACCATTTCCCCATGTGACCCAGCGCTAGAACCAAACGCTAGCTTGGGAAGCGCTTAGCACGATTGGATATCGGGTGAAATACCCGTCGTCGATCTGTACAGATCGGACGACCTTCGCAGATCAGCATCGTGCCCGTGGCGTACCCCGGTCACCGCTCCGATCGCATCACAACCGTCCATACAACCCGCAAATTGATGGCTTGCTTTTCATCCACTCCGGTGGTCCCCGCGCCAAAGCACTGTTCAAAATCCATTGGTTTTTATCGCACCGCCTTTGGAAGGAGGGCGGTAATTTTTGTTTGGCAGTGATTCCATTCACCGTATGATGCGTGGCTCCGAGAACTGTTTGAAAACCACTCGCCATCGTGCATTAACTTTCGGCAGTGGACCCGATGCAATATGCGCGTACACCTCCGATCTGAAGTGGTCCATCCAACGGTGTTTGCACCGCGAAGATGCGCGGATGATAGTCATGGCAAAAAGGGACCCCTGGCCCACTATATGTCGCCCTCCGATACGTTCTCAACCGTCGATCTCCTCCTGAAATTGGATGACCCTAATTAAATTGCATGCCTGCCATTGACCCAGTCCCGCCACGTCACCCATTCCACGTATTTGTCGCATTTTTCGTCCGTCCCCTTTATATATTCCATTCAAAGGTCAAATGTCCATTGTTTACATTTAAATTTTACCGCATTCCACCAACTTTCACCATGACCATTTTCCACTGTTCGCTGCGTCTTCCACCATCATCATGCACTGTTCGTTACTTTGTTTTCTACCTTTTAGACCAACCCGAACATAATCAACATTTCCCTCCTCGAAGTGCGTGTCCTTTCGTCAAGGATAGCATTCTCTTTCAGCTCATCCAAAAATTATGGCGATAAATCCTCTATGGATGGTAGCTAAATTTCACTTTCATAATCAACAATTAAAGGAGGTTCATACAAACATAAATTTTCCACATTCAAAATGGAATACATTTGCATATATGAAGGAAAATCTAGTTGAAAAGCATTATTTCCAAGTTGTTTAAGGATCTTGAATGCACCATAATGAATAGGCTTCAGCTTTTTACCTTCTCCTTACATTCCTTCCTTACTAATACGCATCCATACCTCATCTCCTTCTTGAAACTTATGATCAACTCTATGTTTATCATGCCTCTCCTTGTACTTGGCTTGACTTTTTTCAATATGTTCTTGAACCTGTTGATGTATGAGCTGAATTATTTCAATGAATATGCGAGCTTTGTCAATGTCATTATGCCCATCAATGGCAACATCCTTCTCAAGAATGAAATCTAAAGGTGACTTAGGCAAATACCAAAAGCAAGCTTCAAAAGGTGAAGTATTTGTAGAAGAGTGCTTGGCCTGGTTGTAAGCATGCTCAATGTAATGCAAATGCTCATCCAAAAGCTTGGGATGCTTGCTGCAATAACCTCTCAAAACATATACAATGTTTTTGTTCACTACCTCTGTTTGGCCATATGTTTGTGGATGGAAAGCAGTACTCTTCTTCAACTTGGTGTCCATCATCTTCCATAAATTGGATAAAAAATCCCCAACAAATCTGGAATCCTTGTCACTAACAATAGAAGTAGGCAAGCCATAATGAACCCATACATGTTGAAGATATAAATCAGTAGTTTTCTCAGCAGTTATAGATTTATTACATGGCATAAGAATACACATCTTACTGAATCTATCAACTACTACATAAATATAATCATGCTGCTTTCTAGATAATGGTAGACCTCCAACAAAATCCATAGAAACACTCCGATGTTCTAGAAGGTACCGGAAATGGCATATATGAACCAAGCTTCTTATTGCTAGGCTTGTTTGTAGCACATAATGAACAACCTCTAATGAAACGTGAAACACTATCTACCATGCAAGGCCAATAACAATACCTCTGTAAATGTCCCACTATTTTTCTTACCTCGAAATGTCCAGCAATAAGAGAAGAATGAGCTTCTCTCATGATGCTTAGTCTCTCCCCCTGTGGTATACATAACTTGCCCATATGAAACAACAAATTATTATGCAAATGATAATCATTCTCCTCAACATGATTCCCTTCACTCAAGTTAGCATACACATCCTTAAAATCAACATCTGATGCATACTGTTCTATGTAGCTCTCATGTACAATAGAATCATTCTTAAGTAAAGTAGTAGCACTAATAATTGGCCTTGAAAGAATATCAGCAAATTTATTATAAATACCTTTCTTGTACCTTATTACCAAGTGAGATTGTTGTAGGAATCCCATCCATATGAAATGTCGTGACTACTACAATTTACTTTGCGATTGCAAGTATTGTAAAGGCCGATGGTTGGTATGAGCAACTGTTTCTTTGCCCATCAAATAGTGTTTCCAATTTTTGATGCTTTGTGCCAATGCATACAACTCCTTATCATATGTAGGATAATTCACAATAGCAGCATTAAATGTCTCATAATGAAATGCGATAGGCTTACCATGCTGTAAGAGAACTGCACCCATGACGTTATCACTAGCATCGGTTTGAATCTCAAATGGCTTTCTCAAGTCCGGTAATGCAAGGATTGGAGATGAACTTATATTCTCTTTCAAGGACCTGAAATATTTTTGTTGCTTGCCTCCCCATTGGAAAGCACACTTCATGCTTGTCACTGCATGCATAGGAGCTGCTAGGGCAGAGAAGTTAGAAATAAACTTCCTCCAATACTAAGCTGCACCCAAAAAAATTCTTACCTTTGTAATGGATTTGGGAGTAGGCCAATTCACAATGGCTTCTACCTTAGAGGGATCAATTCTCAGAGCACCTCCTCCTACTATGTGTCCCAAATAAACCAAAGAAGTCTTCCCAAATTCATAGTTTGACATTTTAAGAAATAACTGATTCTCTAGTCATGCTGAAAATTAAGATGCCATCTAAGTAGACAATAAAAAAATCATCAAGAAAAGGACTTTAGACATCATCCATTACCCACATGAAAGTTGCAGGTGCATTGCATAAACCAAAAGGCATAACAAGCCACTCAAAGAGTCCCTGTTTGGTTTTAAATGTTGTCTTCCAAATGTCACTTTTTGCAATTATAACTTGATGATAATCACTACGTAAATCTAACTTAGTGAAATATTTAGCATCTTTCAGCTGATCTAACAAATCATCTATCCTCGGTAGTGGGTAACGATTCTTTACCGTTATCTTGTTCAATGCCTTGAATTCCACACACATGCACCAAGTTCCATCTTTCTTTGGAATCAACACTATCGGTGACCCACATGGCAAAGTGCTTGGTATTATGAATCCTTTGTCCAACAAGTCCTTAATTTGCCTCTTTATTTCATCATTCTCCATAATAGACATATGGTACATGCCTATGTTAGGAAGAGGACAATATTGATGTAACTGGATTTCATGTTGAATCTCCCTTTTAGGAGGCAAACCTGTCGGTTCCTGAAACATCTCATGATGTTCATAAACTACATCATATAAATATGATTTAAGCTTGGAATCACAATTTTCAAGTGACTCATGATTCACATCAACCTTGGGCTTAACCTTAAGAAGTACAAAACTCTTACTAGAATTCACTAGTATTTTTACCTATCCCGCATCTACCATTGCTATATTTGTCTTCTTGCGATGTGCTCTGACAATAAACTCCTTACCATATTTGAAAAGATGATACTTATTTTCATGGTGATGGAAGATTTATTTCCTGTCAAATAAGTAAGGAATTCGCAAAAAAATTCTTGATATATCAAGCAGCACTACATCAAGTTCAACTGTGTCAATAAAGTGTGTAGTAATCGCGAAACAAAATATGCACTTTCTTGAGACTTGTAAGTTTGCATCCTTGCATATCCATCCAAGTGGATATGGCTTGGGATGTGGAATGGTCTCAAGTTTAAGCTGTTTGACCAAGTCTTCTGATATGAAATTTTCTTATGACCCACTATCAAATAGTGTGTCAATTTTTGTATGTTTTGAGACTACCCTCACATGGAACAATTCAATTCTTTCTTCCTCATTTGGAGCTTGTACATGAAAGTTTGAGGTACTAGTGCTTGGCTTAGTTTCAGTTTCCTTTTCCTTCATACTTTTCAAACCCATGGCTGCAATTTTGGTTTTGTCACCTGAATCATCACCTAAGTCTTGTGGTGTAGTTGTAGTAGCTGTAGTTTTCTTGTTTCCTTTGTTTTTGTTAAACTGAGTTCTTTTTTCAGGATGTAATTTCCAACAGTTTTTCTCTTCATGGCATTCTCTTGATCAATGTTTACATATCACTTTCTCACCCTCTTGTTTGACATATGCATTCTTTTTTCCTTTTCCCTTAGAGGTTTTATCTTTGTTTTTCCCCTTAAAAGGCTTGTTTCTACCCTCATCAAAAGTGTTTTTCCCTCTAGCCTCTAAATGCGTAGCTTATACACAAACTTCGTCTAGACTAGTAGGATTGAACATAAGGATAGTATGTCTAATGTAGCTGTGCAAACCACCTATATATTTCAGAAAATTATCTTGACTTTGTAATTCTACCCCTAATAAGAGTGCTCTTCTCCTAAACTCTTGGGTGTAGTCTTGTACATTTTGTCCCTTAAGCTGTCTGAATTTTTACCAGTTCATGATACCCTTTTGTAAATGAGCTAATGGATGAAATTTCTTCTTAATTGCAGTAATAAATTCAGCCCATGATAAAGTGGTCTTACATGTTTTTTAATTTCATCCTTTGTCTTCGCTTCCCACCATACTGATGTTGCTCCATCCATTCTCAAAGAGGCTAACTGTGTTAGAAACTTATATATTATGGAGCAATGCAACAAATAAAATATGAAAAAATACAAGCACACAAAACACATAAAACCAGAGAGACACAGATATACGTGGTTCACCCAGTTTGGGCTACGTCCACCCTGAACAGCCAGTCCTTCCTTTCTATTATCCAACAAAATGAAGAGACAAAACCTATAGAAGATCCACTATAATATCCTCTTTTCTCTCTCACATTCTCCCTCTCTGTTTCTCGCTCTGAGAATACAGACACAATACACAGCCACAATACAATACCATCATAAAAGCGAGGTGTTTCCTTCTAGGGAAAAAACCCTAATCTAAACATAACTTCTACTGTCAAATCATCCGCCTATGAATGGCCCAGATTGACTAGAAATTACTATACTTTTACAAGGCAATTTTACATCTGTTTTTAGCTTCGGGGGTGCTACCCTCGAAAACCCCCGCCAGGGGGGGGCTCCGAAAAGCGTTGCCGCCCCACCTGGACCCCACATGGCAGCAATTAATTATGGGCGGCGTTGCCGCCCCTTTTAAGGTACCAGGGTCCAATGCTGTGATACAAAGTAAACAAGATAATTAGGCTCCACACCCAACAAACTGTATCTTGGTGTCATCATCATGAAGGTTCTGTATCCTCAAGTAAACTTCCAACTGTCTTATCCAATTGTCAAGTTTTTCTACATTGAATTCACCGTTAAACATAGGCAACTCAAATTTGACATCAAGCTTTAAAAATGGACTTTTACCAATATTTTTAGACTTGTGAGATTGATTCACCGAAGTAGAGGATTTCGATGTAGAGGAAGAGGATGAAGATGGGGATGGTGGATCACCATTTCCTCCGTGTCCTTTCTTTGACTTGTCATCACTTTTCTTTCCTCTTGAAGATCCCTCTCCTCATTTCTGATGTTTATACCCTTCTCCAACAAGCCTATCATTCCTTTATTTGTAGATTATCCTCACCATCTCAGTCATGTCCAAAAAAGCTTTTCGGAATACTCGTTCTTCTTCCTTGGGATCAATGTCTTCAGGATCTTCTCCTTCTGTTGAAGACATGCTTGAGGCTTCTTCAATATCTCTTGGGGGTGTAATAGATGATGGAGGCAATGGCTCTGTGGCCCCCCTTAGTTGAGGATTAGCTTGTGCTCTAACTAATTGTCCTTCCACTCTTATGAGTTAAGCCTAGTAAGCATCAAAAATTGCAAAAAATCAACTATATCTTTGCATAAAACAAATGCAGAGTAAAACTCTAGCTCTGATACCAACTGATCTAAAATTGAAACTATTTGTAACTACTGTGCAAAGTATCCATTTTTAGCTAATTAAGTGTGCAAAGTGCTCTCCATGTCTTGCAATTTAATCAAAGTGTTTTTGGTAACTGTTTCTGGGTTTTGTGTGAGGGAATGTTCATTAAAATTATTGTTTATCATCTTAAATCAGAAATATACAGTAGATAAATTTCACCATAACATAACACAACAACATGATGAGGAATTTCACCCCTCCTGGGCTACATTTGTCGAGTCCAAGGCTCCCAATGGACATGTCCTTGCTCTATTAAGTTTCTCAAAAATAGTATTACAGTGAGAAAAATGCCTAAACAAGCAAAACTAGATGTGAAAATGACTTCAGAAGATAGAAATAAGCTAATAATGGCTTTTGTTTCACCTTAAACAGTGAAGTATATCCCAATATAGCTTCATTTCCCTGATGGCCCTAGTGGCTCTCCAAGCTTCCCTGAGGCAAAAATGGCTATAGAACACCTCTGTTTGCTCTGTATCCTATCCCAACCTCTCCAGAATGATCAGAATAGCCAAAATTGACTAAATTTGTTTCTTGTTTGGTCGAAAAGGGAGAAAGTTATGATCAAAACAAATTTTGCCCAGTGGCACTAAAAATCCTCCTCCAAAACTGGAGGAACTCCAGTTAAAGCCACCAAAATAGGCAGAATTGCCAAAAGGTTGGAACCACTCGCTAATTTTTGGGGCAGAATTAATTTTATCTGCCAGTTGTTGGCGCGTTCATATCCGAGAAAGCCAAACGGTTTCTGCTGGTGGTTAAGTTATTAAGCCGCACCCCTAGTCATAGCCTGTAGGTCGCATGGCTATGGGGCTAGCACCCGAGGGATTAAAAAAATTTACCACTGTTTGAAATGATTTAGCCCTCGGTTCTGCATCTATTCGCAGGGTCTTCTAGCCTTAAGCCGTGAGGGCTTAACTCCTTAAAAACATCGCCCGTTAACTGCTACATGACCCAAATGACCCAAACACGTTCAGGTCAGGTCAGCCTCCGCCTGTGCAATTAGCTGATCCAAACGTGTTCAATGTCCTGCACGAATCGTTCACCAATGACCCAAATGCTCGTTCATGAGTCCGACTCAAACGTTCACACGCGCCTGTTGCGGTTTATAGGAGCCGGACCCGAATTCATGTTCAGGTCGGGTCGGGTCGGCCCACAACTCATTTAACTTGCCTTTTGAGCATTTTAACCAACTAGGCCTGGGGCCACGTGGCAGCCTCCAGGTAGGCCATGTGGCACCCTCTAATAGGCCCCACATAAACCATATAAGAATTAATTAATTTTCCATTAAATTTTTTTTTGCAATGACAAATTCTTTTGGTCAAAAAGTCCTATTTTGGAGGTTATTGGGCAGCTTAAAAATTCAATATCTTTCACATACGACATCAGATTTGAGTGCCATTCATAGTAGTAGAATCGCAGTGATGAGGCCTATCTAGTCATTCAGATTGCAACCAATTCTGAGCAGTTATATTTTTAAGCTTTTTTTTCCACTTGGACATGATCACCTGATCATCAACTCCTAGGGGCTGCCCTACTTTACTTTATCAACCCAGGGTTCATAAAAACTTTGAGGTGACAGTGTTATATATACAACAGATGCATTTCATTCATGTCATCCTCTTTTGCTTTACGAAAGGGTGCTACATCTATGGGTTCTCTGTGAAGTTTGTCACACTTCAATGGAACTAAAATAAGATGCCAAGAGGAAATGACATAAATGGAACTCAATAAATGTGTGGGAAGGAAATGAATGTAACAAACTAAATTAAATTGTTGAAAAGAAATGACAGGAAGGAAAATAATTTAATTTGTAGAAAAAAATAGCATAAAGGAAACTAATCCTAAACCACACTTAACTTGGCCAAACTGCTAAATGCACTCTACTTATCCTATGATCTATCTACCATGCTTCTATCCATGAAACTAGGCCATCCATGACTTAATTCTAATTAAAAAGAGTTAATTTGGAGCTTGGAGGGAAGAAAAAGGCTAAAAGAGGCTAATGGGGGTTTTAACACATGAAACGAAGTTTGGAAGTAGAAAGAGGGGTTTAAACCCTTATAAAACTTTATGATAGCGTGAGAAATGACTTTGGAGTGGACACAACTCAAAAATGTGATGGCAGAGTGTGATGGAGGAAAAAATTTGCGATGTTGATGTCGCAATCGCAACTTCACAAGTTTAAAGGGATAGCAGTATGGATTAACAAGAATGAACTAAGTTGTGTGAAGTGCGATGAGTGACATGGTGGGTCGCAAATCGCAATATCACAAGTTTAAAGGAAAAGCAGTAAGGATTAACAAGAATGAACCAAAATGTGCGAAGTGCGAATGATGACGTGGTAAAAGTTGTTGGCTACGATCTACGATGTGGTAAGTTTTGCGAAGTGCGAAGTGTAACGAGTGACTTGGTGGAGTTATCGCATCGATGGAATGAGTGGTAAGAGTTATACGAAAAGTGAGCGGTAAGTTTTAAGGGTAAAATCTAAAGGATGCGAAGTGAAATTTGCGATGGTGACGTGGCAGTGGGACCAACAGCGAGGTGTGATTTTGCAATATCGCAATCGCAGGAACCAACGGTAAGTGTTAAGGGAGAAAAGTTAAATGGTGTGAAGTGCGATTTGCGATTTCACAATATCACAATAGCAAAGAACGAGTTTTAAGTGTTAAAGTTAAAAGTTAAGCGGTGCGAAGTGTGATTTGTGATTTCTCAATATCGCAATTGCAAGGAAAGAGTGGTAAGTGTTAAAGGTAAAAGCCAAATATTGCGATTTGTGAACTGCGACGTACGATGGTGCAAGACTCAAGGAGCAAAGGCAGAGGTTGGGTTTTCGGTGGTTTTGAATGGTTTTTCACGTATTTTGCATAAAAAAAAGGTAAGGCAACCATGAATGGAGAAAAATAAAGAAGTAAGGCTTGAAGGGCTTAAGTGCATTAGGAAAAAGGGTAAGTACAATGTTAGGGTTAGAAGGAAAGGAGGGGAATGGAGGCATAATAACAGTGCTAAAAAATGAAACACACCTGCAAATTATGCATGGGAAACATACAGAAATGTGTGATAAAACAATGAAAGAAAGGCTTGGACTTGGTAATACAATTTCTTCCCAAAACTCCAACAGAAAGCAATTTTGGGCTGCGGGAAGGTCTACCCTGCTTGAACTCTATCGAAAAAGATGAGAGGGGGGACTTGACCATAGTTTTTGGATTTTTTCTTCTATTTACTATGCATAAGCAATTAAAAACTACAGCAGCACAAAAAATAAACAACAATGAAACTTATCAGAAGTATATCTAACTTAAATGGCAGAAGCAAAACTAGATAAATGAGAGAAAGGAAAAGATAGTAACAATAGAGAAGCTGAGGCACATGGATTGGGCCCTAACCCACAAGCCTAGCCCTCTGAAACTTAAATTAGTCGAATGAAATCAATTTTCTCATTTCATAAAAGAATAACTTCATATATCTATGAAAGTTTGATCATTGAATAAAACGAAAAGCTCAATAGCTCACAACAATAGTTTTAAATGGAATCGACTCATTGAATAGAATAGACTAACTCCTCCTAGCTCTAGCTCTGCTCTATTTATTCTATAGTGTAGCTACCAACAGATCCCTAAAAAATGGTGATTGAGTCCACTTTTCTCTCAGTGAACAAGGATTGGGTTCACTCCTCTTTGACTAGCTTGGCTGCCTTTGGAATTCGAATTGCTAGAGAGAATCCTTGGGGATCCTTTGGCTGCTTTTGGAATTCGAATTGTTGGAGAGAATATTTGGGATCCTTCGGCTGCCTTTGAGGGTGTAAGATCCTCCTATAATTCTTTAATATTCCTAAATTAGCATGCAACTAATGGGAATATTTATTTTGCTTTTAAAATCTAGTCAGATTAATAAATGGGCAAGGAGGCTCATAAGTTTCTTAAGTAGGAATAAAATCCCTCATAATGTTAAAAGGGATCATGTTAATAACCAGATCAAGCATCCACCTGTGTGAACATGGTCTAAAATGTGTGGAAAAAGTCAAGTTTTACCAAGTCAACAACATTAATATTTGAAGAGTGGATCCTAAATAAAGACAACTCAATGTGAATGAAGATCAATCTAGCTAGTCAAAATGAAGATACCTTGAGTGTGAAAAGTGACAATGCATGAAGATCCAGTCAAGGTCGATTCGATCAAGATTGATCTAGTCAATATTGACTAAATAAAATAGCGTTGTAAAAATATGAGCAAGACTAATGGAGACAACGTAATTTTGGTGGAGGAGCCTTAGCATGGAAGCAACCTCATAATTGGGTGGGACCCTTGGTGAGGAAGCAAATCAACTATATAATGAAGGGAATGGAAACCATATGGGGCATGATTGAAGAATATTATTTTTATGTGGTTTTCTTAGACTTCTTTTCATATTTTGGTTGTTTAGCTAAGTTTTTTGCACTGTTTAGTGCAAGGGTTTTCTCATGTGGGAATTCCCCACTCTTGCTTGGAGATCTTGTTTAAGAAATTTGAGGAGAGCATTTTGTACTGAATTTTCCACTATCTAGTGTTAGGTCAAGCAGTTAACTTTAGCAAAAATGCAGTCACTTTAAAAAACTGTGTTATTTCTTAAGGTATTGCAGTGGAGGGGTTTAATCCATTGTTTTGAGAGCTAGTTTCCAAGGAGGAGGATCAGCCTTCTTCCGGAAAAACTAGAAGAAGGAGCTACAACCATTTATTTTCATGATCAGCCATATTTATGTAGTTCTTGATCCATACAGTGTGATTCAGCCATAGATCTGCAGCAGATATTTCATGTATATCATTTCTGTCAAGAAGCCCTTGTCGGGTCATCTTGGATCTATGTAAAAAAGACTAGATCTCTGTTTTTGAGCATATTTGATGAATACATGAGAAGATCTATTTTGTATCCATATTTCTGAATATAAACCCTCAAATAAATGTGCTGTTTCTTTTGGCATTAATTTCTTTTTGTAGCAGTCTTGGGGTTTCAGTGTTTTTGAGTTGTTTTGAGCATGGGAGGCATGTTTAACTAGGTAAAAGTCATTTATTTCTGATCTCCTCCTAGATATAAGTGTAATAATATCATATCTAATGGATTCATGGGCTGCATTTTTCTGTTTAAACTTATATTTCTGAAAAATGTGTTTTTCATGCATGTATTGTTGAGTTTTCCCATTTGGGATATTACAGTGGTATCAGAGCCCTAATCTTGGCTCAGCCTGTGTTCTTCAACCATTATCGAGTCTTCTCATGGGAAGGATAATATCTACAAGAGAGATCAAAGAAAACCTTTATTGTCTGGAGGAAAGAGGTTCTCAAAACTTCTCTTTCAAACTCTGTAGGGTATAAGCAAAGACATCAAAGAAACGAGGAGGGAAAAACATGGAGATCCCTCAACAAGATCTGCCAGATCTATACATGAAGAAAGCTATAATTCCTCATCTTATGGGTGTGAGCATTCAACCACATAATCAGATTTACAACGCTCTATCAACCACTTGTTCATGACAAAGAAGAAGAAGAAATGAGATGTGCCAAAGAAGGAGACTCTTGGTGATTATTTGAAAGAGTATGAAGCTCAATATATGGGGTTCAAAGATCACTTGAACTTCCAAGGGTTTTGAAATATCAAGGAGGAAAGAAGGACAAGGAGAAGGTAGCATGGTGTGGGTAGATTCTTTCTATCTACTTTTGATCGATCACCTAAATGTCCAGCTAGGGCTTAGGTGAAGGAGCTAGACACCTATGTGCAACAACATCAAGTTTCAGAAATGGAAGCCATCAAATTAGCAGTGCTGCATCTTGAGGGTAAGGCTTATTCTTGGTGGTTGTTTGATTCTTTTTCCTTAAAGAATGCAAATACATCTACTTACGCAAAGTTCATTAGAAGAATAGTGGGAAGGTTTGGTGAAAAATATTATGAAACACCTTCTATGGAGTATATCAAACCAAATCAAACAAAACTTTTGCATGGGTTGGGAGGATCCATAAACTCAACTCCATTTCAAAAAATCATTGAAGGGGAAGGAAACATGCATGATGCCTTGCCAAAGGTAGAGTCCCCATTGCAAGAAGAGCTTTCTTCTCAAGAGAAAGACATGGAGATTCCTCCTTCAAAAGATGAGCAAGATCTAAGGTCTCTTATTGGTGATGAGGCATTTTCAACTATTGAGGAGAAGGAAGAGAAGGCTGGAGATAACAGTGCAGTCATGACAAGGGCACATCTAGGACCTCATGAAGAAGAGGATGGAGTACTTACTCTAAGGAGAGAAAATCTTGCACTCTTGCAAGGAGTTCCAAAGAATCTCACATATGGAGATCATGGCACAATCCATGTACAACATGTGCCATCATTATCAAATGGAGTGATCTTAAAGATAGAAGAAGATAAAGGGGAGGGAAAGTATCACATGATGAGGAGAATACACCCCTCTTTATTTCAGAACTTCGATACACAAAGAAGGCAAGAGGATCTATACAAGGAAGGCAAGGAAAAATATGTCCACACACATACACATCCTGCTCTATGCCTTGATGTCTCTCTGCATGGAGGCATTCCACCAGGGAGACCTTCTGATTGGAGGAAAAATAAAGTGTTCTCTCAACTATGTGTAGCAGTGACATATTTTGCTAAGGAAGGAGCCTTGAGGGGAGCTACCACAATGGTGAAAACTATTGATGGATTCTAAGGAGACCTGAGCAATTTTCTGAAATTGACTTTGCTATCTCCCACTTATCTATTTGCACTGGAAAAGAAGAATTCAGAAATCTATGTTGACATAATCATGGTGTCAAAAGGCCACTCCATAGCCTTGGAGCAGCAAAATATACTTCCATATATAATGAAGATTTCTGAATATGACAAGAGGATGTTACATCTCTTGTATGCATGGGAAAAACCATGGAAGTTTTGGGGGAAAGAAACCTTTCAAAAGAAGGTTAACTTCTAGGAACTTCAATCTTGTCTTGAGCAAGATCAACTGCAAGAGAGGCAGCAAAAGAAAGTTGATAGTACTCCAACATGTGACTTTGGCATCAAGTATGACAAAGAGGGGAGCCATGTCGTGACAGGGGCTGCATTTCATATTTCTATAGCGTTGTCATTGTTGGGAAGCCTAGATCTTTATTGGGAGTCCCAACTCTTGATGGAATATTCCAAGGGCCTCTTCACATGTAAGGTTCTTGAGGGGAAAGTGATGGATGGGAGGTATAAGGTAGTTGATGGAGTCATTTATGTTCATGATCAGATCTACTTAACTAAAGACTCCAAGCTCAAGTATAAACTACTTAATGCAGCCTATGAGATCTTGCTTTCTAAACCCCCCTAGCTTCATTAAAACATACCATACTATATTGGAGGGATTCATGTGGGAATATTTCAAAGAGGAGATGCACTTTCATATGAGAAAGTGCATAGATAATTTGCTGGTTGAGGAGGAACATAGCTATTGGGAAGAGTTATCATTGTCAACTCCTTATTCATTGAGTGTAAGAAGGAGCTCATCCATGAGTTACCTCACTAATATGAATCAAGTATATGGTGAAAGTTGTATTTTTGAACATCATAATGTATCTACTATATGCTTGTATTTTCTTAACACTCATGTTCAGGGCTTTGCTCCAAGAGAGGGCACTTTCTCTTATGGGCTTCATGGGATACATGAGGCCATGGACAATGGTGATGTTGACCATTCCTTAGAATATGTTGGAGAGATGATGTACTTTTCATGGTGTGATTCATTAACACCAAACATTATACACCTTCTCCAAGCATGCAAGAAGAATGGGGCAACAAACAAGTGTTGGGAGAAGCACTTGTCATATCATATTATATGGCAGTTGGGAGTAAAACTGCACTAGTTGGACTTGAGGGATCATTTTCCTTCTCCTTTACTTCGTATGGCAGCTAGCATGACTCTAATTATGATTCCATATGCTGAAAATGTTCTTATCTTTGTTGAGGACATGGTTGGAGGAGAGACACATTGGTTGGATGTGTCCTTGGCAGAAGAAATTTACCACACTTTTTGCACTACATGTTTCAAGGGAAGCATGGGAAAAGATATGGCTACCATAGTAGATCACTTATTTCTTTATGAGGTAGACCATATGATTGTTTGGAGCACTTGGGACATACCTCTCATGAGCATTTGGGAGGATATTTTCTATGAATTACCAAGCTGGGAGGTGATTCATTTCATTTGGATGATAACATGGAGATGGGAGTCCTTCACTGATGATGGAATTCCCCATGATTGTCATCACTTCTATCTTGAGGAGGGCCATTGATAAGCAAGAAGGTTTCCACATAGACCTTCCATTCTTTCATGATGAGAGCCATTTGGTTTATTTACCAAAGGCCAACTTGCACACTTGGGAGGAACCATTGGGAGACAAAATTATTATAGAATATCTGAAGCAATGGTGGAGACTGTTGGATGAGAAGGCCCCAAGAGGAGGAGGGGATATTTTACAGTGCCCTTGCAGTTACTTGAAGACAAGAAACAATTGGGAGGGGAAGACTCTAATATTCCTAAATTAGCATGCAACTAATGGGAATATTAATTCTTCTTTTAAAATCTAGTCATATGAATATATGGGCAAGGAGGCTCATAAGTTTCTTAAGTAGGAATAAAATCCCTCAAAATGTGAAAAGGGATCATGTTAATAACCAGATCAAGCATCCACATGTGTGAACAGTGTCTAAAATGTGTGGAAAAAGTCAAGTTTGACCAAGTCAACAACATTAATATTTGAAGAGTGGATCCTAAATAAAGACAACTCAATGTGAATGAAGATCAATCTAGCTAGTCAAAATGAAGACACCTTGAGTGTGAATAGAGACAATGCATGAAGATCCAGTCAAGGTTGATCCGGTCAAGATTGGTCCAGTCAATATTGACTAAATCAAACAGCACTATAAAAATATGAGCAAGACTAATGGAGACGGCGTAATTTTGGTGGAGGATCCTTAGCATGGAAGCAAACTCATAATTGGGTGGGACCCTTGGTGAGGAAGCTCATCAACTATATAATGAAGGGAATGGAAACCATATGGGGCATAATTGAAGAATATATTTTGTATGTGGTATGCTTAGAGTTCTTTGCATACTTTAGCTGTTTAGCTAAGTTTGCTGCACTGTTTAGTGCAAGGGTTTTCTCATGCAGGAATTCCCCACTCTTGCTTGGAGATATTGTCTAAGAAATATGAGGAGAGAATTTTGTACTACATTTTCCACTATATGGTGTTAGGCCAAGTAGTTACCTTCAGAAAAAATGTAGTCCCTTTAAGAAACTGTGTTATTTTTTAAGGTATTGCAATGGAGGGGTTTAATCCCTTGTTTTGAGAGCTAGTTTCCCAGGAGGAGCAGCAGCCTTCTTCCAGAAAAGCTAGAAAAAGGAGCTACAAAAATTAATTTGCATCATGATCCATATTTATGTAGTGCTTCATCCATACAATGTGATTCAGCCATAGATCTGCAGCATATATTTCATGTATATCATTTTTGTCAAGAAACCCTTGCCCTATCATCTTGGATCTATGTAAAAGAGAGTAGATATTTGTTTTTGAGATTATTTGATGAATACATGAGTAGATATGTTTTGTCTCCATATTTCTGAATATAAACCCTCAAATAACTGCGTTGTCTTTTTCTGCAGTAATTTCTGTTTGCAGCAGTCTTGGGGTTTTAGTGTTTTTGAGCTATTTTGAGCATGGGAGGCCTGTTTAACTAGACAAAAGTCATTTTTTTCTAATCTCCTATTATATCTAAGTGTAATATTATGATATCCAATGGATTCATGGGCTGAAATTTTCTGTTTAAGCTTATATTTCTGAAAAATGTGTTTTTCATGCATGTATTACTGAGTTTTCCCATTTGGGATATTACAAATTCCTCTTTGTTGTCTCCTCGAGTCTTTATGATAAAATCCTTAAAAAAATAAATCATGATTCATGATTTTATACACTCAACATTATATTAGGAACTCAGATTATGTTAGCCTTAATCACCACCTATATTAGCATCATAAAACGAAATAATAATAAAAAATGCAAGAAAAATAGGTCTAAGAAGGAAAAAAGGTGACTATTGTTGGGCAGTGAAAGAGGTATGAAATTCCTATGTATTTGTTCATTCTTTTACTATAGATATACTTCTGTTTGCCTTGGAAAGATAATTTACCATGAGAATTGCAATTAAATTGGAAATATTTATGTTTAGCCTAAAAGATGACTAAAGATTGTTTTTATTGGAAAAACAGGAATATGAAGAGGTGAGAAGTTGTATCAAAGGCATGGCTGAAGACAATTTGACTCCTACTCCATTTGTGACGAACCATATCCAGCTGAAGCCAAGAATATCTGAACGGATCGCCCGAAAGGGGCAGGGGACAGCTCGACCTTAAACAGAGTAAAAAGAACAATGATAAAACGAGAAGGGAGCAAATCCCTCAGGATCGAAAGATCTTGAGGGATCGTTGTGAAAAATTATCATATTTCTTGATTTGTCCACCCAAGGATCAAATATAAAGGAAATGATCTTTAGTGACCGGGTGGTGGATACATTGTAAAAGACATTTTCATTAAAAGACTTTTATATTTCCTTTGCAATCAAATGATTATCAACTCTCTATCGTGAGAGAATGTTGTCTGTAATGTCTTTTGGATTAATATAAAAGCACAAGTTTCATCTGCTCTTTAGAATTCTGAGTTAAGCCCAGCGGTATTTCACTGGTGCTAAGGGCCCGGCTCTAGTGGATTACTATGCTGTTGAATTATTAATCTTGGTTTGTTAATGCATGAAGTGTGTTTAGTATTTATTTTTATTACAGAGTTGTTTCATTGATTGTTGAAGTAAGTGCAGAACCATTGTTGTTTCATTCTTTACCGCAATTACATTTATCGATCAATTATCTTGTTATTATCTTTTGGCTTTGCTGTCCTGTAATTGTATTGAGTTGTTGTTCCATTTATCTATGGTTTGCGATAGGATTATGAGTAACTGTCGACAGGCTTGAGTGTGACGATTTACTTATTTGAATTACATTTGCAATTGCTGTTCATTTTATGCTGCTGTTCCTTTTCTAGATTTTATTTCCTTTCAGTTGTCTCACTTGCTTTAAGATCTCCAAACTGTAGAGGATAGAGATATTCGCTCCAAGTCCCCAGATTTGGTCATCTTACATCGATTTCTAAGGGAAAGAGTTACTGCTACTGCATCCCTGATCGATGTTTAGAAAAATTGCTATAGTTTAGCTTTTACATTCCTGTCATTAGGTTTCCTTTCCAAGCATTTATTACTTTTGTATTTGATATTCTATGCTACATCCTCACAAGCATTGCTCTTAGATAATTGCAGCCTCAGACAGAGTACACTCTTGGAATAAAAATACGCTCCCGGATTGATGATTAATGTAGGCTAATTAGGTGTTTAAAAGATACCTTTTTATGGTCCAAAATTTTGGCGCTGTTGCCGGGGAGAGTGTATGCCATTTTACAGGAGTAATGCACAGCTGATTTCCTTATTCTTGCGGAGAATTGGGTATTAAAGACGGAAGGTAAGAACCTGCGCACTGGGCAAGAAACATACTTGCTCGCAGCTCACTTCACAGCAGAGGTAAGTAAGCTTTTCTTTTGGGTAGGAATGAAGGATTGTTTCTTTGAATTAATAAACCAATTAAGCGAAACAAAATTCCTCCTAAAATTGAAAAACCTAAGGGACCAGTGATCCTTGGGCGCACGACCTTTATTGACGAAATCCTTAAAAAAACTGAATCTCAGCCATCGGTAGGATTCAAAATAACTAGACAGCCTACTAGTTCCCTTCAGGCTACAGAGTCACCATCTGAAGCCTTCGCTGAGATACACAGTCAAACAGAAGGAATTGAGCAAGATTCCCAAGAAATTGAGAATCCTTGCATAAGTCTCCTTCAAGAAGGGAACTCTAGCAATCTCCAAGAGGGAGAAGGGGAAACAGGAGAAACTACAAATTCAAAATCACCTATTAAAATTACCCAAACAATAGACAGCCCAAACAGGGGAAGTGCTTCTCAACTTATTCAAAACCAAGGTCCTGAATCTCCTCAAACAGTAGGACAACAGGGAATACTTATCCCAGACAGAGGAAGTGCTGTTAAAGCTATCTCTACCCCTGTTCGTCAACCCAGGAATTCCCTGGAAATCCCAGAAGGGTATTGGCATATCTTTGATCAAATGGCCCAGAACCAAAATCAGAACCAGCAGCAAACCTATACGCTGCAATATCCTATAGTAGATACTGTAGTCAACGCAACCATGAAAGCTATTCCTCTTCAACATATTCCTACATTTCATGGTTTGACATCAGAATACCCAGATGCGTTTCTGTTTGAGTTTGACGTGCTGTGTAGAGGATATGATTACACCACTGACGCCCAAAAACTGAAACTGTTCCCTTCTACGCTAAAAGGAGAAGCCTTACGATGGTTTATGGGATTAGGTGGGGGTGTCATAACTGATTGGGATCATATGAAGGCTACATTTTTAAAGAAATATCAAGATTATTGCAGGTCTCGGGAATTAAAAGATGAAATATTCCAGATGACAGCAAAACCAAGTGAGACCTTGGAAGAGTATGTGGAACGATTCCAATATAATCTTCAAAGATCCCCTTATGCATCTGCACCCTTACCTGATAACGTTTTGAAAACTGCATTAATTAGGGTAATGAAAGATCAATGGGTTGAAACATTAAATCTTATTGGAAAAGGTGATATATATCAAGAGAGCTATTCTGACATCGTTGATTTGTGTATCAGGTGCTCAAGAGGTAATACAAGGTTGAAATCAGCAGAACGTGACATAATTACAAGGGAAAATAAGACCTCTAATGAGGGTGTGACTCGTGTAGAGATCGGAAATCTGCTAGAAGACTTCAAGACAGACATATTGGGGACTCTGACAACACAGTTTGACATCATGCAAGCCAAGAAGAAGCAGGCAGAAGCAGAGCAAAACTTGGCAATATTCTGCCCTAGATGTAGAAAGAAACACAGCCACAAAGAATTCCCGTTGGATGTGGTTAAAATTTGCGCCATTTGCACGAAAGACCACCCTACAGAAGGATGCCCATCACTTCCTGGCCTAAAAGAAGTATATAAGGAGGCAAAGGAAGAATCAGAAGTGGTATGTTTGCTCAACCAGCGCCGACAGTGGCAGCCACGACCATCAGGTATGCAACATGATCCATTTTCTTTCATCCTCCTCAATATAATACTCAACAGTATAGTGGAATGTGGCAGAATCAATCACCCTTCCCTAATTGGTCACAACAGCCATTTCCTCCCACACCCTGGCCTAATCAAATGAATCAAAATAACTGGCCTAGCTTTCCTTTTTATCCACCTTTTTGGGCTACACAATGGTCCCCTTGTACTTCTCAGAACCAGGCCTGGCAGTCAAACTGGCAGAAACCTCCAAATCAGCCAACCGGATCAATTCCTCTCTCCCAACCTACACTGCCAGCTCCCTATCCAAACCCCCAGACCAACCTAAGACCGCAGCTCCCAGCCTAGCCCAACCCAAACCCAAACAATAGACCAGTTCAGACTGTACAAATAATGGAACCTCCAGAAACAGAAACTGAACTCAGGGAGTGCAATGATCTTCAATTAAGGTCTGGGTGTATAGTGGAAATAGAGAGAAATAATGATGACCGAATTGAAGATCCCATTACCTGAAGAACAAACAGAACAAAATGAGAAGGAAGTTCAACAACAACAAAATCCACAACGAAATCAGCAGCAAGTAACAACTTCCTCTCCACCATTCCCAGAACGATTAATTATTCCTCGTCCATTAGAACAACCAAATTTCGATCTTCTGGGAGAATTAAAAAATTTATGTATAAAGATCCCTCTCCTCCAAGCTATTCAAGATATTCCTATATATGCAAAAACCATTAAGGAATTATGTTTAAAGAATCCCAAGAGGAGAACAACAGCCAATCCTACTGTCCAAATAGTCGGTACCTTATCTGATTTATTATCAGGAATGGAAACACCTATCAAATATGAAGATCCAGGAAATCCTATAGTGACAGTTCAGATCAATGGCCAATCATTTCCAAATTCCTTATTTGACTTAGGGGCAGCAATCAACATTTTAACAACCACTACCTATCAGAAACTTGGCATTACATCACTTGAACCAACAAC
Organism: Pinus albicaulis; assembly: GCA_034641835.2. NCBI lineage: Eukaryota > Viridiplantae > Streptophyta > Pinopsida > Pinales > Pinaceae > Pinus > Pinus albicaulis. The sequence continues at coordinate 1,565,401,448 of CM076570.1, read as the reverse complement.
AACTTTGTTGGAATTGGCTGACCAATCAGTAGTGAAACCAGAAGGCACCTTACAAGATGTCATGGTATCTATAGATTCCTGGGAGTACCCTGCTGACTTCCTGGTTATCAATCCCAAGAACCGATTAGATGGACATCCATTAATTTTAGGTAGACCTTGGTTGGAAACTGCCGATGCTTATATTGGATGCTGACAAGGAAATATTACCATTACAAGGGGAAACTATGTCAAAAACTTAGCTTTATATCCCCCAACCCAAGCAAGTCTATCAATAAATAAAACAAGACAACCACCTGCATCATATTTTGAGGAAAATATGAGGTCACCTCCAACTATAGAAGAAGCTCTGAATTTTAAAGATCAAATAGAGGATGATCTCATTAGTAATTTTATTAATAAATCACAAACTGAACCTCATTTGCAATGTCACATGATTGAAGCAGCATCCGACTATAAAGAAGAAGAAGGTCCTTTCAAAGATATTCATGATCAAGAAATACCTACTACCTCCATAAATAATACCAAGGTTTTAGAAATTGAACCAGGTAAAACTTTGAACATTAACAAGAATCTCACTGGTGAACAAGAAGAGAAATTAGTCCAATTATTAGGAAAAATACAAAGCAGCTTTTGCATGGGATTACCCCGACATGAAAGGAATTGACCCTCAATTATGTACTCACCACATTTATATTGAGAAAGATGAAAGACCTATTCTTCAACCTCAAAGGAGACTAAATCCTCACCTTAAAGACATTGTGAAAGATGAATTACAAAAACTATTGGATGTCAATTTTATCTATCCAATATCTGATAGTAAGTGGGTCTCCCCATTAGTGGTGGTACCTAAAAAGAATGGAAAGTGGAGGATATGTGTAGATTACCGTGAACTTAACAAGGCAACACAGAAAGACCACTTTCCCCTTCCTTTCATTGACCAGGTATTAGACACATTGGCAGGGAAGAAATTCTTTTCATTCTTGGATGGCTTCAGTGGATACAATCAAATCCAGATTGCCCCTGAAGACTAGCATAAGACTACTTTTACCTGCCCATGGGGTACTTTTGCCTACCGAGTCTTACCTTTTGGCCTATGCAATGCCCCTGCCACATTTCAAAGGGCAATTCTCAGCATATTTGTAGACCTAATAAATGAAGGCCTCGAAGTATACATGGATGATTTCACCCCTTATGGGGATGACTTTGAACCTGCATTACAAAATCTAGAAAAATTATTGCAAAGATGCATTGAAACCAGGCTTTGCTTAAGCAATGAAAAATATCTTACGATGATGACTGAGGGAGTTATCTTAGGACATTATATTTCAGCAGACGGAATTCAAGTAGACCCAGCCAAAATTCAAATACTCTTGTTAATTCCTACACCCACTACACAAACAGAGGTACGTAGCTTTCTTGTATTTTCTGGTTACTATAGAAGATTTATAGAACACTATTCTCGAATAGCTGCACCTTTATATGCACTGACTGGAAATACTAATTTTGTTTGGACAGAAAAATGTGACAATGCTTTTAATAATTTGAAGAAGCTAGTTGCAACAGCCCCAGTGTTGAGGGGCCCAAACTGGAATTTTCCGTTCCAAATTTCATCTGATGCCTCAGACACAGCAATTGGAGCAGTACTTGGGCAGGAGGAAGACAAGAAGCCATATGCAATTTACTACATTAGCAAAAATTTGACTCCTGCTGAATTAAATTATACTGTGACTGAGAAAGAATTTTTAGCTGTAGTCCATGCTATAAATAAATTTAGACATTACATAACTGGGTATCCTGTAGTGCTTTACACAGATCACTCTGCCATTAAGTTTTTAGCAAATAAACCTGTTACAAACGGAAGAGTGACAAGATGGTTAATTTTACTACAGGAATTTGATATCACGATAAAAGATCGACCGGGCAAAGAGAATCCTGTAGCTGAATTTTTGTCAAGAATGCCAAAGCCCACAGACACAGAAGTAGTTGAAGACCACTTTCCGAATGAACATCTCTTTGCTATTACTACCAGAACACCATGGTATGCTGACATAGAAAACTATTTGGCAATAGGTAAATTACCCAAACATCTATCCCTTAATGAAAGAAAGCAAATAATACATCGTAGTACCCGTTTTTCTTGGATTGGGGGCTACTTATTTCATACAGGTGCAGATATGAAAATAAGGAGATGCATTAAGGACGATGAGGTATTTGACATCTTGAAAGCATGCCATGATGGACAGTGTGGCGGACATTTTTCAGATCGTAGAACTGCCCATAAAGTTTTACGAACAGGCTGCTATTGGCCTACTATATTTAAAGACGCTAAAAAATTTGTGCGGGCCTGTGATAGCTGTCAAAGGGTAGGACGCCTTGGGCAGTCTGATGAAATGCCCTTAAACCCTCAACTAGTGATTGAACCCTTTAAACGTTGGGGACTTGAATTTGTTGGTCCCATTAGCCCTCCATCAAACCAGAAGACATATATCCTAGTTGCAACTGAATACGTTACCAAATGGGTTGAAGTAGAGCCCCTTTCAAAAGCTACAGAGGATTCTGTAATTCAGTTTCTTTTCCAAATCTTTTTCCACTATGGCCTCCCAAAATACATAATCACAGACGATGGACCACAGTTTTTAGGTAACAAATTAGCTGAAACATTACAGAACTACCATATTCAGCATCAGATTACAACTCCATACCAACCATAGGCCAATGGCCAAGTCGAGAGCATGAACAAAGTAATCGAATCTATATTAACAAAAAATGTTTCTTCGCATAGACAAGATTGGGCCTACATATTGACAGAAGCGTTGTGGGCGTATCGAACAACATGGAGACCTACAACAGGCTATTCGCCATATCAAATGGTATTTGGAAAAGAACCCATCTTTCCTATCAAATTTGAAATTCAAACATTGAGAACATCTCAGAAGATGGGTCTGAATTTAGATGAAGCCCAGGCTACAAGACTGTAACAACTTAACGAATTAGATGAAATTAGACTCTCTACTCTTCAGCATATAGCATTAATTCAACAACAGAGAGCCAAATGGCATGACGCCCATATCAAAAAAAAGATCTTCCATGAAGGAGACTGGCCACTCCTATATGATTCTTGGTTTTAGGATTTCCCTCGAAAGCTCCAGACAAGATGGCTTGGACCCTACGAAATACAGAAAGTGCATAATAATGGCACTCTCACATTAGTAACCATTGATGGATCTGGACATTCCTTTAAGGTAAACGGTCATCACGTTCGACTGTATCACAAGCCGCTCACCTGGGAATCCTTTTACCAGCAGTTACAGGAAGATTCGACCATGGAAATTCTTGATGAAGGGGAGAATTCCTCCCCGGCACCAGTTTGATAAATCGTTATTTTTTTAATCTTGTACATAAAGCATGTTTTTCTGTTTTTGATTGTTGTTTTACGAAATTCGTTTTTTCTGTTAATATTTCTTTACTTTTTGAATTTGGTTTCTTTCAAAAAAAAATGAAAAAATGAAAAAATACTGTTTTTTTCGCGTTGTTGTTCCCTTCTAAAGGGACAGCAGTTTCGCAGAATGCTTTTGCTGTTCCTTTCCTAAGGAAAAACACTTTCGCTGAATATTTTTTTAGCTATTTCGCTGTGTTTTTGCTGTTCCTTTCCAAAGGAACAACATTTCTGCAGAGTATTTTCTTGTTGTTCCTTTTAAAAGGAACAACAGTTTCGTAGATTGTTTTTGCTGTTCCCTTTAAAGGGAACAACACTTTTGAGTGATTTTGCTTTTTGTTTGTTTTGAGCTATCCTTTTGATTTCTTTTCACTTCTCTAAGGGAAAATATATCATGTATATACAATCATACAAATTCGAGCTTACTGAGATCAACACATCAAAACAAATCGTCATTTTTAAGGGAATTGCTTAGTAATGAAAAAAAAAAGAGGAAAAAGGGGCATGATCAATAACATAACATTGCTATTTTATTACCATTAAATTAATCTGATCGATTATTTTTATCATGATTGGTTCTTTTCCATATCCCATAGCTTTCTTTGATATTTATCTCTAAAATGGAAATAAGGGTATATATTTTTTTTTTCTATGGAGATGTTCAGACTTCTTCCACCATTCCCACTCTTAAGGAGTGTTGAGCCATCCTTTATGAATAACTGAGGAAAAGTGCTGTTTGAAAAAGAAAAATACTTACATATTTCAATGATTTTGCAGATGGAGGATAGGGGGTCTCATTAAGAGCCAGCCTACCATGATCATAGAGAAGACAGTGAAGTGGCATTCCCATTATGGCCACCAAACCAGGGAAATGGTCCAAAAGACAATTGACAATCAAGAAGTCCTTGGAACGGGAGGTCTCATCACGAGCCGGCCTTCCCATTTTTCACTTCTTCCCGGTGAACGGCGTTGTGACTTATCTGGTCACCAAGCCAGCACAATGGCCTCCATCTTGTTATTTAATAAAAATACAAAGAAAGAAAAAGAAGCACTTCCTCAGTATGAATAGAAGGACAATGGTTTCCTGGGTTACAAAACAACTCTGTCAAGGTTATGGACACCTGTGGGCAACAGAGCTCTATTGATGGTATCAAAGTCATATTTATTTACATCACTAGTTATTTAACCCCTTTTCCTACATTTTTATTTAATATCAAACGAAATGCATGAATTCCTTGCTTTTTGAACCTATTATACATGAAAATTATTATGAATCGATCATATTAGTTTATATGGTAAATAACGCAATTATATTTATGTTAAATCTTATGTTGTCCCTTCCCCTCGTATTTGAATCATTTCAATGCGATTTCCTATTCATTACCGATTTATCTCTTGCATCGATTTCAGTGATCGCTTAATTTGGTTGACTGTATCATAATTATACCTGTTTTTTTTTCACTGCTGTCCTATTGCTGTGCCACACATGCCACCCTCAATCGACGGTCGAGGATGACCTTTATTTCATTTGGGTGGCGCGGATGTATGCATGCAGATCAAACTCCGAGATTCTCTTCACCTGTACATGAACTAAATCTCCGCATACGATTTCCTTACCGTATATGGACAGAAATAAAGTTTCAATGAACTGTGCTCTGTTGTTCCATTGAAATTAATGTGTGTTGTGAAGAAATTAACAGAGCACAGAGATGGGAGGACGCCCAATTCGTAGTGAACCACAGGTGTTGATCGTCTCTGATGCTGCACGAGAAATTTTAAAGAGACTAGGATGGACTACCTACTTTATGAGAATGCAGCAACCCCATGACGCAGTAGCTACCGAATTCTTATTAAACCTACAGGAAGGATCCTCTATAGTCAGAGGAAGACAGATAGCTGTGTCCGATGAGATAATTGCAGAAGTGTCCGGCATCCCCGCGCAAGGAACTATCTGGACCCAACAGAAGATTAGGATTCATGAAGCCATAAAAATCTTTCAAGATGACGGACAAATGCTAACTGTCAAAGGTAGAGAAGTCCACCCGGCATCACTAGGCGAACCATGGACCGAATTGGCTAGGATTGTGCAGGCTTACATAACATGCGACGGTAGAAAAGACGTGGTAAGACCTCGCCACCTTAAGCTACTAGCTGTGTTAAAATAGAAATGCACTATTAATCTGCCTGCATTCTTAAATTCTTTGTTGCATGATATTGCTCGCGGAATTAGAAAATCCCAACATGCAGACGTGGTGGTTAGCCACCATTGTTTAATTCGACTGATAGTAAGTTATAGCCTCACCCAGCAGCAGACCAGCTGGGAAGAATTTATTGAAGGGGGGTTAGCTCTGCCTGCTCCGAGATGGAAAAGGATGGCCGGCTTAATAGTTGAGCCCTCCACTCATAGAAAAATCCTCCGATCGAAGCGAAGTAAGAAAATAATGGAGTAACTTCCAGGCAGCAGCAGCCAGCCCCTGAAATTGAACAACTCAGATGAAGAGGAACAACCTCCACAGTTGGAGGGAGCAAGCCCTCGTGCTGAGGAAGAACAGAAATTAGAAGGAGAAATTTGTTACTCAGACGAAGAAGAAGTATGTCATCATACCAGTAGCGAAAAAAAACTCAGTACAGAGAAAGGAGAAGTACGTTATTCGGATGAAGAAGAGATTGAGGAAAATTCAGAGGAAGAAGAAGTTGAAGGAGAAATTTGGTATTCAGATGAGGAGGAAGGAAGTTATCACACCTGTGAGGGGGAAGAGGATAATCGTAGCAGCAGTGGGCATGAAACAGAACCCACTGAAAATGTCAATGTAAGCCCTTCACAGGAAGATCAATTGGCCCAGATTTTAGCCAATATGACTGAGTATGCATTCCCTCATAGCCCTTTGAACCTTAATATCGATATCAATCAATTACCAGAAAACTCTGCTGTCGATAGAGAAATAACTGAAGAAAAGCTTAATGAAACAGCAAACCCTAGCGAAGCTAGGGTTGCTTCTTCCGAGAGGTATGAACAAGAGGAGGAAAATATTGAATCAATACCTCAATTGGGAACCCCCCAGGGCATTGCAGAGTCAGTTGAGAAGATGATTCCTGAGGAATATATCCAAGAGCATGAGAGCATGGAAGAAGAACCCTAGGAAGAGGAGCAAGAAGAAGATTTCACTGAAGGCACGGCTCAAAACCCTGTCGAGCAGACGAGTTCGGATGAAAAAGTTGTTGTTCCCTTGAGAAGGAAGAAGAAAACGAATGAGGTTGAGAAGCTTCGTAGGGAAAGGATAAAACTTCATAGACTGATAGAACAGCTCAGGCAAACAATTAGGGTTCTAAGAATGAAACAGACACCCAAGCGAGCCCTTAAAAGAAGAAACATTGCTGTTAAGAGAAGATCAAAAAGGAGAAGGGTAACCACTAATAGGAACCCTCAAGTAGAAGAAGAAACCATGCCTGAACCTAACTATGAGGATGTGGAGTAGCAAACGGCTGTTCCAACACCAGCTGTTCCAACACCAGCTGTTCCAGAGGAACCTGCTCTAAACAAAAATACCCAATCTAGCAGTCAGCACACCTTCAGTGATCCAGCATTAGTTAGACTGCAAGAAGAATTGACCCAGGCCCGAATCGAAAGACAGAAATTGGAAGAAGATACTATCCCAAGGAAGAAATATCAAGAATTGCAGCAACAGATGAAAATTATTCATGAGGCAGAAGCTGAAGCTCATGAAAAATGACGAGAGGCAGAGATAAAATCTGATAAGGTAAGCAACCAATTAAAACTAGCACGAAATCAAATGAACACTCTCTACTCCTTATATACTGAGGTCTTAGCCTGTAGGTGCCCTGCCAAAAACTATGCTTTATTTCTGTTAGAAAGATATTTGCAATTAAAAATCAAGGCAGTTAGGGTTGGAAAATCAATAGAGCTAAGAACTATAAACGACCTGATATCATGCTGCAAGCTTTATGGGGACAAAGTACAGTGCCTGTTATGTGAGTTTTATCTGCATAATCTAATACTTGAAAATGATTGTGAATCAAAACCTAGCCCTTTCATTGGAGATGTACAGTTTCAGGCATTCATTTCTTTTGTCGTAAATCAATTAAAATGGCTTAAAGCCTACAATGCCTTTCAAAGGTAGGAAAATGAATTAGATCTATGGGTCAGAAGTGAACCTCAAGACCCACGTCAATTATGGGCTAGACAGAAAAGTCTAATGATAAGGAAAGGTGTTACCCAAACTATGGGGCCTGTTCATAAGTCAATCATTTTGAAAGGAACAGATTTTTTTTCATCTATTAGGAATCAAGCTTATGTAGCAGCCAAGGTCCGGTGGAGAACCTCGAATCAAAAAATACAAACTAGGGAGCCATTTAATTATAGAAATTTTGGGCTAGCTACAGACCGTTTCATTGCCTATAGCCATCTTGTTTTAAAAGAAGGACCATTCTGGTTAGGGTGTAGGTTCCGCAACCCCATTATTTGGTACCCTGCCTTGGACTACAAAGCTATTTATGAGCTTCCCGAGGGGCAGACAGAACATATTCTTGAAGAATTAGCTGCACACCATGGTTTTAGGCCTCTCAATGATAAACCTTCTCCAACTTACTCTTTGACTGCTCTCCATGTGAACTATAGTTTTCATGAGGGCATGAAAAAGGTTAAGTCGGGGGGTATGTTGGGCAGTGAAAGAAGTATGAAATTCCTATGTATTTGTTCATTCTTTTACTATAGATATACTTTTGTTTGCCTTGGAAAGGTAATTTACCACGAGAATTGCAATTAAATTGGAAAGATTTATGTTTAGCCTAAAAGATGACTAAAGATTGTTTTTATTGGCAAAATAGGAATACGAAGAGGTGAGCAGCTGTATCAAAGGCATGGCTGAAGACAATCTGACTCCTACTCCATTCGTGACGAACCATATCCAGCTGAAGCCAAGAAGATCTGAACGGATCGCCCGAAAGAGGCAGGGGACAGCTCGACCTTAAACAGAGTAAAAAGAGCAATGATAAAACGAGAAGGGAGCGAATCCCTCAGGATCAGAAGATACTGAGGGATCGCTGTGCAAACTTATCATATTTCTTGATTTGTTCACCCAAGGATCAAATATAAAGGCAATGATCTTTAGTGACCAGGTGGTGGATACATTTTAAAAGACATTTTCATTAAAAGACTTTTATATTTCCTTTGCAATCGAATGATTATCGACTCTCTGTCATGAGAGAACGTTGTCTGTAATGTCTTTTGGATTAATATAAAAGCACAAGTTTCATCTTCTCTTTATAATTCTGAGTTAAGCCCAGTGGTATTTCACTGGCACTAAGGGCCCAGCTCTGGTGGATTACTATGCTGTTGTATTATTAATCTTGGTTTTTTAATGCGTGAAGTGTGTTTAGTATTTATTTTTATTACACAGTTGTTTCATTGATTGTTGAAGTAAGTGCAGAACCATTGCTATTTCATTCTTTACTGCAATTACATTTATCGATCAATTATCCTTTTATTATCTTTTGGCTTTGCTATCCTGTAATTGTATTGATTTGCTGTTCCATTTATCTATGGTTTGCGATAGGATTATGAGTAACTGTCGACAGGCTTGAGTGTGACGATTTACTTATTTAAATTACATTTGCAATTGCTGTTCATTTTATGCTGCTGTTCCTTTTCTAGATTTTATTTCCTTTCAGTTGTCTCACTTGCTTTACGATCTTCAAACTATAGAGGATAGAGATATTCACTCCAAGTCCCCAGATTTGGTCATCTTACATCGATTTCTAAGGGAAAGAGTTACTGCTACTGCATCCCTGATCAATGTTCAGCAAAATTGTTGTAGTTTAGCTTTTACATTCTTGTCATTAGGTTTCCTTTCCAAGAATTTATTACTTTTGTATTTGATATTCTATGCTACATCCTCACAAGCATTGCTCTTAGATAATTGCAGCCTCAGACAGAGTACACTCTTGGAATAAAAAGACGCTCCCAGATTGATGATTAATGTAGGCTAATTAGGTGTTTAAAAGATACATTTTTATGGTCCAAAAACTATTAACCCCTCTATTGGGCCAGAATTGTAATCTACGGATAAAGCACGCTTCCCCAGATAGGCACTAGTCTAGAACAACATGTGAAAGACTATACTACCATATCTCCTAACTCATAATAGATACACAGAGAGGATTGGAGGCTTACTTGTTCAGTCGCTTCCAAATGGCTCCTTCTATCGCTTCCACTATAGCTTCAAATTCAAGTAGTTTGTGAGCTGAATGCTTCCTGCAATAAAGAACACTAAAACAGTAGAAGATGCAATAATATAGATATCTATTCAAGCTAGTTAGCTAAATCAATAAATCATAAACTACATTCATCAACCAAGATCTTACAATATGGAAAATCAAAGTTAACATAGATGCATGTAGGGAAAAATAAGAAGTACTCTTTATTGATGATAGAAGGAGAGGTTACAACCTAGTGACTAATTTGAAGTGACCTTCTAGCAAATTTCTCAAGTCTCATCACAACATAAATCTCTCCAGCAGCAGCTCCACAAATCAAACTCTCAATTGAAATTTCTCCAGCATTTCTCTACTCAAATTATTCCTTCTCAAACACTTAGATTTGTGTTCAATTTATAAATGAACTGTAGGTTGTTTTTCAATCAATAGCTTTCCAAAAATAGGCAAGACATTTTTCCATTCATGTAGATGTAAAATGGACACTTGGATCCGAAGCTTGACACATGTGAACTCTTCTAGAAGGCACTGGCCAAGTGGAGATTCTAGAACAATGAGAATTTTGCTCCCAATGTGACCAATGCACCTTTGAATGTCGGAAAGTGCTTTGGAGAGCAGCCTTGCATGGGGCTACCTGCATATTCAATGCACTTAGGCCCCTTAGAGCCTGTGTTGGTGAGCTCTGATATGTTATACAAAAAGCTTCAAACCATGGAAACCTTTGCTTGATGAAAGTCTTGTTCGATTTGTCGTGTTTTCTGTCTTAGGGCATATAGCAACTGAAATGATAGGGAATGATAGACCCTTTGATCATCGTTCTTGGAGATGATGCGCAGTTAACTAGGTCATCAGGAATGGTGCCAAAATTGACCTATAACAATTCCCCCCTAAAGCATGGGATCCAAATAATAAGAACATTTGATTGAGATGCTTTACACTGTGATGAGCTTGGAAATGAAGCGAAATGGTCACCTGCATCATATTAAAATACATTACATCATCATATATCCTCTATTTATCATAATTGCTGAGGGTATGCATTCCCATAGTCAGCGCATAACAATCTAATAACATGTACATAATTTAAAAAGTTGTCTACATTGGAATGTTGCCCTGATGCAGACACGCCTACAGATATAGGCCCATGTTTGGATGACAATTTTATGTAAGGTCACCGTATAGATGATGTGTACAACAATCCTAAAATCGCAACCCAGATGGCTGAAACTAGATTCTAGGCCTTCCTATCTCATTCAATCGATCATTCGAGTAGAAGTCTAGCCATGCGAATATATGATTTGTAGTCGAACATGGAAAGACATCGTTTGATTACCAGCCAATAATGTGAGTTGTTAAAAAATGCGAGAGAACCACCATTAATGTCAATGGCCCTCAAGGTACTGTAGTACATTTCATAAGGCATGAATAGATGATTTGATGTTGAATGCCAAATGAAATCTTTCGGTCAAAAGTCCATAAGCGGGGAACTTGTCGATGCTGTAATAAGCCTCATGGTATTAGAATCTGATGTTTCTAAGTGAACTTCTTGGATATTGATTTGTTGTCGATAGGAAGTCACCTTATTGCAAAACTGGAGTTATTGATTTCAGAGACAAGGGTATGACTTGATATAGAAATTTTCAGGGATGATGGTCATGAAAATGAAGGTTTATGAGTATTGCAGATGGATGAGTTTTTAATCACTAGATGACTTCTCTTGAACATATCGGCGACACTGTGATGAGTTGGCATCATTGAACCAAAACTGAAGTCAAGGTATGATGAACCATAGGTGTGAGTAAACCACCAATATGATTACCCAACCCAAATAGTCATGGACATGGAGTGAAAGAAGTGTCATGTTCAAGAGCAACTTGCTACCAAAAAGAAAATTTTTCTTTCTTTTCCCAAATTTTCCCTGGTCATTTTTCGACCAGTACCTCTTTATTTTTTAACAAGCTCGAGGAGGATAACATTTTCTTGATCTATAATTTAACCCCTCGGGCGAATAAAGTATCGCTATTTAATAATTTAATGATTCTAGCGATGAATTAAACTCGATTATTGCCATGATTGACAAGCCCATCAATATTTTATGTTTTAACGAGCTTAACGATAGTGATAGCCCGGTCCTTTTTCATATTTAGAGTCTGAAAAAGAGGACGAAAGAGAACTCCAAAAGTACTTTTTTGTAAATTTGTCTCTTAGATCCAAAAAGGTGTAAAATAATATCTGAAAGAACCTCTTTGGTCATGTTTAACCAAGGTATTACTTTTTCGTAAATAATCCATCTCAATCTGGAAAAGGGTTAAAATTATACTGAGTAAATATCAATTCAATTACTTTAACGAGCTCAAAATGACAAGTGCTTGGCAATATTTTGACATTATTGGAGTCTAAAAAGAGCTGAAAGAAGACTCCAGGGGTTCCTTTTTCATTGTTATCGAAGCTCGAAAAAGAGATAAAAGTGTGCTTCAAATCCTTTTTCATTTTTAACAAAGCTCGAAAAATAAGGAGAAAAGGTATGCTTTCTGGTCAAGTCTTTCTTTGAAATAAATCTGCACGACTAATCTGCTGATCAGTTGTATTTCCTGTTTAGAAAAACATACCCGTTTCATGATAAAAACATAATAAAACCTGTTTCATGATAAAAACATAATAAAACCATAGTCATATCAATAAATTTAACTTGCAATCAATCAAATGACTATATAAAGTAGTTTCACTATTCAATTTTACCATTCCATAGTTACCATTTGCATTTTGGAGCTCCGAACCTAATTTTTCCCCCGAACTTCAGTCGTTTCTGTGGATGGATTTCATCGCCATTTGATCAAGGTTAGTAGCATGAACCTCCTCTTCCTTTCAGTATTCATTTCATTCCCATTCCTTGTAAATTTTTAGGGTTTTAAGGCCCCTAGGGTAAATTCTTCCCAAATTGAGGGCAACGCACCCTTGAACATTGAAAACTACATTGCATAGCAGGTACAGTAAAGGGTTCCTATATATGCAATGCACTGTCTCAACCCTGGGAGTGCGTTGGGTGCAGTTCAAGTATTTTATTTTCATGATGTGCTCAAAATTTGCCTAGTTTTTTTGCAATGAATGGTATCTAATGGATCTTATGGTTGAATTTCAGGTTTCCATAGGATTATAATGATGATTACATGGAGAGAAAGAGAACATGAAGAACAAGATATGATTGCCTTGAATGATCTGCGTACTGTAAGAGCCTTAAGAGATTGCAGACTACTTAAGTACTTCAAATTGTTGGGAATGAGGCAACAAATAGAACTCTTAGAGTTCCTTGTTTGAGCATGGGCTTCGGCAATAGAGGGATTTCAAATAAAAAATCAAGTGTTGTCCATAACAGTTGAGGATGTGTATTTTATCACAGGTTTGTCGAGGAGAGGTTTGCCCATTTCTCTCACAGGGTCTACCATTGGAGGAGAGACAGTGAGGGATTATGTTATGCAGTATTGCTATCTAAGGTCAAACCGTAGAAAATATGGAAAAATAAACATCCGGGATGTCAGGGATTTTCTTTGAGAACCATATTTTCATGATCGCTAAACCTCTCGTCACCGTTACACTCCATGTAGTGAACAGATCATATATGCAGTATGCGCTAGAGTGCTTAGAGCCAACATTCTTCAACTAGTCTGAAGTTGTTCTATCTCAGATAAAGGAACAACTGAAGAAAGCAAAGGGAGGAAGGAAGAAAAATTTCAGTTATGGTTCTATCCTTATCTCCTTCACTTTGGAAAGGATTCCACTGATGCAGCCACAACATGTAACATTGGATATATCTAGTCCTAGAGATCCTCGAATGCAGAGATGGGTAGAACTCATGGGTTGGCATGTAGGCCAATCGACCGTTGTGTTCTATACTACATTCTTCTCCTGGTTCTAGCAACAGATTGTCGCCATTGATGAGTACGCATATGTAGGCATCGACTTTCGAGGAGATCCAGATCTAGTATTACCAGAAGGTGCTCAGTGGGGTGCAATAGGTAAGAATGAGTTGACCATGTTTTTTGATTTTTCTAAGGTTATACAATGTTTTGGTATTTTGATTTCTTTCCAAGACTAAACTAAATGTTTGATGTAATGCAAATATTGGTCGCGTTCAACCAGTAGAGGAACCAAAGCACGAAGCGGATGCACCAGCAGAGAGGGTTGTCGGGAGAGCAGTCCTTCAGGACCTTGATATGGATGAGACTCTAGCTGAGCTCCAGCAGCACATAGAGGGGTTGACCTTCAGGATTCTGGATTATCAGATTGAAGAGCTTCCCATGCTACTGCAGTGACACAAAATTAAGGTTCCTAATCATTGGATGCAGTTGCTTCATAGGATTGCTAGATCTATAGCATGTTACCACGAGCACCACTAGTTTACTTGTGAATTTTTTCATACATTTTGAGGTCAGATGACTAACGTGTCTTTGGCACAAATTTTGTAAAAACATATAACTATATATCTATATGTTTTCACAGTTTTTCCCATGTTTAATGCGCAATCTTATTCAATGTTGTGAATATTTTCTTTACCTATGTCGCAAATGTCTGTTGAAAACATGATTAGCTAATGAATCAGTTAAAGCGTTCAAATTTCTGGAAATGTGTTGATATTGAACAAAATCAAAATGTCTTTCCAAAATTTGAACTCTAAGGAACAATCTAAGAAGTGTTGGATTTCTAATAGTATAAACACTAGTAAGTTGTAGTACCACAAGTTGTGAGTCTAACCTTATGATTATGCAGTTAATACCAAATGAAATGGCATCAGAGAGAAGTTTGATCAACATGCTATACTTAGCGATATTGTTTGTCGATCTACCAATACAAATCCCTCGAAAAATCACTAACTCGATGTTCAGAGAGAAAATGGCCCATGTTGCAGAGGATAGATTCCGCATACTATGACTAGCACCATCAGCATATCCAAAAAATGGTTCCGAAGATTCAGACATCTGCCATAAAAATTTAAAGTGGAATACTAACGTCAAGAAAACTATAAAAAACAAATTAAGATAGTGAATGCAAATCAACATCATATAAAAAATATAATACAAAAAAATAATACCCTCATGATTAAGCATAGTAAAATTTCAAATACAACCCATTTCTAGGCTATGCTAATGGAATCCCATCGTAATCAACTAACTTTTAGGCACCCTTAGCAAGAACTCTTTTGACAATATAGGGGCCATGCCATAATGGTTCGAATTTCCCTGTAACTATTACATCAGCTTCTTGGTCATAAAGAAGGACCAAGTCGCCCTCTGAGTAGATGCGAGGCTAGACATTTTTGTCATATTGCACCTTTATACATCTCTTATGCGCTTTGTTGGCCAATTGGGCTTCACGACATGTTTCATTTAGATGGATGAGGTTAAGGAGACACGCTTCTTCTTCTGAGGTGTCAGGTAACAAGTATATCGTGAGTTATAACAATGATATTTCACATTGGATTGGTAAGATAGCTTCCAGACCATACACCAATTGAAAAGGAGTAAATCCAGTTGTGTTTCTCACTGAGGTTCCATATGCCCACAAGGCAGAGTACAGGATCAAGTGCCAATTCCTTTTATGGACTCCTATCATTCGTTGAAGCAGTCATTTAAGAATTTTGTTAATAGCCTCAACTTGTCCATTTGATTGTGGATAATAAGGGGTAGAATTATCATGTGACAATCCTAACTTGGTTGTCAATTCAGGCATCATATGGTTGCGAAAATGCTTCCCATGATCCGTAACTATAGCCTATGGAACCCCAAACCAGGCAATAACATGGTTGAAGAAAAACAATGCAGTTTTTTGTCCTTTGTTATTAAATGTAGGCATCGCTTCGGCCCATTTGGTAAAATAGTCGACTGCGACAATAATATAACCATTCCCCCCAGACGAAGGAGGGTTATAGGTCATTAAATCAATACCCCATTTTGTAAATGGTCTAGCAGAGACAACAGGATGCATTGGCGCTGGTAGTTTGCAGATTTTACGATAAAAAATCTGGCATGCATGACAAATTCTAACTGCAAGGATACAATCTCAAAAAATAGTAGGCCAAAAGTAACCAACACAGAGTATCTTCTGCACGATAGCATATCTAGATAAATGTCCACCACAAGCCCCATCATGACAATCATTTAACACTTTTTCGACCTCCTCATGAGTGAGGCATCTCCTTAAAATGGTATCGACACCATGATCATAAAGTGTATCGCCGATGATCAGACAATATTTTTCTTGGTATCGAATATGGCACTGATTAGAGCGAGAAGTATTAGGTCGAAAAGTTTGGGTTTGGAGATAAATGATAAATCCCCATACCAGATTAGATGATCCGATCAGAAACAGAGACTCATCTAGAATAGATGGTTTCGACGTAGTAGGATTACTATCAAAGGGAAGGTCACAGAGAGGCTGAGCCAAGACTAAAGACTTCTTTGACTTGGATTTGATGAATTCCAAATCAAATTCCTACAAAATGAAAATCCATTTTGAATATTTGCCCCCCAGCAATTAACGTGATAAGATGTAAGTCATGGGGTTGCAATCCGAAACTATTGCTGTTTTTCAGAGTAGGATATAATGGAAAAATCTTTGGACAACTTGAACAGCTGCCAAGGCAATATTTTCCACGTACGAGTATTTAAATTTCGTATCATTGAGATTATGACTCAAATAATAGATCGAATGTTCAATTCCACCTTCTACTTGGACCAAAACCATAGTGATGGTCGTTTTAGCCGCGATGATATATAGGAAATAATCATTTTGATAATTTGGAGGATACATTAATGACACTCGGAAAAGATGGTCCTTGACAGCATCAAAAGAAGCTTTTGCAGCTTGGTCCCAATGGAAGGGAACCCCCTTTTGCAAGCCATCTCCGGCATGAGAGTCCTTTATTTGAGGAGGAACATTGAAATTAGAGCGCGGCGCTTTTGGAATTTTTTCATAGAGCTTGCCAGACTGAGTGTAAATCAAGTCTAAATACTGGGCAGGAGTGATAACTTGCTCTTTGTGACTACGCCACCTTTAGCCACATCCTCAGTTATAGATGGTAATAGGGACTTAATGAACCATTCAGAAAGGAGCTGATTAGGAACAAATGTCTTAACCATTCGTCGACGTCGACGCCACTCATGAATATGATCTGAAATGTGAGTAGCATTACTCTATTTGAAGTTGGTCAATAGTTCCATTCCAGTTTTGTATCTGATCAGTAAATGGAAATGGGTCAAAAAGATAGTAGCTAAGGTAGTCAAATTGTCGAAAGAAGCTCTAGGTGATTCAATGTACCATTTAGCAACCGAACCTGTAAGTGTAGGCTGGAAAAGATGTAGTTGAACAGAATCATCATTCAAGGAATTTTATGAACACCATAAATGATAAGTCATGACATGAGTCGATGGATATTCTACAGGGTTTCCATTGAATTTAGGAATGTTAGAGGGTAATTTATGAGGTATCACCGTCCACCAAGGAGCATAATTTATAGGGTCATTGGTTAACCGGTTTAAACATGGTAATTCCAAGGTTGCAACAAAAGGCAACTGTCTATTAAGGTCAGGTTAAGCATAGCCAGGGTAAGATGGAATTGCTTGGGCAACAGGTCTTTGAGCACCATCATATGGAATCTGCTACTGGTAACCCAGATAGGGGTTATTTTGCATGGCAAACGATTGAGAGTTTTGTTTGTTGTGTAACTAGCTCCAAAAAGAGAAGAAAAGAGATATCAACGCCTTAGAAATGAGCCACTTCGAGGGGGAAACCTCCAATATATTACATAAATGAACAATTCTTGGATGATACAATTTACAAAACCTCCTTTCTATATAGGAGTCCATGTGGCCATAATGTAATCCTAGTGGGCCACAATGTAATCCTAGCCGACCTAACAATAATAATTTAAGGGCACAATAATAACAAAATGGGGGTTACAAGGGTACAATAATAACAATAAGGGGGTTACACTAACAATAATAAGGGACTATACTAGTGATATAGGGACCCAACATGCCCCTCTCCTTCAAAAAAGTGTTGTCCTCAACGCTTGAGTAGCTCCGGGTGCTTCTGTATAAAATTCTCATCCTCCCATGTAGAATCTTCAGTGGGTAAGTTCTTCCACTTGACGAGATACTCTGAAATTGATCGATTCCGTAGCTGTCGAGTTCTTGTTTCCGTGACCGCTTTAGGTTCCAATATGATTTTTCCTTCCTCATCAAGTTCTAGCAATATTGTTTGAACTGGAAGATTTTCACCTATAACCTTCTTTAAGCATGAAACATGGAAAACTGGATGTACTCGCGAAGAAGCTGGAAGCTCCAATTTGTATGCCATAGTACCAATCTTTTGCAACACCTTGTAAGGACCATAGTACTTTGGCGATAATTTATTATCCTTCTTAGCTTGCTTGAGGGACATTTGTTTGTATGGTTGTAGCCGTAAAAATACCCAATCTCCTACATCAAAATTTCTCTCACTGCGATGTTGATCTGCCTGTTGTTTCATTCGATTTTGTGCCAAATTCAGGTTATCCTTTAAGAGTTGGAGAAATTCTTGCTGATGCTCGATGTGATCTTCCACTACTTGAACCTTCGAATTTTCTCTTAAAGATGTTGTGATGGATGGTGGATGATATCCATAAAGTTCCATAAATGGGGTCATTTTTGCTGCAGTATGGAAGGAAGTGTTATACCACCATTCAGCAAGAGGTAACCACTTGACCCATTGTGCTTGTTTATCAGATACAAAACAACGAAGATATCCTTCCAAACATTTATTTAAGATCTCAGTTTGACCATCAGATTGAGGATAATAAGATGAGCTATGAGCTAATTGAGTACCCAAACAAGAAAATAAAACCGTCCAAAAATTTCCAGTAAAAAAGGGATCTCTGTTGCTCACAATAACCCTTGGGCTTCTATGTAGCTTTTGAATTCTACCCATAAATGTAGTAGTAACTGTACTTGCTTTAAATGGATGAGATAATGCACAAAAGTGTGCATACTTGGTAAGTCTATCAACTACCACCATGATGACACTCTTTCCTTCGAACTTAGGTAAACCTGTGATAAAATCCATTGAAATCTCCTCCCAACGTTGACTTGGAATGGATAAAGGTTGTAGAAGTCCTCGGGTCTTAATTGTTTCCACTTTATTCTGCTGGCAAACCAAACATTCCGCCACAAACTTTCGAATATCAGATTTAAGGCCATCCCAAAAAAATTCTTTCTTCACCCTGTGGTAAGTTTTTAAAAATCCTGAGTGTCCTCCTAAAGGAGAAGTGTGCAATTCGAGAAGAATCTTTTGTTTTAGTTGGGAATTATTACAAAGATATAAGCCATCTTTGTACCATAAGGAATCATTTTTCCAACTAAATGTATCAGATGTACTAGGATCTTGCTGCAACTTTTGAATGAGTATCCATACATCTTTGTCCTTCTTCCATTCATCTCTTGCTTCAGTTATCCAATCTGCTTGGATAATAGAAATGGCACAAAGCAATGCTTCCACCTCTTCATTCTTTCTTGAGAGTGCATCTGCAACAACATTCAGCTTTCCTTTTTTGTAGATTATTTCAAAGTCGTAACCCAACATCTTTGTGACCCATTTTTGTTGTTCTTCTGACGATAGTCTTTGTTCCAAAAGTGTTTAAGACTATCATGATCAGTTTTTACCTTGAAGTGTCTTCCCATTAGGTAAGTTCGCCATTTCTTTAGTGCATGTAGTATTGCTAACATTTCCTTCTCATAAATAGGTTTCTGTAAATACTTTCCTTTGATCGGACGACTTTCAAAAGCAATGGGTCTTCCTTCCTGCATTAAAACTGCACCAATTCCATTTCCTGAGGCATCACATTCCACAATAAAGGTTTTTGTGAAGTCCGGCGTAGCTAAGACCGGTGCTAGGCACATTGCCTCTTTAAGATGTTCAAAGGCCTTAGTTGCTTCAGGAGTCCATGAAAATGCATCTTCTTCAATAATGTTGTTAGAGGTGCTGCTATTCTCCCATAATTCTTAACAAACTTGCGATAATACCCTGTTAACCCGAGAAATCCTCGCAACTGCTTTATGGTTGTGGGGACTTTCCATTCCTTAATGGCTTTAATTTTGTTATGGTCTACTTTAACACCCTCGTGAGATACAATATGACCCAGATATTCCACCTCTTGTACTCCAAAGAAACATTTGGATGTTTTTGCATATAATTGTTTCTCCTGCAATAGTTTGAGCACCCTGTCAACATGTTCAACATCATCCTTCCAAGACCTGCTGTAGATTAGTATATCATCAAAAAATACTAGCACAAATTTTCTAAGGAAGGGTTTGAAAATGGAATTCATCAACCCTTGAAATGTAGAAGGTGCATTGGTAAGACCAAAGGCATGACCAAAAATTCATAATGACCCTCATGAGTTCGAAATGCTATTTTTGGAATATCTTCAGTCTTCATTCTAATTTGATGATATCCTGAACGAAGATCCAACTTGGTAAAATAAATTGCTCCATGTAATTCATCCAATAATTCATCAATCACAGGAATGGGAAATTTGTTTTTAATGGTGAGCTTATTGAGCTCCCTATAATCTGGACACATTCGCCATGATCCATCCTTCTTGTGTACCAATACTACAGGAGCAGAAAAAGAGCTTTGACTAGGTTGAATTATACCCGCCTCTAACATTTCTGCAATCATACGTTCAATTTCGCTCTTTTGGAAGTAAGGATATCTATAAGGCCTGATGTTTGGAGGAACACTTCCTGAATCAAATGAATAGCATGATCATGATCACGAATAGGTGGGAGTCCTTTGGGAGTTTCAAACACCTTGGAATGATTGTCCAAGACTTGTTGGAGATCCGCAGAAATAGATGATTTTGATGTTGGAACTTCTAGTGAGCATAATTGTGCAATTACGCCTCGCTGTTCTTTCTTTAGAAGCTTTGTCATGACATTAGAGCTTATTATCCTTCCTGGCTTCCCCGCAATACCCCGTAATTCGACTTCCTTTCCTTCTGAAAAAAATTTCAAGAATAGTTCTTGAAAATTAAAAGCTACCGTCCCCAAAGATTGTAACCATTGTACTCCTAGTACAACATCAACACCTCCCATAGGAATGGAAAGCATTGGACTAGTCAATACATATTCCCCCATGGTTAGCTTAATATTATGGCATTTTCTAGAGAAATTTATAGTTCCTCCATTTGCAACCATCACTTGACATTCTGGTGCTGGGTATAGGAAACAATTTAACTCCTTGGCTACCTTACAAGGAATAAAATTATGGGTGCTACCTGAATCTATCAACACTATTACCTTTTTCTTCATGAATTGTCCTTGTATCTTGAGAGTTTGAGTGGTAATTCCTGCCAGTGCATTACAAGATATGGTTAGATTCATTTCTTCCTCTTCTAGGGTTGGTTCCTGGTGTATATCCTCTTCTTGTTCATTTTCTTCTTCCTCTTCACAATCTATGTAAAATAATTTCTTCTCAGCACACTTATGACCTTTAGTGTATTTGCTATCACAACTGTAGCAAAGCCCTTTTTCTCTTTTTTCTTCCAATTGTTGTGGTGTCAACCTTGTAGGTTGTGGAAATCTATACGTAGCAACACTTCCTTCTTTGTAGAATTCAGTGGTAGGCTTCCTTGTCGCCATTATTTTACATTCAACTTTTCTTGCCAACCTGAATGCCTTCTCCAATGAATCCGGTTCCAAAACATGAACTTCATGTTGGATGTTATCCTTTAAAGTGCCTATGAAGAGATTGATCCTGTGTTCCTCTGGAATATCAGTTACCCTTATATTCAATTTTTGGAAGTCCTCAATGTGCTGCCCCACTAAACCCTTTTGTTTGAGATTTATCAATTGGCTAAAGAAGGTGTTGTTCTTTGTATCCTCATAATGTGCTATCATTTCCTCCATAAAAATTGACCAAGTGACAATTTTTTACGGGAGCAAAGCCATCGATACCATACAAATGTATTTTGTTCTAAATGTAAAGTTGCAATGCGTACCTTTTGTGTGTTTTGCACATTATGGAGATCAAAATATTGCTCCATCTGTAGTATCCATGTTACAGGATCCTTTCCATAAAACTTCCTCATATCCATTTTTGCAATATGGTGGTTCTTCCCGCCAACAGTAGAGTTTATGAAATCACGATTAACATTTATTTTGTTCTCATCATGAGTTTCCTCTACTATATTTTCACCATTAGGAAAAATTTCTTGTATCAACTTTCCCAAACCTTCAATGTCTACTTTTAGATCTTTCTTCATGTTTTCCATGTTGTCTTTCATTTTTTCATCGATCTTAGCTTCCATGCCATCCATCTTAGCTTCCATGCCCACTTCCATGCCATCCATCTTAGCTTCCAAACCATTCATCTTAGCTTCCACGCCTTTCTTCAAACCATCCATCTTAGTTTCCATGCCCTTCTTTAAAACTTCCATTTCATTTTTTGTTGTTCTTTGCGGGAGCGAAATTTGTTGCACTTGCTCTTGTAATTTTGATATGTCATGTTGCCATTCTTCGTCTTCATGAGTCGTAGTGGTGCCTTCTAAAGGCTTAATGGGTGTTGAATTATTTTTAGGGGCCATTTTATAATCCAATATTGATATCTATTCTACAATAGGCCCTTGCAATTAATTCAACTTGATTCTTCAAACAAGACTTATGCAATTCGGAAAAAAAAATACACACCTTTTACTTGCTTTGAGGAGCTCGATATTGAAATTGTATTATCTCTGTGATTGAGGATCTTAAATATCTGAAATCTAGCACTAAATTAGCCCTCTGAATTCTCTTTTGAATGCCATAGGTCTGGCCTGATTTGGATTCTCCAAGAAAAAGTTGTGTCCAATCTCCCACAATGACCTAATTATGGACTGGTTCAGTAGAGAGAAATTTTATGACTTTCCACGTGTCACTGTTTTGTCCTTTTTCTCTGAAATTGATAGCCAAGAAACTAAAGTCTGTGTACTTACGACCAATTTTTACGGCACTCCAATCCGATGCCCAGAGAGAGAGTTATTGAACTTTTCCCACGATCACCTCTTTGAGATGAAATTCAGGAGCCTGAAAAAGCACTACCTTCCACAGATCATATCTCCAAACATATTCTGAAGAAAGATATGAAATTTTTTGACGAATTTCCTCGAGATTTCAGCTCCATACCATATGAATTTGAGATTCTGAACCTTCGTAGAAAAAAATTTATAGCGAAAATTCCACGATGACCTGTTTAGGAGCCTGAAAAAAGACCTAACTTCCACAGATCATATCTCTGAAAATATTGCGAAACAAGCTCTAAAAGTTTTAGAAAATATTCCTCGGGATTTCGGATTTGCACCCTAAAAATTTCAGCTTCTGAAACTTCGTAGAAAAAAAGTTATAGCAAAAATGCCACGATGACCTGTTTGGAGCAGCGAAACCCTAGAATCCAAAGCTCTGATACCAAATGTTGTGTAACCAGCTCCAAAAAGAGAAGAAAAGAGATATAAATGCCTTAGAAATGAGCCACTTCGAGGGGGAAACCTCCAATATGTTACATAAATTAACAATTCTTGGATGATACAATTTACAAAACCTCCTTTCTATATATAGGAGTCCATGGGGCCATAATGTAATCCTAGTGGGCCACAATGTAATCCTAGCCGACCTAACAATAATAATTTAAGGGAATTATAATAACAAAATGGGGGTTACAAGGGTTCAATAATAACAATAATCGGGTTACACTAACAATAATAAGGGACTATACTAGTGATATAGGGACCTAACACTGTTGACCAAAACTTGGATATGATACTTGTTGAAATGAAGTTTGAGGAATTTTCGCCTGTGGCTGCCAAGGAGTCTATCCACCAAAATTATAACCCAAATTAGTGTAAGTTGGATTCGGTTGATATGTATAACTAGATTGTGTTTGTGACACCCCATAAAATGATACACCAACTTGTGAATAAATAATTCCTGATACAGGTTGTTGTAAATTAACCAAAGGATTTTGAGTCTGTAGACCCAACATTTGATGATATTGAGTTGAAGAACTCGCTTGATAAGGTTGATGTACAAGATTTTGATTCTGTAACAAGGGTATAGATGTATTAACAAGTGGTAATGAAGTGGGTGTAACAGGTTGAACTGGTTGATGCGATTGTACAACCGTTTGTGGTTGGATAGGCAGAGTGGGCTGCCATTGACAAAAATTCATGTCAACATTAGTTTGACCAAAAAGTGACTGAGTACGTTCATATTGGGTGACCAAAGGTTGCCCTCCAACATAAGGAGGATAATAAGACGGAAAATATTGTTCCCTGAATGTTGGGAGTCCAGTTGATATGGTACTTAAAGGAATTGACCCATAAGGACCGACTTGATATTGCCCTGATGATGGATGTAATGATTCAAGTCTTTCACTACTAACTATAGGACTACCAGTTAAAACACCAGATGATGACATTGGCAAAGACCATGAACGTGAAGGTGCACCAGAGAAAGTGCCAGATAACGATTTGTAACCTGTTGGGACCGAAGGGCCACCGTGAAAATATGACTTTGGTGAGGTTGTGAACATTGACAGAGTAGTGAGGGTAGGAGCTGACGTACTTGGAACAGCAGACCCAACCGAAGATGCTGGTTCAGACATGGTCGTTTGACCAAATGTATGTCCTCGAAAATTGATGGGAGATTGAATGGCAATAGGATCAACAAAAGCAGATGGAAACAATTGAGGAAAATACTAGCACAGGTAAAGGTCTCCCCCAAAATGGGTTTGACATAAAGGTGTATCAGGTTGTGGGATTTCTTCAATCGCGATTAAACCAGGAGGAAGAACTTCATCGTCAGGCCCAAAATATATTTCAGATAGTTGATTGTGCGATATGGGAGTTTCAATAGCTACAGAACTTTTTGGGATGACCAAGGTAGGAACAACTTCCGGTTGTTCAACTTCAGGATTCAGATGTGCTGGCAAAGAAGAGACATGATCTGGATCAATTTGTGATTGAACAACATCAGGTCCAGGAGGTATGGTCTCAGCGATTGAATGGATCATGACCACAGGTAGCTGTGAAGACTCCATTTCGACAACAATAAACGAACCGAGATGTGTGGAAACAATTTGAGCTAACTCTGGGTTAAAAGATGATGTCTCGCCAGTCTGAATTGTGCGTCGGCGGGGTGCATGGCACCAAGTATCTTTCGGCGATAAAGCTAATCTACGCAAATGACGGGATAGGATTGTGCTCTTCCATGATTGCGATTTATTTTATCCAAAATAAAATAAACAAAAAGGGTAATTCTAGGAAACGAGTTTACCAAGCGTAGACGCAAAATACCTCCTAGCGAACCAAAGTACGCGAGTAGGTAATCTCCCTAAATGCGTGATTGAGTCACATCACGATTTCAAGACAGATTCGGTTCACTATGTACGGATAGCACCTAAAATGTTTCCTCCCAAATATGTGAAGTACGTGGAGCCCATTTCATGTTATCGGCATCGATGCGAAACCGCACGGTCAGAGCACCCCTTTCTACTTATCGTATTGTAACACCACACGATATACTGAGAGTACATGGACAAGCTAGGTTATACTTACATACGTGGAGTGAGGTCTATCACACTCGAGAATGTATCGCGAGAGAAGTTAACGACGACTGCTATGTTTCTGACGCGAGAACATGTCTCTAGCTAAATGTTATCGTTAATGTTCCAAAGCATTGTTAAGTAAATTGAGATTTATTTTATGTTGATCTTGGTTAAAAATTTTCCTTTCAAGTTCACCATGATGATATATATGAAATTCCTAAAATGCAGCTAAGAATGATAAACAAACTTTCACTTTCAGCTTTTTCAATGAATAACCTAGCTAATAAGGGAAGAGAGCAAAAAATTTGAGAGCAAACAAATCAATGAGCAAAAAACAAAATCAATGAATCTCAAACTGAATTCAAATTTCCTAATGTTCCTTTTGCAAAAAACACACAACCCTACATGCAAATGCAAGTTTTCTTTTTAGTTTCTTTAATGTTATGAATGCAAAAAAGAAACTAGGAGCACTAGATCAATAATTCAAATGCTTTTTACTTTTGAGAAACGAAAAAATACAAGAAACAATTTCTCTTTTGAAGGAAAAACTAGGATTTCAATAACAATTTCTCCTATCAAGGAAATGAATATTTTACAACAATTTCCTATTTCGAAAGCAAATGATTCTTAATGTGACCATAAAAAATACTTTGAAATCAACTTGTCAATGATAAAGAAAAACTTTTCTAAACAAACATTGAACAAATTTTCAGCCGAAGGAGGAAGAAGTATATAGAGTCACTAGTCAATTGAGCATCAAAATTTCCAAAACACAGCAGCAAAAAAAACTGAAGCAAGTTGCAAATTCAAATTCAAGGGAATTTGGTCACTTTCAGGAGTCAACACAGTCTCCAAGGGGAGACAGTGCTCCACAACGCAGGCTTGGAAGGGAGACAGTGCTCTGCAAAGCACTATGTCCAGTCTAAGGGTGTGTTGGGCGTAGTAAAAAAAGAAAAAGCTACTGTTTAACTCACTTTCTTTGCAAATTAAGTTCTGAAAAATTCTAATCTTTATGTGTAATAGCTACTGGGTGGATTTAGAAAGAAAATCAGAGACCAAAACACCTAGAACTAAGAGAAATGATCCCCAGTAGAGTCGCCAGTTTGTTGGGCCAGAATTGTAATCTACGGATAAACTACGCTTCCCTTGACAGGTGCTAGTCTAGAACAACAGGTGAAAGACTATACTACCATTTCTCGTAACTCAGAATAGATACACAAAGAGGATTGGAGGCTTACTTGTTCAGTCGCTTCCAATTGGCTCCTTCTGTCGCTTCCACTACAGCTTCAAATTCAAGCGGTTTGTGAGCTGAATGCTTCCTGCAAGAAAGAACATTGAAATAGAAGAAGATGTAATAATATAGATATCTATTCAAGCTAGTTAGCTAAATCAGTAAATCATAAACTACATTCATCAACCAAGATCTTACAATATGGAAAATCAAAGTTAACATAGATGCATGTAGGGAAAAATAAGAAGTACTCTTTATTGATGATAGAAGGAGAGGTTACAACCTAGTGACTGATTTGAAGTAACCTTCCAGCAAAGTTCTCAAGTCTCATCATAGCATAAATCTCTCCAGCAGCAGCTCCAAAAATCAAACTCTCAATTGAAAATTTTCCAGCATTTCTCTTCTCAAATTCTTCCTTCTCAAACACTTAGATCTATGTTCAATTTTTAGATGAACTATAGGTTGTTTTGCAGTCAACAGCTTTCCAAAAATAGGCAAGACATGTTTCCATTCATGTAGATGTCAAATGGACACTTGGATCTGAATCTTGACACATGTGAACTCTTCTAGAAGGCACTGGCCAAGTGGAGATTCCGGAACAATGAGAATTGCACTCCCAATGTGACCAACGCACCTTTGAATGTTGGGAAGTGCTTTGCATAGAAGCCTTACATGGGGCTACCTGCATATGCAATGCACTTAGGCCCCTTAGAGCCTGCGTTGGTGAGGTCTCATATGTTATACAATAAGCTTCAAACCATGGAAACCTTTGCTTGATGAAAGTCTTGTTTGATTTGTCTTGTTTTCTGTCTTAGGGCATATAGCAACTAAAATGATAGGGAATGATAGACCCTTTGATCATTGGTCCTGGAGATGATGCCCAATTAACCAAGTCATTGGGAATGGTGCCCAAATTGACCTATACCACCCTCCAAATATGTCTAATGATGGAGCTCATCATCACCCCCCTACAAAATGGTTTCTCATCCTCTGAGCATCTAATCCTCCTACTTCATTTCATTTAAGGCTCTGAAAAACCCCCTGATTTCCTGAGGAAGAAGTGTGGGAGTTTCCCGAAGGGGGTAAAAACCATTATTATTTTATGCATTCTCCCATTCTCTATCTTGTACATTTGTGTCCTCTTGATCAGTCAGCCCCAGCAGCAAAGGTGGGCTGAGCTTTAGTCCCAACCATCAGATCTTTTTGGCCTGCATGGCCCTCTTGTATAATGGTGCCCTTTACAATGCACCCCTCAGTCTTTCTGGAGTATGGTAATCCCTGTTCTTGAGGATGTGAGGGAGGCTATTCCATCTCCTCTGGCTGGCCATAATGCACTCATCTTCTATCCACCTAGAGACATCATCAAAGTGGCCTATCACTTGGTTTTGAGTCTAAAGGTATCTTTCAACCAATGTAGGGTTCCTTTCAATCTTTCGATGGTTAAGGATGACTTCTCTTGGGCTAAAAAATTATGGTATGATATATAAGGGTTCTCTATTTCTTTTTCCCATGACCTTCCATATCTCTTTTTCTCTAGTGTCTTCATTGACCATCCAAGATGATAGAGCCATTAACTGCATATCCCCCATTGTAGGATTGGGGTCCCAAATATCCAAATTTATTAGCACAAAGTTGTTCACATAAAACTCTGCCATCTTTGCCTGATCAACCATGTTAGCTTGCTTGTAGAAATTTATGAATTTCCTACAATCTTGGAAAGGTAGTGATCCATGGGAGGTTAGAGTTTTGATTTTAAATAGAAGCCATTGTTCTTTGAGGTTCACAACATATGAGTCAGAGGGGAATCTGTGCTAAAGGGCTTCTATGCATAAGTCTGCCATGGTGGCTACTTGCTCCCCTTCTTGCTGCAATTGCTCATGCAATGCTTGTTTCGGGGAATTAACACCCTAGAGGTTGGTTGGGATACAACCTCCACAGAGCAGGGGCGTACTACTTAACAGAGACTCACGCAACCATGCATGTTCAGAAAAACTAAATAGAGTAGAATGAGAGATTTACCCGTTGGTCCTACGTTTGAAGTAGATCCACGTGGAGTCCAAACTCCCAGCAACCGTCCTTCCTCCTTAACCTGAAATACAAGAAGAAACCGGCACAAAGGACAAGTTGTACAGCATATATCTACTCTACATGTCAATGAGATTCATATAAAACATTAAATAAATCATAATGAATGCTTGTATAACAAATATTCTCATACATAAAAGCATACACTAACACGTTTATTTCGGGAACAGCATGATACTTCTGTATTATAAATAGTACGTACAAAAGTAATCAAGTGGAGAGATCACCTGATCCTTCCAAGGCCTTCGCAGACCGTCGTCCGGATCCGTCCAGCCCTTGCCTCACTAAGACTCCTTCCAAACTAGTGCATACGAGATAACATATAAAGGGATGTGTATCTCAAGGAAACAAGGGTTTCCTACAATGAACTGGGAAAGTGCAGGAGGCATGGGGAATCAGACTTGGATAGGGAATACCAACAGAGTATAATATCAATAATTCTCTCTCTCCCTTAGGCCATACATATGAGGGCTTTTTATAGTCCCTCCAAGTAGTTTCAACAGTTGGAAACAGTTGGCCACGGGCTGGGGTGGTTGAACTACCTGAGTAACCATCAACCCAGCGTGAAATTAGGGATTTTTTTATATATTTTTAATCATTTTAATGGCATACGCGGAAAATTCTAGCTGTACTCGCGTATACACGCGGAAAAACACGGGCATAGTCGCGTATGGAGGATTTTCCACTGTTTTTAAGTGAATTTGTCCAAGTCTGTAGGAATGGGTGCCCAAAAAGCCATGTAGCAATCATGAATCATGTCAAGGTGAGAAATGATGCTATAACAGATGCCCCCTAATATATGAGGTCAGAAGGGGTACATGATGGCCGAAATGTATTATGCACATAGAAAGAACTACGCAAGGACAAGAGAGGACTTCACCAGATTTCAGCCTGCCAAAAACCAATGAAAGAAACCAGAGAGTCAACACATGCTGAGGCGGGCATACCCATGCTCAGTCAAAAATACATCATATGGAAAGTACTGAAATAGATCCAACATGTATACAAGTATAGCTGAACTAAAAGTACACAATGAATCATCTGAGCATGGCTCGAAAATATAAGTCTGAATCAATGTCCAAGTATCACATATAAAAATCTGATCAAGGATGGTGCAACTGGATGTCTGATCATATAAGTAACTGAATCTCCAAGTACCGAATCATAAGAGGTGGAACAAACGGTACTATCACGCAACGCCAAGACCAACATAAGATACCATTGTATTGTAAATCAAATATAGTGGGTAGACAACCAAACACCATAATCGAAAGACCTACAACAGGAACTAAAACACAGCTGATGCAACCCAAGGTCTTCACCGATCACTATGGCACAATTCTACACAATGGGAATAAATGAGCTGAAGTCGACCATGTGAGAAATCGTTGGATTACTGGTCAATGATGTATACCGTTAACCAACGTGAGACAACCCACCGATAATGATAATGAGTGTCAAGGTGCCCCAATACAATCTGACAAGTGCGAATGAATGAGTTGAAGTCGAACACTTGAAAGAATCTACCAATCAGGAGGCAATGATGAATCCCCACTGTCGATAGCGAAGAGTCTGCCACTGATGACTGCAAACCCTAAGGTACTGATAAAAAGACTCTAGACCTTATTCCCAGAGCAATGAGTCGGAGTCGATGGGAAAAGATCTGCTGGAAGGAAGGCATTAAGGCATCCCACATCAGTCCAGCGCGAGTGTAACCCGCAGGCCAAGATTTGGAAGGAATCGGACGAAGTAGAGTGATGGAACCAAACCGAAGTACGTTTCCGACATGCACAAGATGAAGCTAGCGCACGAAAGAAACCCTCTGAACCAACCAATAATGAAAGCTGACACAGAGGCGAGAAATCCACCGATAGGGTCAAATGGAAATCAAGGTACTGCACGAATCCCAAGTGTGATAATGTGTGCTGACGTCGAACACAGGGGAAACCACTCAGTCAAAGACCCATGATGATGATCAAATGCCGAGCACGAGGTCACCTATCAATGATGGAAATAGGCCCAAGGTGCGGCTCTAGGCTTGCTCTCAGAGCAATGTGTCGTAGTCGATAAGAGACAAACCCGCCGACAAGAAGTCAATGGGGACCTTCTCAAACCAGCACGAGCAGAAGATCAAAACATCTGATGTGATAGAACATGATACTGACAAGACCGGGTAGGCCGACTGAATAATGAGTCAAGAGACACCGCAGAATGGCCGACTCTGGTTAGACTTCCCTTGAACAAAAACACGACTCGTGATGACCATGGCAGTAAAAAGTGACACTGTATAAGTCTGTTATGCAGGAGGCAGAACAAACTCTCCATATGATTGGAAGAGATAACCAACCGGGGGAGAACTGACAAGTGAAACATGGTAAAGGCTGAACCTAGGTCAAACTAGAACCATCCCAAATGAAGGAAATATATATAAGCATATGTGCTTTGTTCAAGGGCGACAAACTGACTCTGTACTGCCATCAAAATAACGAAGATACATCCCGTTCCCGCTCTTTTTGTTATATTTGATTTTTTTGTCTTTTTCATATAATAAGCCTGAAAAAGAATAAAATAATGCTATGGTACAATGGATAGAACGAGTATCAAGAAAGAAAATGCACTAGTTCCTGGGATTGGAACAATCCTATGCTCAATGCAAGGTGGCGAAAACTGGTCAGTGATACTCAGAGGAACGTTCCATCCATGGGTACAAAGGTGTCAAGTTGTGATAGCTAAGTGCATGCAATGTTTAACTTGTACAGAAAGTCAAGGTCAAAA
Source organism: Pinus albicaulis (assembly GCA_034641835.2). Lineage (NCBI taxonomy): Eukaryota > Viridiplantae > Streptophyta > Pinopsida > Pinales > Pinaceae > Pinus > Pinus albicaulis. The sequence continues at coordinate 1,565,370,081 of CM076570.1, read as the reverse complement.
TTTGGCTTAAACATCGAGTCCACATGAAGCCGGCTAAAGGCCAGGATAAACAAGTAGCCAATATGCAATGCAGTAATACAACTTAAACGACACCAGGGAGCCTCTAGGGTATAAGCCAGAAAAATGATAAGTGATGAAGAAGAAGAATGAAGCTTCAACACAGAAGACATGGTGGGACTAAAGAGGACTCCCGAGCCTACATAAAACGCAGCATGGGCAACAAGTGATAGCGAGGAACTAACTAGGAAGCCCATGTAAAGGAAGGCTCTACCATCAAGTCATGATTAAATAATTGGCGAGTGAAATGGGTGTAATACTCATGACCTGATGGGATCGACCCTAAGGCAAGTGATCAGTATGGAGGCTAGAATGCAAGATGCAACGGAAAGTGATTCCCTAACCTATATGCTAGTGAAGATCATATACCTGCCGTGAAGAGTCTGAAATCATGGATCAAAAACCGGGAAAAATCTCAAAATCGTCAAAATGTACCTGAAAATATACCAAACCGGGCACTTCCAAGCAATCGAGTTATACAACATAAGACAGATCGAAAAAATAAGCATAAAGAAATTTTTGCAAAAATTTCCAATTTTTAGCCATAAATACACAAATTACCTCTCAATTGGTTCATTATTGCATAGCTGATTTGGAAAAAGAGCTCTGGAGCTAAAAACTTGTTTCGTCAAATCAGGAACAACCGACCGTCGGAATTCAGCGAAACTTCGGGTAGGCTCCTTAATCATCCTGTTTATTCATTTTGTCCGTTTGAAAATTAAAATTAAGTGATTTTTTGCCTGGAAACCCTTCTTAAAAAATGCGTATCTGCGCATACGCGGGTTTAATGAAGGCAAGTCGCGTATACACGCGACTGTGCACAGGAAAAGTCGCGTATGCGCAAGTCCGTAACCCAAAAAAGTGTTTCTAATGCAAATTTTGATGAAATTTCTCAGGATGACCATCTCATGGAGGGAACGTGAGCATAGCGCGATAGACCAAGAGGTCATGCAGGATCGCGCAGCACAAAATATCCTCCGAAACTGTGGATTGTTCAAATTCTTTAAAATGCCCAATATGAAAAGTAATGTGTGATTGCTTGAAATGCTCGTAAATTACTGGGAACCAGATCAGGATTGCTTCATAATTGATCATATGCCACTACGCATAGAAGTGGAGGATATATATTTCATCACTGGACTCTCCAGAAGGGGAGACCCAGTAGACCTTCACGAAAAACCCCTGGGAGGGTTAACTGTGGAAGATTATGTCCACTTATATTGCGTAGATAATTCCAAAAAGGTTGGAACACAGATTGCAATTAGAGATATCAGGGATTTGCACATGAAGATCCTCCTTTTCACCATCGGCAGAGTGGCAGGATCTGCCTCACTACATCAGGCGTCCAGGACGCAAATGAGTATAGCTGTAGAGTGTTTGATTCACATCTACGATTGGTGCACAGCCCTGCTACAGAACATGAAACAACAGCTGACTTCTATTCGCCAGGTAAAAACTAAACACTTTGGCTATGGTACCATTTTGACAACATTCTTCTTCGAGAGAGTTCCAGCTTTGAGACCCAGAGTCATCTCGACTATTAGCAGCCCGCGGGACCCAAGAATTGCCCGTTGGGCAGACATGATGAAGAGACTGGGGGGCAGCGAGGTACCCGAACCACGTGGGATGATGAGTTCTTCCTGTGGTGGGGAGAACAGATCATCACAGTGGACGACTATCCCTATGCTGGGATGGACTTCCGAGGAGATCCAGATCTAGTACTTCCACCCGGCACAGCATGGGGAGCAGTCGGTAAGTTTTTTTTTTTGCAAAAATTTTTGACTTATATGATTTTTTGGATTTTTTCAAATATGTATGAAAAAATGAAAACAAACATGTTTTTGATTGGATTCATGATGACTGACAATTAAAAATGATCATGTTTCAGATGTTGGACCAGTTCGTCTTGAGGGCCTAGCGCGCCACAAGCGCCGCAGAGGTGAGGCGGAGACAGCGGATTCTGACAGGACACTCCAGGTCGTGCAGAGAAACTTGGAGGGACTGACCCGCCAAATCCCTCTGGCTGCCGTGGAGGACTTGCCAGAAGACGTCCAGAGACGGGTTGTAGGAGTACCTCGGGACTGGGTTAGACTATTCCGCCGTGTGGCCACTGCAGTTATGTTCTATAGGAACGCAACTTCTGGGCAGGGTCCTCAGTAGTAGACAGATTTTATATATGAGATGACTGTATATTTTTGAAACTGAACATGATGGGGCATAAGCCCAAGTTTTATACGAGATTATGGATCCAAATTTTGTAAAGTTTTTGACACTCCGAGGATATATATACAGTGATATTTGATGTGATGTGATAAATGTATCAAATGTATGATGTCTTTGATGATTTAAAATTTATTGTATTGAATGATTAATATGCCAATCTAAAGCTTGATTAGCCAATGAGTCAGCAAACCAATTGTCAGCTCGAGGAATATGAATGAATGTTAAAAATTGAAATGACCTTTGTAACAAACGTACCCTCAAGAACAATCGTAATAAAAATGGATCTCGTACCCTATAAGTGTTGTTCAACTGCGACACCACCAGCTGGGAGTCCAAGAAAACTACCAACGAATCAACACCCAAAGATATTGCCTCCGAGAGTAGATGAATAACTGCAGTGTATTCTGCTATATTATTGGAAGCAGGACCAATGCAGACCCCTCTTGATACTAACAGCTGACCGGATGGATAATGAAGCACCCAAGCCACAGAAGCTAAGTTCCGGGTGTGTCTACTAGCACCATCGGCGAAACCAAAATGACTCATGACATCCAACACAACCTGCCAAAGCAGATCAAAAACATCACCACCTCATCAAAAATCGAAAATCAAACAGATATGTACAAAGCAAAATGCCAGGCCAAAGCCTAGGCATAATACTTCTTCAAATAGAGCCCATTTCGGGGCTCCGGCAACTCGTTCCCTTCGAAGTCAACCAAGGTATACGCTCCTTTCTTAAGGACCTTTTTAACGATATAGGGGCCATACCACATCGACTTAAACTTTCCTGCCCCCAAGGCATCCTTTTCTTGGGCATAGACCAAAACAAGGTCACCTTCGGAAAAGACCCTAGGCTTAACCGCCTTATCGTACTGGACTTTGACTCGGCTTTTATGCACTTCGTTCAACGTGGCGGCATCTCGACGCTGCTCATCAAGATGTTCCAGATGAAGAAGTCGCTCTGCCAGACTAGAAGTGTCAGGAAGAAGCTCAACAGCTAATTTAAGGGAAGGAATCTCGCATTCAATGGGAAATACGGATTCCACCCCATGGACTAACTGAAACGGAGTAAAGCCAGTTGCAGTTTTAACTGACGTCCTGTATGCCCAGAGTGCAGGATATAGCATAATGTGCCAGTTGGATCTATGTTTATCAATTGTCCGTTGAAGAATTGTCTTCAAGGATTTATTCACGGCTTCCACTTGCCCATTGGCCTGAGGATAATATGAAGATGAATGCTCCTGCCCGAAACCCAATTTAAGAGCCAACCTTGCCATCAAGGCCACACTCAAAAGGTACCGCTATGGTCGCACAACCTTCTGGGCATCAAACGAGAAACATAACTTGCTGGGGCAAGAAAAGAGCCGGCAGCTTCACACCATCGTTCCCAAAAGTAGGCATAGCTCGAATTCATTTCGTAAAGTAGTTCATCACATTTTATTACTGGTGACCAACAAGGCGGTGTTACAAGTAGTATAATCCATACCCCACTCTGTAAAGTGACCGAAAGTGAACGACCGGAAAAAGCGGAAATGATGAGCACGCATTCTTTCGAGTATACACCTGACAAGGATGACACTTCTTGACCGATTCAATACAATCTTTGAAAATCGAGGGCCAGAAGTAGCCAGCACGCAAAATCTTTTGGGCTGTAGCAAGCCCTGATAAATGACCCCCACAAGCTCGACCGTGAGAATCATTAAGCGCAGCCTCAGCTTCTTCGAAAGTTAAGCAACGTCTTAGGATTGAATCAACCCCTCGACGGTACAAAGCATCACCAATAATCAGATAACTTTTAGCTAAGTGACGCAGCTTACGACGCTCATCTTTCGAAAAAGAAGAGGGAAACTTCGTAGTCTGGAGATATACAATGATGTCCCCATACCAAGGATCTTGTGGAGAGATCAGAAACAAGTGTTCGTCTGGAAAGGACTCATCATAGATCATCGCCTCTCCACAAGGCAACTTGACTAATCGGCACTTAACACTCTTGAATTTGGCGTACATGAACTCGAGATCAAATTCTTGTAAAATCACAATCCATCTATTATAGAGCACCCAATCACTACCGTAGACAATTTTTAATGGATCAAAATGCACAAGAGACAAAGTTTTGCGAAGAAACATGTAATGCTTCAGGTCGCTCATATTATGAATCACGTAGTACATCCTTTTCACTGCCGGGGTGTATCGGTTCAGGTCCGCCAAATTTCGATCATTATGAAATAACATGCTCAGCCGCAGGACTATCCTCCCAGTCTGTAGTCCATACCACTGGTAGATTCTTCTTAGTTGCATATGGCAGAAAATCTTCAAGAATTCTGTGACCGGAAGAGCAGAGAGGTCAATGCCTTTTTCAAGGCATCGAACGAGTGTTGAGCGTAGTCGTCCCAAAGAAAAGGAACTCCTTTCTTCAACAGTCTCATATATCCCTTTGTAATCTCAGCATAGTTGACGATAAACCTCCGAAGAAAATTAGACTTCCCTTGGAGACTTTGAATAATGATTTTAATATTCGGGAGGCAACTCATGGTTCAACCTCAAGGACCTACCCTTATCCTTCCATGTTGACGATAAAACTCCGAACAAAATGAACGGACAAAATAATTTGAAAGTACTGTCTTCGATTCAAACGAATTTTATAAAACGACGTCTTTCAAATATTTGCCGGAGGTGACCTGGATGATCCATCCTCTTTCGAGAATGAGCAGCTAGATCATCTAAGTATGCCTCAATAATTTTCTTGATGTCGTGGAAGGCATAAGACATGGCCCGCTGAAAAGTAGCTCCAGCATTTTTCAGACCAAAAGGCATTTTCTTATATGCAAACGTACCCCAGGGACAAATAAATGCGGTCTTATGTTGATCTTCAGATCTGAGATAGTAAATTACATTTACAACTTAAAACCGACCACTAAGGAAAATCGTTACCTACGTTCGGCGAATAATCAGAACCATGAAAGGTGTGGGGGCACTCCATTAGATACTTATTCTGTGGTCTCTGAAGTCGATGCATACTCGATTCCGTTCGTTTTTGTAGCATCGAGAACTGGATTTGAAACCCATTCAGTCAGAGGAACTGGGAAAATGAATCCCGCCTTAAGCAGCTTTTCAACTTCAGCTTTGATAGCTGCTGCCTTCCTAGGATTAACCGGACGAAGTTTTTGCCTGACCGGCTTAGCGTTTTCATACGTCTTGATCTCATGCTGGACGATAGATGGGTCTATGCCAGGCATTTCCTCATAAGACCAAGCAAAAACATCCCTATACTCTTTGAAGAGCTCAGTATAGGTTTGAATCTCGTCACTGGAACATTCAGCTCCAATGAAGACATTCTCGACAATATTGGGATTCCTGGAAATGTTCACCGGGATAGTAGGAGAGATCACAGCCATGTTCCCTTCAGCATAAACCTGTGCTGGTGCTAAGGGGCTCAAGACTGGGTGAACAGGTCCAGGAGCCTGAGGACTTGGAAAACTAGCTTCGACTTCGCTCAAGTCAGGTAGGAAACAGACCCAAGATGCACCAGACCCTGTACTGTCATATCTATACTCCGTTTTCATTGCTTTCCAGGATGGCCTCTGATGTGGAAGAGTGGTATCTGTGACAATCCCGGCGGCAGAAGAAGTAAGCCCAAGCTGAGCCACATCACCATCCAACTCTTCCGTGAAAGAGGAGCCGGATCATATTCATAAAGACGAACAATAGACTCCCATGTAATCTCAACAAGTAGAAATCCTGGGAATGCTAATCCCACTTACCCCTTCTCTCCCCTTCCTCCAATGTGGTTGTTGGAGAAGGTAAGGTCCAAGGGTCCGAAAAATAATGAGTTCGAAAGAACTCTCTTCGAAGGGGAGCCCTGGAGGATGAAATAGCATTAATAGACACCTTAGGAGGAGGAAGATCGAAAGAACCCATGAGGGAAGAATACATTCCAACTCCTAGATTCTCAACAGGCACCTTAGTATTATCCAACTTAGGAACAGATGAGTCAGAAGGCGCATCCAGGTCTACAGGAGGACAGTCCAGTTGATCCACTGTAACGATCCTCCCTTCGTGGGGGAAACATACAATTTGAAATAGTGAGGATGCAATGGCATCCATCTCATATATCCAGTTCCTCCCCAACAGAAGGTTGTAGTCCAAGGCTGCATCTACTACCTCAACCTCTATGTTAACGGTTTTGCCCCCAACACAGATGGGCAAAGCCGGGACAATACCATGGGGTCTGTGAGAATGACCATCGAATGCAGTAAGAACAGTACTAGATGGAATAGCTTTGGGAGATCCAAGTGTCTTCCAACATGCGAGAGACATCACGCAAGTAGAAGCACCCTCATCGACCACCGTTCGAAAGATATTGGTCTTTCGATACGATGATTTAATATGAAATGCCATGTGATGAGGAAGTCTCTTCTTAAAATTATTCATATCAAAAGTAATCAGAAGAGAATTTTTCGGATCAATAGCTCCGATGGCAGTGAGCAAAGCACTGCGCTGAGCCGGACAAGACTGGAGTACCTCTAAAGCTGACATAGCACAAGGACTCTGCGCCAGATCTTCTACAATCGAGTAGTTCTGGGCATCCCTCATGTTCGGATTAATCGTTGACCGCTTAGAAGAGCCATCCGGCATAGACGGGGAAGGCGGGCTGTGGAGGAAGCTGGGGCGTAGCATCAGAACTTCTGAAGCCAAGATTCCTCATAAGGCCACGGGATCTCAGAGCGTTATCCACGTGAGTACCTACCGTCATAAAGATATTCGCGGAATTCTCTTCTCGGCACCTCCGCAGAAGCCCCATGATTTTGGGCTTGTTTACCAACCACCGTCGCCCTTGGGGAAAGGGGTTTGTTAAAGACAGCCACAGCTCGGGAACTAGAAGAACCCCGTTGAGATAACAGCGCCGAGCATCCCGAATTTTCGGCAAAGGTGTGTGAGATGGTCTCCATGACAAAGCTTGCATGGAAACTTCACTTTCTTTTTCTCCTTTTTGACCCTCACCAACACGCTGCTGGTTTTATTTGCATCCTTCTTCCCGTTGGTTTTATTTGTACGTTGCACCCTTCCCCGCCTAGAGTCGCCGCCCTCGTTTCGTGGAATTAACACCCTAGAGGTTGGTTGGGATTCAACCTCCACAGAGCAGGGGCGTACTACTTAACAGAGACCCACACGATCATGCACATTCATAAAAACTAAATAGAGCAGAATGAGAGGTTTACCCGTTGGTCCTACGTTTGAAGTAGATCCACGTGGAGTTCAAACTCCCTGCAACCGTCCTTCCTCCTTAACTTGAAATACAAGAAGAAACCAGCACAAAGGACAAGTTGTACAGCATATATCTACTCTATATGTTAGTGAGATTCATATAAAACATTAAATAAATCATAATAAATGCTTGTATAACAAATATTCTCATACATAAAAGCATACACTAACACGTTTATTTCGGGAACAGCATGATACTTCTGTATTATAAATAGTACGTACAAAATTAATCAAGTGGAGAGATCACCTGATCCTTCCAAGGCCTTCGCAGACCGTCGTCCGGATCCGTCCAGCCCTTGCCTCGCTAAGACTCCTTCCAAACTGGTGCATACGAGATAACATATAAAGGGATGTATATCTCAAGGAAACAAGGGTTTCCTATAATGAACTGGGAAAGTGCAGGAGGCACGGGGAATCAGACTTGGATAGGGAATACCAACAGAGTATAATATCAATAATTCTCTCCCTCCCTTAGGCCATACACATGAGGGCTTTTTATAGTCCCTCCAAGTAGTTTCAGCAGTTGGAAACAGTTGGCCACGGGCTGGGGTGGTTGAACTACCTGAGTAACCAACAACCCAGCGTGAAATTAGGGATTTTTTATATATTTTTTAATCATTTTAATGGCATATGCGGAAAAGTCTAGCTGGACTCGCGTATACATGCGGAAAAACACGGGCATAGTCGCGTATGGGGGATTTTACACTGTTTTTAAGTGAATTTGTCCAAGTCTGTAGGAATGGGTGCCCAAAAGCCATGAAGCAATCATGAATCATGTCAAGGTGAGAAATGATGCTATAACAATGCTACATTCACTGCATGTGCCTTCTGCAGATGCTCCTTTAGAATTATCTCTTCGATTCTTTCCTCCCCCCTTGGTGATTCTTCAATGATAATCGGGCTTGTGGGAGAAGTTTCTAGTTCTCTATGATTCTTGTCAGCTCTAGAATACCTAGAGGTATACCTTTTTCTTGTTTCACTCAGAGGAGCTATGGTGGAAAATATCTTTTTGTATTGAGGGGATGTGGTTTTGTGTTGTGAGTCTGTTTCTCACCCACTTTCTGCTATCTCTATGACTTCTATGGCCATATCTTCTAATTTTCTTTGGCCCTTTGTCTCTTCCTCTTCTTCTTTAAGCATTGCGTGCTTTCATTAGTCTCTCGCCCTTTAAATTTTTTCTACTGGTTTGGGTGAGATGACATCTCCTTTTATTAGATAGCACAACTAATTTTGGAGTGCTTATGTAACTCAGCTCAGTTCCAGTTTTGTTGTAGACAGTTGTTTCCTTCTTTTGTTATTTCATGATGGAATGCGTGTTTCCTCCCCTCTTTCTCCTCTACTCCACTTGATTTAAATTATTTTATTTTTCATGCCCATGTGGCATGTACTTCTAGTTTTATTCTAGTCATACCTCATGGTGGTGGCCAAGTTAACTGGCCACTTTCCTGCCCCTTAAACTCTAAGTCTGCAAATTAATTATTGCTGGCTATAATGATTGTGTAGCAAGGGGTGAGAAGCTATACCTGAGTTTACTTGTTGTTTCCAAGGTGGTACCATGAGATGGAGGTTGGAGACAAGCCATTTAGATGCTGTGTTCCTCACCATATTCCTGTACTTTGAATGAGCAGCTTCCTCAGTGAGTTGTTAATCTTTGCTTGTTGTTTCTATCTGTTGTGGTTGTCGCGTGGGGTGCTTGAGATTCCATGGGTGGAATGATCATTCTCCTGGAGTCTGTTATGCAACATTCCTTCTTGTTCTTCTTGGCAATCCATGAACAAAATTGTTTTTTTTTAAGGAACTTTCTGATGTTTTTAGTAGTGTGTTTGTGAGTTGCTTCTCTTACTACATTGTGCTCAGGAATGGAGGAGTGTGGTGTATGGAGGTGATGGAGGAAGTTATGAATATGAATGGAGTGAATGATGGGATGGATGGTAAGATAGAAGAATGGAAAAGAAGATGAATGCTTCCATGTGTTTCTTGGAACCATTAACAACCTGCAAAACAACAAACATAGAAAACATAGAGATGCAGTTGTTTTTTTTTGTTCCTTTCCTCTCTATTTTTTTTTTTTTTTTTTTTAAAGAAAGTGGGCTACCTACATGGGGGTTATCAACCCACAAAATTTTCTTGGGTGCTTCAGTGAGGTTTTCACCCATGGATCTTTATTCTCTTTTTCCTTTTTGAGCAAGTGAGCTGCATCCATCGAGTTTTTCAACCCACAAACTTATTTGTTTTTTTTTTTTTTTTTTTTTTTCCAGGAGGTGTGGGAAAATATGGAGTTTCCCATCAAATACACCTCTCTGATTATTGAATTTGTGAACTCTGCATTTGACAAAGGCTTCTTGTAAATTTTAAGTTTGTGACCATTAACAAGCAAGGGGATTCCTTCCTCATTTATGGTTCTGATTTGAACTGTCCCATTATCAAAACATTTTTCCACTGTGTAATGTCCTAACCACAATTTTTTCAACTTGCCTTTAAAATGTTTAAACCTTGAATCATACAACAACGCCCACTCTCCTTCTTGGAAGGTATTTTCTTTGATGTTCTTTTCATTCCATACCATCCTTTGCAGCTTAACTACCTCTGTGTGAAGAAGTGCTTGCATTCTGAACTTATCCAATCCATTTAGTTGTAGTAACCTTTGTTTTCAAGCATTTGATATAACTATATTTAATTCAGCTTCCATTCTTAAAGTATTGAATTCAAACTCAATTGAAAGTAGAGCTTTCTTACCATAGAATAGTTCATAAGGAGTGAATCTTGTTGTTGTCTTCCAAGTAGTGTTGTAGGCCCAAGTAGCTTCTACCAATCTATCTTCCCAATATTTTCTACTGCTGCTCACAAAATTGGTGAGGATGCTCTCTAAAGCTTTGTTAGTTACTTCTATTTCCTCAAAATATTCTCAGTGACGTGACAGGTGAATTGTGCTCCCCGATCAATGACTATTTCTCTAGGGTAACCAAATTTGTAAAACACATTCTCCCTCAGAAATTCTACTACTTTCTCCTCGGTCGCTACCTTCAATGCTTTTTATTCGGCCCACTTTGTCAGGTAATCAATGGAGACTATGATATACTTCTTTTGTCCGGATGGTGGATCGATAGGTCCAACAAAGTCCATGCCCCACTTATGAAATGACCCAAAAGCCACCTGAGGGTGTAACATAATTTCATCCCTTTGTGTGGGTTTCCCCATCCTTTGGCACTGGTCACACCTACTGGTGTATCTTTTGGAATCTTGGTGAAGGGTAGGACAATAGTATCATGCCTGCAAAACTTTGTAAGCAGTTCTCTTTGTAGAAAAGTGGCCTCCACATGCGTTTTCATGAAATTTAGAGAGGATATTAAAAACTTTTTCCTCCCTCACACATCTTCTTAGGATTTGATCAGGGCCTAGCTTGAAAATATTTCCCCCAATCCATGTGAAAGGGGCACTTTTTTTCTGATGATTCCGCTCCTCTCCTTGAATGAAATATTAAGAGGGACTTTTCCAGCAACCAAGTAGTTGGATATATCAACAAACCATGGTGAGAGTGTTGATATGGAAAAGAGGTGTCCATCTGGCAGCTGGTCATCCACCATTCCTTCTTCAACTGCAAGGAGAACTAAATTAGACAAAAAATGTGCAACAACATTTTCCTTTCCAGGTTTATCAACAATAGTCAAATCAAAATGTTGCAAAAGTAACAACCATCTAACTATCCTAGTATTTACATCTGGTTTTCTCATTAAATACTTGATGGTTGCACGGTCAGTGTGGACAAAGGTCTAATATCTAGTGACATAATGCCTGAATTTGTTGAATGTGTGGACAATGGATAACATCTCCTTCTCAGTAATAGTATAATTCAGCTCGGCCTTTGACAAATTCTTGTTGATGAAATAAATGGCATAAGGGATTTTTCCCTCTAATTGTCCTAATGTTGCCCCTACAACTTTGTCGGATGCATGAGTATGGATGTGGAAAGGGAGAGTCCAATTTGGACCTCGGAGGATGGGGGAAGTAGTCAATTGTTTCCTAATGGGCTCAAAAGCCTCTTGACAAGGGCTGGACCAAATAAACTCATAATCCTTGGCCAATAACCCAAATAATGGCGAAGCCATCTTGCTGAAATCCTTGATAAACCTTCTATAGTAACCAACTAAGCCTAAGAAACTTCTAACATCTTTCTTCTTTTGAGGATAAGGTACTCTTTTGATGATAGTGATTTTGTTTGGGTCTACCAGTATTCTTGCTTGTGATATGGGGTGTCCTAATACAACCCCTGCTTTCTTTAGGAATCCACACATTTCTGGGCTCAAGGAGAGATGCATCTCAATGAAATTTCTTAGTACTTTACCCAAATTAGAGAGAGATTCCTGGAAGTCATCTCCATATGGTGTGAAATCATCCATGTAGATTTTGATAGAGTCATGTACTAACTCAGAAAAGATTCTCAGGACAACCTTCGGAATCTGGTTGGAGCATTGCATAACCCAAAGGGTAGGACTCTATAAGAAAAGGTACCCCAAGGGTAGGTGAAAGTAGTCTTATCCTAGTCTTAAAATCTAATTTGAATCTGATTGTACACACTAAACCCATCTCAGAAGGAAAATAAATTATTCCCTGCAAGGCCATCCAAGACTTGGTCTCTAAAGGACAAAGGGAAATGGTATTTCTTGGTGGCTTTGTTAAGTTCTCGATAATCAACACAAATTTGCCACTTCCCATCCTTGTTTGGGACTATGAGAAGAGGAGATACCCACTCACTGTCAGATATAGGATATATAAACCCTGCATCCAAAAGTTTTTGTAGCTCTTCTTTAACTATGTCCTTCAGAGTTGGGTTCATCCTTCTTTGGGGTTGTCTCACAGGCTTGCATCCTTCTTTGATGTAAATGTGATGCCTACATAATGAAGGATGCAGCCCTTTCATGTCCTTGTAATCCCAAGAAAATGCTTCAAATTTTCTTTCAAAAGCTGGCATAGCTACTTCTCTTATTCATTCGAGAGGTTTGGGTTGACTTTCAGAGATTTGGATGGGCCAAAATCAATAGGCTTGGTGGTTTCAAAGGTTGTCTTAACTGAGTGCACTTCCATCCAAGGTTGGCTTTCAAACTCTTTGACTAAGGTTTCGAGAGGAGTGTTAGTGGAGGACTGGTTTTGAATGGCATGGTCGATGAGTTCATCTTTATCAAGCTTCCCCCCTCTAATAATAGCATCTATGGTACACATGGGGGCAGTTTTATATAACTCATCTTCTCCATCCTCCAACCATATAGGGAGTTCATGATCAATGGAAGGCTGGGCTGGAGGATATAACACTAGCTGTTTAGATAAAGGCCCATTTTTGATAGTCATGTTTCTGGCACGACAACTAATATAAGCATCAACAGTGGCTAACCAAGGTCCTCCTAAGATGAGAAGATAACCATTAAACTTGGTTTTTGGTTGTGGGACTAGGAAATTTGTATGATACTCCCAAGAGTCAATGGTAACCATAAAATCCTCAACAATTCCTTCTGAAGTTATTGTGGAGCGATCTGCAAGTTGTAGAACTATTGTGGTTTTCCTCAAAGTCCCTTGGAGATTAAGTTTCAACATAGTTTCCTTTGTCATGATATTGATGGTAGCCCTTAGATCAATCAGAGTGTTGGGGACTATGACACTATCTATATGCACATCAACAACTAAACTACCAGGGTCTAGGTATTTTGGAAATATCACCTTCCCCAGCATCATGTCAGAGAGTTGTCCTACCACATTGATGGTGGGGGTATCTACCTTCCTTCTCCCAGGTTTCTTGAAGAAATTTTCTTTGATGAGCCTATTATAGATAGCGACATCCTTAATGGCCTATAGAAGTGGTATCTTTATAAACAAATTTTCCAATTTTCCTAGGATTTTAGTCTCTTTCGGGGTGTGTTGACTAGGGTGGACCAAGTGCTCAGGAGGAGGTTGTTGGATCTGAGTGTTATCTTCTTCCTTTTCCTCCTCAACCTCTATAGGTGGAGATGGGGGATGTTTGTCTAGGAGTACTCTTCCTGACTTGAGATTAACCTCTTGTATCTCCACATCATAAGCTGGATGGGATGTTTCTCCATTGGGAGCCTGCTGTGCCTGTCTTTTGTTCGGGTTCAGATTGGGATAGGCAGGTATAGGTAGCCTAGGTGGAGTGGCATGAGTAAGCTGAGGTTGAGGTTGGGGTGGAGGCATTAGAGTAGGTATTTTATTTTGTTGAGGCCTCCACCCTGAGTATGGATTTTTCCACTGAGGTTGTTGTGGAACATACTACTAGAATGATTGGTTTACTGGTTGAGGATGATATTAAGGGTTGGAATGCCAAGTAGGAGGTGTAGACCAGGATGGAGGAGTGGGGGTGTACCAAGGTTGCATGGGTGCACTATGATTGTTGTAATAGTAAGAGTACGGTAAACCTTGCATACCATGTTGATATGGTCGAGGGGTTTTAGGCCTTCTCTGGTTAATGAAACAAAGTTTCTCTGGCATTGTTTCCCCATCTTGATATACAACATTAAGTCCAGGTAAGTATGGATACTTATCTGTGGCATGATTCTCGTCACACACTAAGAAAACCTCTATGACATTTAATGGAATTCATTTCTTGGGTGCTTCCTGGTACATCTAGGAAAAAATATGGCCAGGACTCTCTCTTCTTCCTCTTGCTTCCTTTTGACCTACATTGTGTCCATTGGCAAATGAAAGGTGTGCAACATGTCACTCTTGAAGTCCTCTAACATGGTTCCAATCTCATCTTTTATGAAGGTGGAAGAGGAAGGGGTATTGGATTTACTTTGGCTAGCTTTGCCCTTCTTTCTAAATGCCCTAGAATGGTTTTGGAAGACAATTTTGATTGTTTCATAGGGTTGTTGGTAGATATCTCCTCCTAATAACATATTAAAGATTTCTATCATCTCTTCACTAATCCCTTGAAGAAGTACAAGTTTAAGTGAGTCAGGATGAGGAGTACAGTTGGCTCTCTTATAGCTCATTTGAAACCTATTTTCGTAATCCTCTAGGGATTCATCATGCCCTAGAGTCATTCTAAATATCTCATACTTAGTTTCCTTGGACCTACAATAGTATTTGTACTTGCTTCTGAAGGTCTCTTCCATATGTGCCCAGGTAGTGATGTTATCCCTAGGCAGACCCATGAACCAACGCAAGGCTGCATCCTTAAGGGTGGATGGGAATAGCTTCAACTTCTCATCATCAAAGGTGTAGTCATAAGTCCTACAAACAACAGAAAATTCAAAAATGAATGTGTCAGGGTCCTCAAAGGTAAGTCCATGGAAGTGTGGAAGAGTTGAGGGGCTAATGTTTTTCATCTTAGTTTCCCCATCTACCTCTCTTATGGGAAAGGCTCTCTGGGTCCCATCCATGGTTAAGATAGGTGAAGTAGGTCCCTAAGTTGAAATAAGTTATTCTTCCTATTCCCCAATAGGCTTTTCAAAATATTCAGAAGGCTCTCCTATAAGGGGTTCAATATCACTGCCACTGAAGAAGAGTGAAGGGTGGCTAGGAGGTGATGTGGGGGTTTTAGGTAAGATTTGTCTTTGGGTATTCCTAGTCCTATGAGGCATGAAAATCATATATTTTTGTATTTTTTTTCTCAATATATCTAAAATGACATGAAAATAAAGGAAAGCAGAAAAGAATGCTAAAAACAAAATCAAAACATCTACTATACATCTCCCTGGAAATGGCGCCAAAAAGTGGTGAACCTTGGTATTGCACCAAGAGTGCTACAAAGCCTAGGGGCTGCCCTACTTTACTTTATCAACACGGGGTTCGTACAAAATTTGAGGTGATAGTGCTATATACATATCAGATGCATTATGTTCATGTCATCCTCTTCTACATTACGAAAGGGTGCTACTTCTAGGGGTTCTCAGTGAAGTATGTCACACTTCAATGAAACTAAACTAAATTGCAGAAAGGAAATGACAGAAATGGAACTAATTTAATGTGCATGAAGGAAATGAATTTAAGAAACTAAATTAACTTGCTAAAAAGAAATGGCGGGAAGGAAACTAATTTAATTTTCAAAAAACAAATAGCAGAAAGGAAACTAATCCTAAACCACACTTAACTTGGCCAAATGGCTAAATACACTCTACATATCCTATGATCTATCTACCATGCTTCTATCCATGCAACTGGTCTATCCATGACTTAATTATAATGAAAAAGAGTTAATTTGTAGCTTGGAGAGAAGAAAAGATATAAAAGATGCTAATGGGGGGTTTAACACATGAAATGAGGTTTGGAAGTGGAAAGAGAGGGTTAAACCCTTATAAAACTTTATGGTAGCATGAGAAATGACTTTAGAGTGGACATAACTCAAAAATGCGATGGCAGAGTGTGATGGAGGACAAAAGTTGCACTGTGCGATGTCGCAATCACAACTTCGCAAGTTTAAAGGGATAGCATTTTGGATTAACAAGAATGAACTAAATTGTGCGAAGTGCGACGAGTGACGTGGTGGGTTGTGAATTCCAATATCGCAAGTTTAAAGGGATAGTGGTAAGGATTAACAAGAATGAACTAAAATGTGTGAAGTGTGATTGGTGACGCGATAAAAGTTGCAGGTTGCGATCTATGATGTGTTAGGTTCTGCAAAGTGCAACGTGTGACATGGCAAAGTTATCGCATTGGTGGAATGAGAGGTAAGCATTATGTGAAAAGGTAAATAGTTCAATTTGCAATTGTGCAATATCGCAATCGCAAGAATCAGTGGTAAGTGTTAGGGGTAAAAGCTAAAGGATGTGAAGTGCGATTTGCATTGTCGACATGGTAGTGGGACCAACAGCGGGGCGCGATTTTGCAATATCACAATCACGGGAACCAGCAGTAAGTGTTAAGGGAGAAAAGGTAAATGGTGCGAAGTGCAATTTGTGATTTCACAATAACGCAATCATGAAGAATGAGAAATAAGTGTTAAAGGTAAAAGGTAAGCGATGCGAAGTGCGATTTGCGATTTCACAATATCTCAATCACAAGGAACGAGTAGTAAGTGTTAAAGGTAAAAGCCAATTGTTGCGATTTGCGAAGTGCGACGTACAGTGGCGGGAGAATCGAGGAGCAAAGGTGGAGGTCGGGTTTTCAGTGGTTTTGAATGGTTTTTCACATATTTTGCATAAAAAAAAAGCTAAGGCAGCTGTGAATAGAGAAAAACAAATAATTAGGGCTTGAAGGGCTTAAGTGCATTAGGAAAAATGGTAAGTACAACGTTAAGGTGAGAAGGAAAGGAGGGGAATGGAGGTGTAAGAGGAGTGCTAAAAAATGAAACACACCTGTAGATTATGCACGAGAAACAAAAAGATATGCGTGGTAAAACAATGAAAGAAACACTTGGACTTGGTAATACATTTTCTTCCCAAAAATCAAACAGAAATCAATTTTGGGCTGTGGGAAGGTCTACCCTGCTCGAACTCTATTGACAGAGATGAGAGGGGGGACTTGAACACAATTTTTGGAGTTTTTTCTCTATTTACTATGCATAAGAAATTAAAAACTATAGCAGCAAAAAAACTAAACATCAATGAAACTTATCAAAAGAAGATCTAACTTAAATGGAAAAAGAAAAACTAGCTAAACGATAGAAAGGAAAAGATAGTAACAACAGAGAAGATGAGGCACATGGATTGGGCCCTAACCCACAAGCCTAGCCCTCTGAAACTTAATTTAGTCAAATGAAATCAGTCTACTCATTTCATAAAAGAATAACTTCATACATCTCTAAAAGTTTGATCACTAAATAAAACAAAAAGTTCAATATCTCACAACAATAGTTCTGAATGGAATCGACTCACTGACTAGAATGGACTAACTCCTCCTTGCTCTAGCTCTGCTCTATTTATTCTACAACGCAGCTACCAACAACTCCCTAAGAACTGGTGATTGAGTCCACTTGACTCTCAATGAACAAGGATTACGTGCACTCCTCTTTGAGCTGCTTGGCTACCTTTGGAATTCGAATTGCTGGAGAGAATCCTTGGGGATCCTTTGGCTGCTTTTGGAATTCAAATTGCTGGAGAGAATATTTGGGGTCTTTTAGTTGCCTTTAAGGGTGGAAAATCCTCCTATAATTCCTCCTTGTTGTCTTTTCCAAGTCTTTATGATAAAATCCTTATAAAAATGATTAATAGTTCATGATTTTCTACACCCAACCTTATATTAGGCACTCAGAGTATGCTAGCCTTGATCACCACCTATACTAGCATCATAAAACCAAATAATAATAAAAAATGAAAGAAAAAGAGATCTAAGAAGGAAAAAGGGTGACTATTAACCCCTCCAAATATGTGTAATGATAGAGCTCATCAATGATCTGCAGAAGACCCCGGATGCAGGTGAATGTTAAGCTATGGGACGTGGTGACTCCTCCGCAAGCACATGGCCTGGCCACATGGCCACGCATGGCCCTCGTCCAGTTGAAATCAAATACTCTAGCTGCTTGCATGCTTCCTACATTATTCCCTCTGCCTCGAGCGTCCGGCTTGCAAACTATCCCATTATTTCATGGCACCCAGCTCCATATCTCATGCAGTTTTCTCCTGCAGCCTTAGTTTCTCTGTCCATTCTTCCAGTTCCATCTCTAAGCTCCTCGATATCCATTCTCTACCTCCTCCATTGCTTCAGGCTTCCTACCACCCTTCTTCCTCTCCCCATGCTCTAGCTACCTCATACAATGATATGCCTCAGAGGCACGGGATGCGTTGCCAAAGAGGCCATGGCAGAGGCTAGAATTATCACCCTCCCATTTCCCTCCATGATGAATTTTGCCCCTACCTCCATGAGGAAAATTCGGCCAATTACCATCTCCATTACAACTCCTACGGCTCTTTGGACCTCCCTCTTGTCTCTGCCACACTCACTGTGTGTTTTCCAGACGCCCCGTCTAGATCTGCTGGCTCTGGCACATGGAAATGACTTCAGGAATTTCACCATTTCCTCGTCTCCCCCTCAGTATTCCCAGAAATATGAGGCCCTTCCAGTCAAAATAGCTTCACATTCCTCTAGTAGTGAAGGGAGTGGCAACCCAACAGTAGATGATAAGGATGTAGGTGTGCGTTCAACCATAATGCCTGAGCCCACGGTGCAACTGTCGAATAAAGAAGAGGACCCCTCTAACAACTATGGGTGCTTAATATTTGAAGAGCCTACTCCATATGACAAGTATCATGTCACACCATATCAAGAGGTTACCTCCTCAACGAGGATTCACTTTTCTGTTCTCATGTTTTTTTCTGAACAACTCGATAATTTTTTGGATATTTTTTGCAAATGCTGGTTTCCCCATTCAAGGCAGAAAACTATGGACTAGTTTCCCCAACTGGGGTAGTCACATTTTCATGTTTTTGAACTCTAATCCTGCCAGAATTGGCTAGCATTGAAACTTTGGTGGGAAAGTTTCGAATTGTATTTTATGTGCTATATAATAGAAATAGTCTTATTTAGAAAAAAAATATGATCTGCAGAAGAAAATTCACGATTGAGAACAAAAATCATTAACATGAAAAAGGAAACATCACACATGCACAAATATTTATCTACAAGAAATCAACTGTGCAAAACCCCTTAATATCTGTTATCTATCAATTGGTACTGGTGGGCTACTCCACCAGACAACTTAGAGTAACTCTTTCAAACCATTTTTTGACAAAGGATTAGCCTCTTCAGCCTGAGAGGGCTCTCTCAAATTAACTTATGATTTTCTCAATTAGGATTCAATCATATGGCTAACTATGTGATAATTGCTTTAATGTATTTTATTACAGGTGAAAAATGAAATAGGTTTCACTACCATTGGTCTTATGGAGTCAGTGTGAGGGAACTCAATGAAAAATGGGTCTCCTTGTGGAAGCTGAGGATTTTAATGTTTCAATGAAAGGAAAATACTAACACACATAAAATATTTAATATCTCAATGTTAAAAGGAATTTTTTATTGCCTAAATCTACCTCAGGCTGAAGAAGGTAGAGTCTAGGGTAACATAAAACCACGCTTAATCTGGTAGCTAGCCCTACCAGATCGAGAGAGGGCTTTCTCCTTGTCAATATCAGCAAAAAATGATCAATGAGGCTTGAGATGACTTTGAAAAAAGGATGATTTTAGGCTAGGTATATATGTAAGAGAGTTTGATTTAATTTTTAGGGTGTTTTTTGGATCAAAGGGAAAGGCAAATTTTGGGTTTGGGAATGAGGCCTAGTTTTTGCAGAGTTCTGAATGGGGCAAGGAAGGCAATTGTTTTGATGCTTTGAAATGAATGAAATGGATAGCTAAGACCGGTGAGGAGTTGAAGAGGGCAAGAGGATTTCAATAATCCTCTTCAAATAGATGAAAACATGGAAAATTAAACAAAACTCAAGGTAGAGCAAAGCAATCTAATGAAGTCCACCTTTATAACTTGTTTGTTTAATTTAAAAAGAAATCATAGAGCAGATGATACACATGAAACATCAGTAAAATTACAATCATAGAGAGAAGCACGCCATCAATACATAGAGCCACATGGATCCCAAAGAGTGCTGCAAACCCTGGTCTATTCCTTTGCCAAAATTGCAGAGATGAAATGTACAATGAAGTGCTAAGCAATCCCAAGTGTCCAACCCTGAAAATGACTGAAGAATTACAAGATATAGACAAGCCAAACTCATTGCCATGCATCTAGGGGTCGAGCTAACTATTTTAGGAGCTTTTTCAACAAGATCTAAACTAAGAACTGGAAAATAGGCAGTGGAACAGCTTGCCTCTATAAGATAGGAAACTGATTCATTCAGTTACATTTCACTTTTTGGTGAATGAATCTACTTGCATGAGTAAAAATGTGCCAAAATTACATCAAAGTCATGAAATTACATCAAGTTACATCAATAGTTTCACATTTGAAGATGAAAAAGTCAAACTGGCCAAAACTAGGTGAAAATCTGAGTTACTGAGTCAAAACTGAGCCAAAATCCCCAATGCGCTGCGCCTAAAATCTCTATTCATCGTGCCACTTTGAGGATGATTTTGAAAGCCTTCTCAGAGTCCAAATTGAGCACAGGATAGCTCATTGGAAATATTTTCCTATCTAATTTCCAACCCAAGTGGAATTTCTGAATTTGGTTGAAATTTTCCCCTCCAAAAATAATTTTTCCCAACACTGCTTCCTGTGTGTCCAAAAAGTGGTAGAAAGGTCAATTTTAGGGTGTTTTTGACCCTTCAGGAAACCCAAAACTTGTCAAAATATTTAGGCAATGGATAGTCATGCATAAATTTTCATGAAAAATCCCAAAATATCAAGTTTTCTTCAAAAGGAGCTACCTATTGGGGTTCCCATGTTTTGGCAGATTTGGCAATACCAAAAGATAAGACAACATCAAACCACTTTGGAGCCCTAGGATCTAGCCCTCCTGGACCAAGAGAGGGATCTCTCCAATAAAGACAAAGAATGATATATCTTCAAAGCTCAAGTTGAGATGTCAGGCTAGTTATGAAGCGCAGAAGGGGGGTTTTAAATGATTTGGTTGGTTGGTTGCTAGGTTGAGTCATAAGATCATAGACTGAGAAAGAAATGGGAGAGAAGGAACAAAGCAGCAGGATGTTTTAGCAGAGAGAATGGACCAAGACAGTGCCATCCATTGGGCTACGGAGTCATGAAAGGAAATTACTTGCATCCACTAGCCAAGGCTTCCAAAGGGCAAGTCATCTACACTAAAGGATCTTTTAGGCAGATGGTGGAATGGAACACTAAGGGGAGAAAGTGGAAAAAGGAAAGACAACCAATTTTCTGTCTATAGATCAGGTCAGAGGTCATTTAACTCCAGACCTGCTTGGACATACTCAAAGGCAGCTCTCAAAGGGACGAAGGGGCAGCTTATAGATCAGACCAGAGGTCATTTAACTCCGTGTCCGCTTTAGCAACTCCAAGGAAAACAGAGATAATATTACGTAGAAACATCTAAGAACAGCCCATTCAATTCATACATCGTAGAGCAGTAATAACATCCACTACATCGGTTAAATTAATCTAGAACCATTTTAGGTAAATAGTATTGAGCAAAAACATTAAGGGTCAGAGAGCAAGAACATGCACCCAACAAGGGTGAATCTTATGCCAACTGATGTGAGCTTGAAGAACATGAAACAATGTGAAAAATGCAATAAACTAAGTAAAGAAGAACATCACCAATATTAATAGACCAGGATCCTGTGAAATGTGCTTTGATTAATTGATGCAAAACCAGTCATGTACAATAAGCTCAATGGCTAATACAGTCCAGACTTCTCCTCCCAGCCTATTACATACAAGCTACTCTGCAACTCCCTCCCAAAACTGTTCTAACAGTCAAGAATGAATCCCTCTAACAGCAACTGCCACAGCAAGGCAACAACCACCTTTTCATTATGTTCTCAGGGATTTCTTATAGGAGAAGTGGAAGAAACAGAAGTAGGTGAACAAATAAATGAGTTTCATTAAGGCAGAATGGCGGAAGTGTTCATGCCCCTACTGCTTAATGGCTTTCTGCAGTATTGCATGTACTCTGTAATCTGTCTGGGGAGTCTCTGTCAGGCCGAGATTAACCTCGGATATTTCTTTGGGGTCCTTTCTGGTGCTTCGAGCTCTGCGCTAGCCTTCTGAATAAATGAACTGGAGGAAAGATCTGCACGGTTTCTCCATTCCTCCATTACTGCTGCTCAGACAGTCTTTAATGAAGCTCCTGTCTGTCTATTTAAGTTCCCTGGACTCAAGAGGCATGGAGAACGCTGTAGGAACGGTGTACGTCTAGAGAGAACGTACTCTACTGTTAGGTAGCGCTGTAATGACTTGCTGGTGAGCTCATCAGTCTTCAAACTGAACCTTAATCCTTTGAAAGTGGGGCTAAACATTGATTATGTCAATAACAAGTGTTAACCCCTTTGGATCCTTTCTGCTGATCTGCTGGCAATGCTAAAAACACCTCACTGTGATGTCTACACAATTTAAAATAAACCTGTTTAAAGCCCGGGCAGTGGCGGCAGAGGAAATGCTGCGGAGGCGGCGGAATGGTGGCAGAATAGTGGAGGGACCATGGAAAGAATGCAAAGCGGCGAAGAAATTATTAACAGTGTAAAAACCCAACAACTAACTGTGGGCGAATAACAAAGAAAATCACCAACAAACAAGGAAGTGGAGCCTTGGAAGTGGGACCGGGTACGGAAATCGCAATCGCAAATCGGAGCGGGAGTGAGTCGCAACACACCTTTAACAAGTTTCGATTGCGATTGGGGTCGGAGACGCGATTGAGCGATGACCGTCGATCTGGGGGAGGAATGAACGGTGGGGATGTAATCGGAGGATCGCAATCAAAGACAGGGAGATGGGACTTGCGATTGCGATCGGAGGGGCGAGTGTGATTAACGTTGAGCCGTTGGATCAACTGGGAGATGGATGGCTGCGATTAAATCGGGAGGTGACACGATCGGGGATCGGAAGGCAAGACTTGCGATTGCGATTGGGAGGGGAAATGCGATTGAGCGCTGGCCATCAGATCACGGGAAGGATGAATGGTCAGGATGAGATCGGAGGGTCGCAATCGGAGCTCGGGAAAAAAGACTTGCGATCAATCGCATCGCAATCGCTTGCGATGGACTGATCGGAGGGCACACATAATAGGTTGCGATTTCGATTGGGCGGGGGGTTGCGATTAGCGCTCCACCGTCAGATCTCCGCGGAAGATCAACGGTGCGGAACGCATCGCCAGACTTATCGTTATAAATAAATCGCATCGGAGTTTTGACTATTACAAAGGATTTGTGTGCCCGCCCGACTTCCAATTGCGATTGGCCCCTGAGGCTTAAGCACTTGGCCTTGGGGAAGGGTTACGTGGGGAAATGGTTTGCGGAAAAGGGCTAGACCTCACAATAAGGTCAGAAGATGGGTTTTAGCCCGTTTTGATGAATTTTGAAGGTTGGGAAAGGGAACGATAGAGAGATAAAGGGGGAAGAAGGTCAACAAAGGCTAGGAGGGGAATTTAAAGAGGATTTTAGGGGGAATTGAAGGGTAAGAAGGGGAAAAGAAGGGGAGGCAAGGGGGAATAAAAAGGAGGCTAAGTGGGGGTGAAATAAGAGGGAAAAGAGGGCCTTTGGGCATTTCTTCGCAAACAGAGAGGCTTTATGATGGAAATCAGCAGAGGGGATACTATCAAAGGGAAAAGGCTCAAGGAGGCTTCAAGGAGACTATGTTTTCAGAGGAAATGCATTCCTTGAAGACTCAACAATGATTTAGCCCCCTATTTGCTTGTCAAAAATTTCATAGGGGGGGCTAACAGTGGCTCCACATGGGGATGGCTTCTTCTTGAAGGAGTCAAGAATTCAGAAGATGATCTCTTGGCGTAGGCCAGATGCCTACTGCTTGAACCATCCCTTTCTTTCTTTGATCAGCTGCCACAAGCTTTGAAGACAACATATCAGCAGAAAAATTCCTCCCAAACAACTACCTACCCACACTACAATCCTAGCATTTTTTCTTCTGGGGTGCATTTGGACTTGCAAACCCTTTCCATCATCGATTTTTTACAAGCAGGAAAATAAACCTATTCTACGTCTACCCTTATTACTCCATGAGACCAGATTAGACTGTTGGCCTCATAGCTTTTCTACCTACACTACTACCTACTAGGATTAGACTATCTAGCAGGTTTCTTCTTTATATTCTAAGACAGAAATTGAAACAACTAATCTACTTGCTCATAGGCTGAGCTTTATTGAGCTTCCTACCTACCCTACTCTAACTGGAAATCTTTGATACTTTAGGTGATACAATAGTGCCAATGCAGCCAATCAAGCAGTAGTGAAAAAGGATATGAGCACTGGCTGCCTGTCAGAGATAACCACAGGGTGCTCTGCGTGTGGTTCTTCAAAACTATGGTCACCATCAGTAGTGACCATTCCTGATGAATCTGGCCCATGCTAAGGATTAATGCTAGAGCATTCGAGCATATCAGGGCCTCCATGTACTCTGCCACAGGATCAACGAACAGATGATGTACACTTTCTTTTTCTAGGCCTCCCATGATTGGTAGGCTGTCTACGTCCTGGGCAGCTTCAATTGTTTCTTCTTCTTCCACTGCGTCTTCAAGGTGGCTCTTGGGAGCCGAATCATCTTCTACTTGCACATCGAACAACAGCATAATTTCTTCTCTTTTAGGGGGCGGGAGACTTTCCAAAAATACTTTTGGGTCTCTGGACTCGTACGATATCTCTTGTGATTTCAAAATTTCGAGCTCAGCTTCATACCTCTCCGCCAGCACTTCCAAAAAAACTTTCTTCAGCTCAGGTCGATCATTGAATCTTGAGCTGGAGCGGAAAACTTTTGGAAGGTCTTCGCTTCTGAGTTGAGTCAGTATATCTGATATTCCACAATGAAACTCTTCAAGGGGGCTCAACTCATAGTCTTCCATTTGGTAGGGATGATGTTGTACTGCGACTGGTCTCCCAGTGGAGTCTCGTGAAACCAAGACAATCAGTGGCCTGCTGATCACCTGTGGAGTCTTTTATCATTCAGGAATTGTGGAGTCGCCAGGTGGATGATTTACAACTTACTATCCACCACAGTGGTCTACCAAATCAAAGCTGACTGGTCTCTTTCCCCAGTGGAGTCGCCATTATGTTGGGGTTCCTATGTTTTGGCAGATTTGGCAATACCAAAAGATAAGACAACATCAAACCACTTTGGAGCCCTAGGATCTAGCCCTCCTAGACCCGGAGAGGGATCTCACCAATAAAGACAAAGAATGATATATCTTCGAAGCTCAAGTTGAGATGTCAGGCTAGTTATGACGCGCAGAAGGGGGGTTTTAAATGATTTGGTTGGTTGGTTGTTGGGTTGAGTCATAAGATCATAGACTGAGGAACAAATGGGAGAGAAGGAACAAAGAAGCAGGATGTTTCAACAGAGAGAATGGGCCAAGACAGTGCCATCCATTGGGTTACGGAGTCATGAAAGGAAATTACTTGCATCCACTAGCCAAGGCTTCCAAAGGGCAATTCATCTACACTAAAGGATCTTTTAGGCAGATGGTGGAATGGAACACTAAGGGGAGAAAGTGGAAGAAGGAAAGACAACCAATTTTCTGTCTATAGATCAGGTCAGAGGTCATTTAACTCCAGACCTGCTTGGACATACTCAAAGGCAGCTCTCAAAGGGACGAAGGGGCAACTTATAGATCAGACCAGAGGTCATTTAACTCCAGGTCTGCTTTAGCAACTCCAAGGGAAAACAGAGATAAGATTACAGAGAAACATCTAAGAACAACTTCATTCAATTCATACATCAGAGAGCAGGCAATAACATCCACTACACTGGTTAAATTAACTGAGAACCATTCTTAGGTAACACATTGAGAAAAAAACATTAAGGGCTAGGAGAGCAGCAACATAAGGCACCTAACAAGGGTGAATCTTAGGCCAAACTTCTGATGCGAGCCTGAAGAACATGAAACAATGTGAAAATGCAATAAACGAAGTAAGAAGAACATCACCAATAGTAATAGACCAGGATCCTGTGAAATGTGCTTTGATTAATTGATGCAAAACCAGTCATACAATAAGCTCAATGGCTAATACAGTCCAAACTTCTCCTCCCAGCCTATTACATACAAGCTACTCTGCAACTCCCTCCCAAAACTGTTATAACAGTCAAGAATGAATCCCTCTAACAGCAACTGCCACAACAAGGCAACAACCACCTTTTCATTATGTTCTCGAGGATTTCTTATAGGAGAAGTGGAAGAAACAGAAGTAGGTGAACAAATAAATGAGTTTCATTAAGGCAGAATGGCGGAAGTGTTCACGCCCCTACTGCTTATTGGCTTTCTGCAGTATTGCATGTACTCTGTAATCTGTCTGAGGAGTCTCTGTCAGGCCGAGATCGACCTCGGATATTTCTTTGGGGTCCTTTCTGGTGCTTCGAGCTCTGCGCTAGCCTTCTGAATAAATGAACTGGAGGAAAGATCTGCACGGTTTCTCCATTCCTCCATTACTGCTACTCAGACAGTCTTTAATGAAGCTCCTGTCTGTGTATTTAATTTCCCTGGACTCAAGAGGCATGGAAAGCGCTGTAGGAATGATGTACGTCTAGAGAGAACGTACTCTGCTGTTAGGTAGCGCAGTAATGACTGCTGGTGCGCTCATCAGTCTTCAAACTGAACCTTAATCCTTTGAAAGCGGGGCTAAACATTGATTATGTCAATAACAGGTGTTAACCCCTTTGGATCCTTTCTTCTGATCTACTGGCGATGCTAAAAACACCTCACTGTGATGTCTTCACAATTTAAAATAAACCTATTTAAAGCCCGGGCAGTGGCGGTGGAGGAAATGCTGCGGAGG